>JAJQOW010000014.1:16377342-16980263 GCA_037975125.1 Latrodectus hesperus | reverse complement strand
TAACTTCGTTATTTTGAATGTTGTTTAATCTTTTACGGTAATGTATTTTTAAATTAGGAATTTATCAAGAAATGACAAGGCTTCAATTATAATTACGCAAAAATAAGATAATATTCAATACCGAGTGTTCACATCATAAAATTATTCAAATAAAGTGTAGTTTAAATCTAAAATGGCTCATTGATACCAAGAAGTTAAAGGTGTGAAGCCGAAGCTTGATTGGCTAGGTCACACATTTTATTCGTCGCTGTTAGGTCTTTTATTTCTTTACAGTGTCATGAAATAACCTTTGATAAGTCTTGTATACCATACTTTTAAATTTTCATTTAAATTTTTTGCTGCCTGTTTCACACCATTTTCTACAAATTAATTTATCCCCTGAAATTGTCCTATATATTTATAACTACATTTTTATTTAATGTTTACAAAACATTTTGTGTGGGTATTTGTGTTTTTTTATCATTGAAATGTATGTAAAAAATAAAATTTCGCTGATATATCGATCACCGATATAGCGAAGTGGTATACGTTTAACGGAAAATTACCTTTCAGGTAAATAAATCTGAATAGATATGTGTTTAAAAATAGTTTGCTTCATAAAATTGAAAAAACAAATTTCGTACTTTCAGTTAGCAGCATTTCTCTTCATTTTGCATACTATGGTTAAAGTGAGTATTATCATCACAAAAGCATAAAATAGAAAATTGAAATATAAATTAGATATTTATTTAAACATCTTCACCAAGAACATTTACCAAATAGGAGTTAATGCGGTCTAGATTATGTAAGTATGGCACTATACGGTGCACAGCTCTTCCTTTTCAATATCTGACATATTTCCACACAGAATGTGTTACTGTAATGCTGAGATTACGAATATCATCTTATTCCGCAAAACAAAGAGGAGAAGAACAATTTAAAGCAAATTATATTTAAAAACTATTGACCAAATGATAAAGACCTTTTATTTTCTGCGTGTTTTATTGTCAGAGAGGGTTTGGGGATTTTCAAAGTTTCCTCCCTGGAAAAGAAAAGTGTGAAACGTCCTTCTGAAAAACCTGACGTGGCAGATGCTCCTGATATCCTTCGACTGTTATCTAGTCCACAGCAAGGTGATAAATTTTATTAAATGCTCTGACTCCAGGTTGAATTATTATACCTAATTATTTTTTCATGTATTAATTTTATAGTAATATTGATTTCTCTGTTGTCCATTTTTACAAATATTTGTCGTTTTTCAGTGTTCTGATTAAGAATCGGATGACTTTATTTTTCGGTTTCTCAAATAATACACACTTGTTTCATCCAAGATGGAAAATATATCTTTCCGTTATTTTAAATGAGTCACGGTGGTCGGATTCATGAGGCCGTTTGTTCTCTTTATCAGAAAATTACGAATTTTAATCTTGACACAACTGAATATCCGTCAATCCCAAGAATTCGCCTCTTTCCCTTTACATGCTGCGTATTGGGTTGTCTAACCTCTGAAGGTTGCAGTAAGGCTTCTTAGCACCCAGAGCATAAATTGCTTTCCGGGAAGATTTTATTTATATGGAGATTACATTCACTTGAGCTAAGGTGAAAAAACGAACAAGTCACTAGCCCCTACCACAACAGACGTGCATGAGAATACAGATGCGCAGTATGCATCTTTGTTGTTCAAGAGTGGCTGGGACCGAACCCGGGACTTTACGTTCTGCAGACTGCTGTGCTATTATTAAGCCAAAGTTAGATCATCACTTTCACTTTTATAAAACACTTTCTTTCTCAAATGTTTTCATGTTAATAAATATATTTATTAAATACTACGATAAATAAACTTTAAACTGCCCGTTCTTTTCGAAATTTAACTATGAAATGGTAGATTTTCTTTTTGTATTTTCTGTTGCAAACGTACGCACGCATTGAACAAATGTGAAGCGGATTGTCCGATCATGGTCTTGGCTGTTCCAAAATGATTCCTGAATTCATGCAAAAGGTAAGTGGACACATTTTTCTTTTCAAATAAAATGAATTGATGGCGCCAATTCTTTATGTTTTGTTTCAATGTGCAAGTGGGCCAAATCAAAATGAATTGTTTAGGATTAAATGAAAGTGAGGAAGGTGTATCTTGGAGAAAGAATCACTTATGCTTAATAAATATAAATGTTTACTTAAATAATAACATTTGAATTTTTGCGGTATACTTATTATTCACGTTTTATATTTCTTCATTTTCAGAGTGTTTTAAATTTTTAAAAACACACATATTCTGTAACCTATCTGATATATTAACTTGCAAAAATAATTTGAAATAAACTTTATTGGACTTCTTCAAAGTAAAAGCAAAGTTATTCATTTATTTTTATAGAAACAAAAAGATAAAACCTTCGTTTTTCTCTTTCGAATCTTAATCTGATATCGGTACGATGATAAGAAACATATTTCTTCACGAAAATCGTCAGGAAATTACGACTTCAATTTGCAGTATTTGACGAAAAACTTGAAATCGAAATATATATCTCGCAGTATAAATACTACAAAAATCTTGATCCCTTTGCTTACAGATGAGTCAAAATGAATTTGTCTTTCGAGGAAAATATAATGTTTTTATCGCAAACCAGTATCCGCTGTTGAAAACTAAATAAAACTTTAAGTAAAGAAAATTTGTAGGCTGGTAACGTGTTTCTGTGGCACTAGCATATTTTCACGTACCTAACCCAGATGTTTGCTCTACTTGCTGACTATAAGCAGCCATGTCTTCATCATTTAGCAGCAGAGAAGCCCCAGTATTTTGCCTTCCAGTCCCAGATGTATCATTTCATTTGGAGGACATTGCGACAACAATCTATCCGACTTTTTCTAGCGGTCTTTAGAGGGCAAGGTGGACCTTCAGTTAAGACAAGATTCTGGTGATGAGAACGGCACTCTCACCAACCATACCACCGCGGCCTTATTTGTAATGCTAAAAATTTGAACGAAAAATATGTATTCGAGATACTGCTTAATTCCTAGCTGCTCATTATCTTCACGGCGCTTCCCGTGATATCAGCAGGGTAGCATTGTTTGCTACGAGCGACGAATATCAGGTAGAACACACATGTCTCTTTGGATTGCTGGAGCTCCCTGAGTTGGGGCAACACTCCCTAAAGACATTTTTATTAGAGGGTGTTGGTTGGGGACATGTCTATTTTAATTTGTAATATTCAGTCCTTCCACTGCTGTGGAGAAGCAAGCGCCAACTCTAAGGGTGTTGAACTCGTCACCTGATCATGTTTCTAAATTAAAAGGCTCTTCAATATGAGCTAAAAGCATTCTGGAATAGAGCTCCGAGACTCTACTTTGCTTCTTTTAGGGACAGTTTGCTGTTATCCAGTTTTGCAGGATTCCTGTGACGATGAAATAATTTGACGTCATGATGAAGTCAATCACAAGAAACAACAAATTATGTACAAGTAGTTATAACTATAGTTAAGTTGTCAATAATCGTCATTTTGACTAACGAAAGCCATGAAAATTGAATTTAAAATGATTGCTAGAAATTTAAATGCATTGCTAAATATTTGTGTGCTTATATATTCAGTAGTTTTATGATATGGAATGACGTCAAAGGAAATAGTGTTTTCTTTTATATTTTGCTTATCTATGCTATAATTATCTGTTTTTATATTTTCATTATAAATGACCGTTATTTCATCTATATTTGTCGTCATTTTTTAAAGAAATAGATAATGCGTAGGGCAATAGATGAGTAGTATATTTTAGTTGTTAACGAGAAATCACCCGAGGACTTTTTATCAATTGTGATAGCTACTCTTGAATAGCGCTTGAAAGAAAATTTTTGCCAGTTTTATGAAAAATCAATTTTTTTTTATTTTTAAAAAAAATATTATACTTCATTAAATAAATTTTAAAAAAAATACGAGTTTCAACTGTGACATTATTTGAGCGTCATAAGGAAACTTATTGAATATTAAAAAATCGATTGCCGAATAATATTATTCTTATATTCATGGGTAATAACATATTTAAGTAGTGCATATTTGATCCTTGGATACACTTTACGATAAATAGAATAGGTGTCAAAATGATATAATTGCTAAGTTTTCAACTGTACCTAAATCTGAAAACTCATTTGCTCAAAACCTGTAATCATCCAAAGTTTTATATATATATATATATATATATATATATATATATATATATATATATATATATATATATATATATATATATATATATATATATATATATATATATTATATATATATATATATTTTTTGAAACCTCTTAAATTTATTGCTGCAAATGAGTGGCAAAAATGTCGCAAATGAATACGAGTGTGTGTTTTTATGTATTTATTTTATAGATATCAGTCTTTTAAAAGATCTAAGGACATGTTTTTTTAAAACTTTCCCCTTCTGTTGAGCGTAGAAACAACACCCGCGCTATTACATACTTTTAAGATTCCATTTCACCGATTCCGTTATTAAATTGAACTTAACGTGGATTTTAATTTTTCAAGTTTCACTTGAGTTTTTATTTATACTTTTATATTGCGTTAGAATCGAGTTGGGCAGCGATCATTTCGTTAGTATTTATTTTCCTATTATTCTTATTATCTTTCCCAAGTTTTTCAGAATAGTTGTAAGTTGAAATTGAGCTCTCTAAATTACTTTCTCTACCAATTATTATATCGTGAAATTGCCCCTTTCTTAGTGATTCTTTTATGCGGATTGATTAATTTCACTTTTTTTATTGTGTTGGAAATTAGTTGCAATTAATGATATGCTTATGAATTGAAATATTTCGTGAATGTTAATTTAGTTTTTTTCATTAATTTGCACTGTTTTATTGATCTGTTGCATTTATATGTTTTTGCTGTAAATTTTATTTTTTCTGTGACTTAATGATTGCCCCGACAACAATCAAAGTTAAATCTCTTAATCACTGAGCGGTGCAACGAGTACTTGAAATCAAACTGCGGAAGAATGGAAATCAGCGAACAAGTGAAACAACGAATATCTGCTTCAGAATACACGCCAAAAACAGTAGCGGAGCTAAGTGCAGCTGGAATTAATTACCCAAGGTTACCAGTATGACGTCAAGTTCTCCACTTTACACCTACTTCGTTTCCAAATGAATGAACGCGATGTGCTGAAAGTGGGAGGGGGTGTCAGCGGGAAACCGCAAACCAACATCCATCACGATTCAACGATTTCTTGTACGGTAGGGAACAGCCTTGGTAAAAATAAACAGTTAAAATCAAACACTGCAAACTGTTAATAATGAGATATATTTTTAAATATACCAGGAGGAACTGCTAAAACAAAACTAGTTATATTGATGCTGGCAGCAATTGCTGTCAAAATTGATTTCTCTTTTCAGCTGTCTTTATAACATTAGGAATAAAAACTATTTCGTATTTCAGATAGTTTGTGAACATGAAATTCTTTAAACGCCCACTTACAAGATTTCAAAGCACATCCAACACAGAAAAAGTTCTATAGAAATGCAGACATTATTTGGGATGAAGGCAGAATGGCGTGAAAAACAACATTGCTCAAATCTCTCGATGGATATTCTCAAGCTTCATGCGCAAAAATTAGAAAATTTTGATCTGCATTAATATTAGTTGCGGAAAAATTAGTTCAGAAAGTAAAACTTTCTGAAATTCTATGATCGTCATCAGCGAAAATAATAAATGTTTAATAGAATATTCTACTTTACTGTCAATACATAGTGACGTTAAATCTAGGAAAATAATTTCAATAGTTTTGAATTTTATTATCGTTTTCACATATTTTTTTATCTATTCTTCAAACTACAGTGAAATATTAATACTTAATAACTGCTCATAAACAAAACACCTTTAACATTTTTACATTAAAACATAAGAAAGCGGTCCAAGTCGCTGTGGCCAAGTTGGTTGGTGTGCTGGTCTCATCATTGGAAAGTAGGGAATTAGTACGCAGACTTAATCGAAAATCCATCATGTTCACTAATGGCGGCTGAGGAACAGTCAGTAGGTCTTGGTCGCAATGTCTTCCTAGTACAATGATACAACTGAAATAAGTGGTGAATTATTGAAGGTATATTCTAATCCTAAATAAAGAAGGGTCCCTCCTTTTAGTAGTTTCCACCTTTCTGGTGGAGCCCAACTGTTGGCTAGGTATAGATCTTATTTGACGAAATATCCCTTATATTTTGTAAATTAAATATCCAATCCTTCAAGATGTTTTGTTTTGGAACCACTGTAAAAGCTGCCAAAATATCTGGCTCTTTCCTTAACAACCAAGTGCAACTGTCCTTATAGGGCTCAACAGATTATCAAAAAATAAGCCCTCTTGCGAGTGTATTTTCACGATAGAAATTACACTGGCCTGGCTGTCCCCTTCGAAATCTTTGGTTCGATCTAAACCACTATTGACCAATGAAAGTAATATATAATTTGCAATTCTGCAATCATGTCTTTCATTTATGTGCTCTGGAAATTTCTTTCTTCGCGACACGTAATAGGGTTCATCTTTCTATTAAATTTTTCCCGGAAGGCAATATACTGCGTGGACGTTAAAATGAAGTTCAACAGTTTTCGGTAAATAGGCTTTCCATTTAGCGTTGTCAAAAGTCCATAGTTTTTATAAAAATACATGAGATTTATTTATTTTTTTCACCATGTGAAAAAATTAATTAAAATTGAATTATAAAGAAAATTATAAGCATTTAAGAACATTTTTAGATTTATATACTCAATATAATCAAGGTTTCATAAAATTTTTCCACACGAAAATTTTTTCTTAAAAATTAGCGATTTATTGTTTTTAATAATATTAGATGCGAATTCTAGAAGCTTCTGCTAAGAGACGTGCCTTAAGTGACTCAGAGAGCCAACCGGGGATGAGGGACAAGGCTCATGGACAAAAATGTTCTCTTGATTCTAAGGTGAGACTATGGTGACTGGTACCAGCATAGCGACACAGATAACAGTATGCTGATGACAATGTGTTGAAAATATGATGCTGACTATGCAGTTACAACATGGTGATCACAATATTGTGATGATAAAATGGTGATGACAATATGATTTGTGGTGATAATATGATAATATTATCTTGTGACTGATGACAATAAGGTGACTAGTGGTATATGGTCCTGTCAAACAATATTATATATAGAAAAAATATGGTATGACAGTACAAGAGCATAAATTATGTCTATTATTGAACTCTGAGCTTTTGGATACAGGATTTTCATTCTCGGGAATTTTGAAAATCAGTAAAATATAAATGAGTAATACATGGTTATGACTTATGAAAACTCTATCCGTGAATCCAAGTTTAAAAAAATGGTCTCCTCCTACCTAGGTTTATCAATGTTTCTGCACGCATTTTTCAAAGATTACTATGGGACTGACTTTACAAAGCATCTGATAATTTCGATGGTACTTGTTTTTAGCCTTTTGCTCTTTCTTTTAGGTTGTAGAAACACTTTAAAGAAATTGATTTTAAAAATATATTTTAATCATGAAATTATTTAGACATATTTTCTATTAATCTCAATGGAACAAAAGAGCCGTTTGTAATAAATTTTTGGGCCAGTTAATTTGTAAATATTCCCTTAAAATTGATCAAAACCACCTTAAAGAAAAAATTGCCATTGAAATCAGAATCTTGAATTATAGATACGAGGGATTCATTAAAAGCAAAATTTATATAATCTTTTCAACTTGCGTGCTATAAGCGCTAGCTTTACAGAAAGATCCGAGGCAGGATCCTTGCAGCGTGGTTGCCACTGTCCATTAAGAACTACCGATTCTGACCCTAGTAGTGTCGAGCAACAGCTGATTGGAGTGCGAGTTGTTGCACTAGCATAATCCTTGTACCTATTCTATAGTTCTATCAGTTAGATGGAAGCAACCGAATGGAAGTCTTCGAAATTTAGAAGCAGGGACTAAGCAGAAGATCCCAATATTAGAGCTGCTAACTCCAGAGGAATTATTTCATTTGGAGAACATTACAATTACAACCGATTTAACGTACCCCTTGAAATCTTTAATAAACATGAAAGATCGGTTTGGTTTGTTTATCGCTCAACGGTCATTTTTTGCACACGAGGGCTAATTAGACCGGGACTTACGGTTTAAAGTAAATTCCAAACCACTACAAACATCCATGCCCAAGGTGGGATTCGAAACCACGAACTTTTGAACCGAATGAATTGTCTTCGGCTAAGTCAGGATTTGAACTCACTACCTTCCCATAATGAGAACATCGATCTAAATAAGAAAGCCATTGGGACCTCTTGTAAGACAGAGAGGAAATCTGTGGTGTTTCATGAAAGCTGGTTCTGTATTGATACAAATGATGGTCACGTGTTTATTAGAGGGATAACAACTGAGTCTTGCAGGCCAGCTAGTCTAGCTTTAACACACTAGACACATAATTGGAGTAATGGTAGCGGGAGCAATTTCTACATCAGATACGTCCGTATTTATACGATGTACGACTACGAATAAATACATTAATCTAATGATTCAAACTGTTGTGCAGCCATTCATGATCAGCAGTTCAGAGTCTTTTACAGCAACACTAAGTTAGATTTCATATCACTGATGTAATCCAACACGCTTTACAGAGTGATGACTTCGCTCCGGCCTGATGGATCACCCATCGAGAACTGGAGAGATATCATTGTGCGGTAACCAGAAGTCATTTAGCACTAACCCGCCATGTACTGATTAACCAACTGCACCACCCACGGAACTACCGTATTTACGCGAATCTAATGCGCATCGTTTTTGGCCAAATATAGTATTCAAAATTGGGGTGCGCATTAGATTCGATTGAGCATTAGATTCCAGTGCAAGGTCAGCAGTTCGCCGATGACGTCAACCAAATTTAAATCGTAACAATGGATTACTGTATTTCTCGAATACATTTAACGTTGACATATTAAATGCATAGAGGATACAAACTGCAGAGTACGTAGTCACGAAATGGAATTCGAGATAGGTATGCTAACTCCGCAGTTTTCCACCAGGTGGCGCAGTAACCTGTTTCATTCAGTAGCGAATGGCTACTTTACTATATATAGACACCACTTTTATAAATATAGTAGCAGCTATTCCGAAGTTAAGAGGGTGACAAAAGACTTTAATGGACATACTGTATATATATATATATATATATATATATATACCCATATTTAATAGTTGGAAATGCTTATATGCTATATTTTGCTATTAATATTTTATTCGGTTTTAAATTTTCTTCTTTGGATTATATATAAATTTTCTTCTTTGAATTATATATAATTCAAAGAAGAGAATTTAAAACCGAATAAAATATTAATAGCAAAATATAGCATAAAAGCATTTCCAACTATTAAATATGGGGTTGTAAAGTCTATACCACTCATAAAAAGACGAACGTTAAGTTGTTAATGGTAAAACAGCTGAGCGTAAAATGTTTTTATGTGAGAAATATTACATCCTCTCTCTAGTTCATGAAAGTTATTATTAATTTTGGTTTTCACTGAGTATTTAATGTTTTGCATGTATGCAGTTACACATTGATAAAATATGAAGGATAAAGTCGTCATAATTTTACCGAGTGTGAAAAGTTTTCAACAACATGAAACAATACCAAATGAAATTAAATTAAATTAATGGAGTTAAAAATTATAAATTAGTATCGTTTTGGAGGACATTGCTATTTATAGATAATATCTACGAATTATATGAGTATTCTGAAACTATAGAGCTTTTTATTCATTTAACTCTAAAATTGATAGCAGGCCGATGGTGGAGGGTTTAGCATCCCTAACTTCGAAGCAATAAGTCCCAGGTTCGAATCCAGTTCTGGCACTGTGAGTCCTTTCTCTCTTTTTGTGTATTTCTCTATCCTTTCGCTTACGGGATAAAAATGGAGTACCCACTGGGTGACTCACTTTAAAAATAAAATTGCCATCACCTCTTGTAGTGCCGAGCCTGATTAAATGCTAAAAATCATCCACGCATTAGAAAAAAAAATATAGAAATGATACGATTAATGAACTTGTCAATTTCCTTTTAATTATTTAACATTAAATAACGAATTGATTTCAAGATGTAAAAACAAAATTGGAAAAATGCGTACATTTTAAAAATTATAAGTAGGTATTTTATAAAGGTTATATAAAATATTTTCACACAAATTAACTTAGAAAAATAACTTGTAAAATTCAACATAAACATTGTGCAACATAAAAAAAAACATATTGTCTCGGCATCACTTTTTAAGCTCTGGCGTTTTTTGTAAAATCTAACATTATTCACTAAACGCATAAATAAATTCATAGTAAAATCATTTTCTCTTCATTCGTAATCTCGAAATAATTAAAGACAATTTAAATATATGGTTTCTAATATTTCATTGGTTTATTCTTTTTAATACTCAGGAATTAATATTTAATGAGTTTTGAGAAAATTCCAAGTAAAAGTTTTTAGAAAGTCAAAAAATGTCCATTTATTTAAACTATTTAGTTTTAGAAATCCTTAAGAAAATATTAATTCCAAAAAAGTCAATATGTAAAAATATCAATTCCAAAAAGTTAATATTTTACCAAACAATGAGTAATGGTCAAATATATGGCCAATAAAAAAATTCATCTATTAAATTGGAAATAATAACTCAGAAAAATGGTAGCTTTTTTTACTTCTTTCACTGAAAATAATTTTTCTAATCAAAATTGGAATGAAGTTAAACATTTCGCTTAAATTTTGCTTCTTATAATAAATTAATGTGCTCTCAAATTATCACTTATGATGTTTAAGTATACAGAAGAATAAATTTGTAAAAATTGAATATGGATGGATTTATTCAAAATAACAATCGATTTGAAATGAAACTCAAAAATTGTTAATATGAGGTATACAAGATAGAAATACATTCTTTATTTAATTTTTTAGAAAAAAATAAACAACCATCTACCTGATCTTACAAATCTAGGTTGTTGATATCAATAAAGTAAGCTCACACTTCTGCTCAATAAAAAATCACTGCGTTCACAGCCTGCTTTCAAATGACGTATTTTGAAATCGATGAAGTTTGATGAATTCGATTATGTTTATTCCCGCCAAGAACAAATCTATCAAGAAAATGAAATTATTACTACCACTACTTAATGAAGACTAAAAATTTCTGCAAGTATATTTCATTGGAAATGAAGAGAAAGAAATTATTTCAACTACTCCACACAATCTCTTATCAATTTCCTGAACGAATCCGGGTCTGCCAAAACTTGATACAGCATCGATTTAGTAAGTAGCAGACGGTCACCTAGAGAAACAGATTCATTGTAGAGAAGGTACTGTCAGAACACTATTACAAATTGCTTCATGGCAATGAAGAAGTGTACTGTGTGATACAGTAATAAAGATAAATTATTCACTTTATTAATTGTATAGAATACAATTACTTCAGTTTCTCAAATTATTTTAGCTCGAAGCTTTTACATAAACTAGAAAATAACCTAATTCAGAAAATAAACAGCAACTTTCAGGGTTGGAGACGAACTGATTTACCAATTTTCAACTAACTTACCGTTTGGCTGAAGCTGATATAAATACCTTTAAAAAGGTGCCTAGAAAATTTTTCCATGGAACTTTCTAGAACATTCCTATGATAAACTTATGATATCTCGACTCCAATTGATCATACAGACTTGAAACTTCTAAAATGTTGGCTCATGTTTTGGCCACCAAACTAACAAAAAATATCGCTAAATATTGGAAAGTTAACTTAGGTTAGATTTCAAAGCCTCTATTTCTGCATAATTCTTATAGGTCTTCATATGTATGACGTAATATAAACGAAATTGCCAGATGCATTAGAAAATCCGCCAAAAAATCGCCAATCTCAGAATTTGGCATCCTGGATTAGACGGTACCTGTGCCCAGAAATCTAAAAAAAGTATTGCTGGAGAATGAATAGAAACTTTTTTTGTTGGGTTTGCCTTGTCTTCAAAACAATCGGTAAAAGAGATGAGTAAATAATAATGAACTTCCTTGATATGACGTCAATCTCACATGTCAAATACACATGCTTGGTGATGTTATAATTATTATATATTTCTTATAAGATATAAATTATAAGAAATATATAAGAAAATAATTTAATAAATAAATAAAATAAAAAAGATGTAAATAATAAATTGAAATTGGAAAAAAGAACAGCTTACGCTGCTTGGCAACAAAACACAACAGCAAATTTAGAACAAAAATTTCGAATTGAAAGTAAAACGAAAACTTCAAATGCTGTTGCCACTGAAAAGAACCGTATATATGACATAAAAATGATATAAAACACGAGAAAAACCATGTCTGGCAATAAAAAAATATGAAAAGTAGCAAAAACTCAATTTGGCAATACTATAAGCGAAACAAAAACTTAAATTGTCAACACTATAATGGACGCTAGATTTGGCGAGAAAACACTTGGGGAATGATATCATACTTACGCCAAAAAGTTATGTATTCATTAAGTATGCTTATTATGTTAAATGTATTTATTTTTAAAAACTCCCAAGTCCAGGTATTTCTAATATCATAAAATAGCATTATCAGCCGATTTGCTAAAAATACCATTTTATGATATCTGTTGCTATTTTATGTCATTTACATAAGAATCTTTGCATTATGTTAAACGATATAACGGTAAAACTAAATGACAACATTTGTAAGGTATTTGTACTTAATGAATGTAATTTTATACGACATTAGTTTATGATTCAAATTTTTCACTTCATATAATGATAAAAGTGATGAATTACAGGTTTAGTGAAAAAAATCTTCTACGGTTTTGAATTCCTGACCAATAAAATATTTTTCTTGTGTTTCCTGGATAAAATTTGCAGCAACAATGATTTTATTATTTTTCATCAAAACACAATAGTTTTTTTTACAGACAGTCTATAAGATTTGCACTCGATTTGGCAGTAACTATTTCTATTAAGCTCTGTCTATCTTTTAAAAACTTTTCTTGGAACACAGAAACTTGGAACACAAAAAAATAGATTTTGGGTATTCATAAGTAAAAAATTTCTTTTTAATACTTGCTTACATAATCGTTGCAAGGACTTATTGGGTTTCAATAACATTCTTTTTAGTTATTGAAGATAATTTTCGAAAGCAAAAGCACTGAAAGTATCAAGTCGCCAGAAGCGTTTTGCATTTGCACTTAAATGTTTTAATAAATGCATATTATAAGTCCTACTTTCTAAGCCGTAACGAATCGGCACATTTTTTTACAAATTAAGTTAAAAATTCCTGAGCTTTATAATTAAAAGTATGGTACAATTGAGAGCTCTATAAAACTGAAATGGCAAAATAAAGTAATAAAAAATGCCTATACATATCCTTTTTTTAATATGCTCTTTAACTATATTGGCCCGAAACACAATAAAAATTGCCCAAAATCAATAGCCTTCCGAACTTCTATTTCCAATAAATTTCTTGGCTTTTCATTAAATTCATAAGGATACTACCGATGAGCATTAACAAGGTATGAATTTAATTTGATATCATTTATGATATTATTAAATTAAATTATGATTCATAAAATTCTCATTTTCAGTACAAGTTGTACTAACGGAATAGTGATCATTCAGAGTTATACTCGATTCTAATTACTCGGAGAAATTAGAATAAATTGAGCTAGAAATGACATTTTTTGTGATTCTCCTATGGTTTCAGATGATGAACTGGATGATAAATATAAACATGAGCTTTTTTCATTTTTAAATACATTTACTCTTAAGCCTGAATTATATTCCTTCGACTCACTTTTATCTGCATAATCTGAGAAAGAATAATGAGATTTATTGAAAACGCTACCATATTTAGTTGATAGCAGAATTTCTTTGCTTTGATTTATCTAAGTTTTTCTAATACGCTGCCATTTTTGGGGAGAACAAATTTTCTGATTCATGTTTAAAAAGTTTTTAACAACTTATTTAACTGAAATCTTTTCGGAAATAAAATTACTGAAAATAAAAAATATGCCAAAAATATCCTCGACATTATAAAAAACTTTTATAGCATTACTTTTTTTTGAGATTATTTTTCTAAAAATAATAACTGGTGACAAGCAATGAAATTCGATATTATTTTACATTTACTTGTGAGGAAATATTTCCAAGACATTTTTTCTGGTTTAAAATTAAAATTATGGGAAAGCTGAAAAATAATAAAAATAAGTTTAAATAAGAAGGAAGATAAAGAAATCCACTGAGTATTTTCTTTTTCATTTGGATCAGAAAATATGTCCGCATATTACTAAAAAGTAAATAAACTACAACACAAATTTTCAAAATAGCAAAGTATAAAAGACAGAAAATTATATGAATTTTTTTCAAATTTTCATGAAACTGTTTAAGAAAAGATGATCACGTTGAGTGTGATACTTGAATTTTAATACTTTATAATTATGTTATTTAATTTCAACATTTAACATAACCGATAAATATTTCAAAAAACAAGTAAGAAATGAATTATTTAAACACGTAAATCATAAATATTTAATTATATTTAAATAATATTCGAATATTCTTCTGAGACATTTGAAACTTACTTAAATCGTATAGAAAGTTTAGAATCGTATAAATTTATTGAACAATTTTAAATTACAATAGAATAGAATAACTAAACTTTTTATTTGAAGAGTAAACGAAATGGATATTTCATTATAATATTAAATTAAATTACAAATTACTTTGAAAGAATTGAGGAATAGGGAGTTTTTATATGCTTATTCAAAAATTATGCCAAAGAGGAATGCCAAAAATTAAAAATATTTCTTTTCAATGAAAAAAAATGTAACTAAATTTAATTTTAATATCTTTCAATAAATTTTTAAATAAAATCTATTTAAATATAATATAATACTTAAAAGTTAAAAAGTATACTCACGTATTTATGTTGTTCATTTTAAATATAGAATTATGATAATGTGTAGAGTTATATCTAAATAGAAGTCAGAAAGAACAATCTGTAGACTTCAAAATGTCAAATAATTCTAAATAACATGAATTATAATCGTTTGGTTTGCAACTATTATATTCAGTATTGCCAGATAAACACAAAATGTTATAATTTTTCCAAAATTTCAGAAAATTATTAAAATTTTACCTATTAATTTTTAAACTCAATTTGAAAACGATATTTTATTGACTATATTTTCTTTTCCCAGAATACATTGTTATTTTTCACTAATTAAATAGAAAATGAGAATGTTTATCGCGTTTGCTTTAAAAGAAAAGTCAAATATTTCATTCTAAACTCAGCAATTATGTTTGATTGCCCTTTATTTAATACAATTATAATTTTTTTTAAATAAAAATAAAGATTTGTGTTACTAATGTAAAGCCCCTATTACATTAGAGTTGCCAATATTTCTGTTTGAAGAGCTCATACTAAACATCCGTGACGTCACAAATTTCGGCAATACGTTCTCATTGTGTCCAATGAATGCTTGAAATTTATTTCAGATTTACTGTAAGAAAATAACTGTATCTCTAGATCGCTTTTCTGAAATTTTTTTTAATCTTGCCATATTTTAACTAGTAGATTCCATATTTCATGATAAATTCTTATTTGGGAATTTTATTTATGGTCAAGTTTTTAAAATGCTAATTAATTCAGATGAACATTTAGAATGTATTTTCTTTGTTTTGTTTAAGCAATTTCACTCTTTAATTTTGATATTTTTCGTAAGTTATTTTTCTAAATAATATTTTGCCTAAATATATCAATTTCTTCAAATTTTTCTTTTTCTGTAACTTTCACAATTTATTAAGAAAATAAAACAAGTTCTTCAATATACTACTGTATTTATTTACTAAATTTATTATTTTCTTAATATAATTTTTGTGAAATGTAAACGTATCGTAGAGTTAACATTTTATAGTTGATTTTGCCAAATATTTCACATTTTCTACTTCCTTTAGCCATAGCATTATTTTACCGTCTGACAAGATATGACTGTCTTAATGTGCATTTTTTAAAATTAGATTTAGACTTTATTCTACATTCTTTAGCTTTGGACAGTCCATGAGTGAGAAATATTGATGAATACACTGCATATATAAGCCTTGAGTAGTGAAGATCTAAAAAATATTATGAAAAGGAAAGTGTAAATGCAATTTTAATTGTTAATAGATATTTTTAAAAGTTTAATAAGATATTTATGTCTAATTTTTGAACAGTCTCAGTACTTAATGAGATTTTTTTTCCCAACGGCGGGCAAACTTGGGTGACGAACCCTATGTCACAACAAGACCAGAGACTGCTACTCATTTGTCGTTACCCAGCGGGCACCTGTGAACCAAGTCACGGAGGCGAGTAGCGTTACTCGCGCCATACCACCACAAACACGTTTATAGGGTGGGCCTCATTCATACAACTAATGAGATTTTTTAAATGTATGCATTTTAAACAAAGCAATTTTTTAAGTTCTTAAAGAGGGTAAAAAATTATGTATTTAATATGAATATATACCATTTAATGAAAATTCCAGAAGTCTGGTCAATACAATGTTTTAACTCAATTTTAGTTATCCAGATTTAAAGATAAATATTAATATGGTTTTGAAGTAATTCTATTTTAAAATATCTATCAAAACTAAAAATGTGTCAGCAATACCCAAAAAAATAGTACATACTTTATAAAAGGGTTATTTTTCCCAATTTCAAATTTAAAAACCTAAAAAGGGTTTTAAATTGTGTAAAATTTAAATTAAGTTAGTTAAAAAATAATTTAAGGTAACAAATATACCATATTTTAATAATACACAATTTTGATATTTTCTTCATTACATTTGATAGTACAGATACAGTTTTAAATTTTGCATGACATTTTTATTATATAAAAATATAACCAATTAAGAATATATGCATAAATACTTGGAAATACTTTTAAATTATTTGAACAAAATAATTTAAAATATAAAATATTCGTTAAAATGTAATCAAGTTTTTAAGCAGTTAAATAATTTTATATTGAAATTAATATGCCCACATTCTCAATCTAAATTTGCTGTTTAAAAGTTGAAAACTTCACGATCATTCGTTCAAACTGAATTATGACACCCAAAATGAAAGTAAATAACAATTTCTTATACTATTTCCGCTTGGCGAAAAGAAAACAAAACTTGATCAGTTTTTAGCGATATCAATTGGCGATATGAATTGCCCGAATTGCTGGTGCATGCACACACAAAAAAGTTGCTGATTTTCGGCAACTTATTACGCCATTATCTTTCATTTGGCATGAAGATTGGTAAAAACAAAATAATATACAGCTTTCAACTGAACAGCTGTTAAAAAATCTATAATATTATATGGACGATGAGAATGAATTTTTTTTCAATATAATGTTTGGATGGCACACACTGCCGATATTCAATTTAACATAACCCAATTCATTATTTAGTCCGAATTTTACAAATAGGTATTATTTCAGACGTCCACTCTTAAGATTTTGCTTATGATTGCTAAAACTGGAATAAGTTAATTAGAATATTCTAGGTTCGATTCCCGATACTCTCGCAACAATCATCGCATTTGGCTATTTTTGCATTGCGCATGCATATTTTATTCAATTTGAAGATAAAATCATCATTCCCTTATAAACTTTCGCCAATTTCACTATTTTACATGCAAATTTTACTAGAATTTTCAATACATTCAATTATGTTCATTAATATAATACAGTTTTGTTAAATTTTAATTTATTGTGTGTGTGTAATTTCAGTATATGGTTCGATTTTAAATGTCCAAAGCATGATTATGCAAATTATGGCTTCAGACTTTAGACATAAAGATTTTGTGTTCGATTTCGGTTGCTTTTTATTATATGCATATGCATGTTTTACACAAACTGCATGTGGAAAATGTTATTTTATTTGTGAATAGCTGTTACTGTGTTCTTTGATTTAATCAATCGGGAGCACACACACTTCTCCGATATTTCAGATTTGAAAGGATCCTTTCTTTGTTCTATTGGATTTTTCACTATAGGGTACGAATTCGCACATAGTCAGACATAATTAAGACATTTATGTATGCAAATCAATTATACGTTATGTAGAATGTTCTGGGTTCGATACCGGATACCGTCACAATTCGCATTGAACTTTATATTTGTATTATTATTTGGTATTATTTAAATTGCATTGAAATATTATTTGGTATTATTTAAATTGCATTGAAATATTATTTGGTATTATTTAAATTGCATTGCAAATTTAAAAAAATTAAGAATCTTATATCGTCTGGAAATGTAAATGGCATGAAAAATGCCAAATATAACTTGAACAGTTAAATTGGTAACTGTTACCGGAATCTGTTCTATTTAATATATACGGTATTAATAAAGAAAACGTCAGTTTATTAAGATTAATTTCAAGATTAAGAATGATATTTTTTTGTTAATAATAACATAAAATTTACCAAAAATATTTTTAAATGAATATGTAATGATACTGGGATATAAACTATCGCACCCAATTTGTTTTAAATTCCACATGAAAATTTTTTTGCCAAATATATAGCTTAAATCAAAATATTCAAACGTTAGAAAGTGGTCACAGTTAAAATTATTACACAAATCTTTTAGTATGCGCACGCAGTCAAAAATTTCTAATTCACAATATTTAATTTAAATTCATTAAATACATTAAATAACTTTAAAGATTGCATTCTTATAAAAACGCCTCAACATATCTATGTCTTTAATTTCCTTGGGAAAACTAATTAACTTGCTTCTAATATACAAATAACTGCTGATTGAGACATTTTATGTGCTTGATAAAATATAAAATGTGTGATGGGAAAGAGTACATAGTTAGAGCATATATTTACGTCATAATAATAATTTAAAAAGTAATTGCCCTACACAAAATGCATATACAGAGAATATTAATAGCTCAAAATATAAAGCAGCACTTCAACGATAGCATCATTAATAAAAAGTTAATATTATTAAATTTCTATAGAAAATGCAGGGCCTAATAATGTAATTAAAATTGTACTCTACTTTTTGCCCACAGTGAATAAAAGTAATAACTCTCTTCTCAAAAGAACACAAATGTTCGCTTTCTTAGCGTCAATTTTTGAGGACAAAAGTGGTTGAAAAAATACAACTTGCGTTCATCAGAGCCACGGTCATGGGAAAATTTGTAGGTTGAGCTGTTGAATATTTGGTAATCAATGAAGATGGTTATAGTATAAAAGTATAAGTAATGAATTCCTTAATATCCTTTGGATAGTATTTTTTTGACAAACAAGGTTACAAACAGAAAAGGAAAACTAATTTTAAAGCCATATTGAGATCGAACAACCATTAATTTGTGCCTCTGAAATTGGTTTTACTCGTTTGTGTAATAAATAATTAGTGTAGTAAAAAAATAAAGGGGGTTTCGACTATAAAACGCAATTTGCAGAACTACAAAATATTTAGACTGAGGAATTCTCATCGCGAAGAATCATTTTTCTGGTGGAATTGGTTTAATATTTTTCGTGTTTCATATATTTATAGTTTACCTAAATGATTCGAATATGTATTAAAACTTGGCAATCGCTTGTATGTTAAAGAATAATGTAGTGAAGTTGAGCTCAATTTCGTATTGGAAACAAATTCAAGAACTCAATGTTTAAACTGAGAAATCCTGCGGCGATAGATTTAGATCATATTTAGATGGATTACAGAACATTGATTCAATATTATCCGTGCAATTATCAATTTAAATGCATTAACGGTTTTTGCAAAATGCGTTTAATTTGAAACGGAATTTAAAAATACGAAGCAGGCAAATTCTTAACTTCATGTTCTGTATTAAGCATTGCTTAGAGTTTTTTAGTAAGAAAGCCCCAAGAAAACGTTGGATCCTGTTTGAATTCGAAGCCGTTGCCCATCTGATGGAATAAAAAAATTTATATTAAAATATTGTTTCTTGGGGGGAAGATAAATAAATATTTACCTTTAAATTTAAAGATAAATAAAATATTGTTTCTTGGGTTTCCAGTGTCTAAGAATATCAAGAAAAAATAACCAGAACAAGATTTCGTACCTTAAAGTTAAACCTTTAAAAGCGGGAACTAAAACCAATAATTCCATTCAGGAAAATAATATTTCTCGTTCCGCTCAGGATCCGATTCAAAATCTTCAAAAAGAAAGATTAAAGTTACCAAAATTAATTATTCCAAAATACTTTGGAGAGATATCTGAGTGGTTGAATTTTTGGAATTGTTTTAATTCTTCTCATTCCATGAAAATATAAACTTAAACAAAATTGATAAATTCATTTATTTTAGATCTTTCTTAGGTTAAGCATTTAATGCAATTGATGGTTTAGAGTTAACGGCAGAAAGCATGATTACGCTATTAATTTATTGAAACAACGATTTGGTGATAAAAATATTTTAATAAATGCACACTTTGAAAACCTTCCCCAAACAAGCCCATTAAAAAACTCTACTGACGTAAAAAATTTCACACAGGAACATTTTTCATCTTATTCAAAAGAATATCTGAAGCTCAGAAAGTTTACCTGTGAAAAAGTAAATCAATACAAACATTTTAGCTCTAATATTAACTAAGATTATTGCCCCGCGATCTATTGTTGGAATTTAATAAATAGAACAAAAAACCCTTTTGCTAGTGAAATTGATGAGCTTTTTGAATTTTTATCTGCGCAACTCACAGTCAGAGAAATGACTTTCATAACTTTGAACTCCTCAGTTTCTGAAATCAAAACACCACCTGCTAGAACGATGAGTCATATAGAGAAAGATTCTAGGCGACCCCCATGCGCAGCTGTATTAGTGAATGAAAGTGTTGAAGAAAAGAGAAATGGTTATTTTTGTTTATTTTGTAGATCGCCTAAACATTGCTCTACTTCATGTACAAATAATTTGAGTTTAGATAAAAAAATAGACATTTGTAAGCGGTCTGGCTCCTGTTTTCATTGTTTAAATGATATAATTAAAGAGATATCTCTATTCTTGTGAGGCTAACGTTGAGAGTGAGATATAAAGGGAGGGGCGAATAAATAGAAGAAAAATAAAGAGGAAGGGAGCAGGAGAAAAAATAATTCCACTCCCTCGAAAATGAAACTTGATGCGGACTGTGCTTTGTAACCCCGCCTGTAAAGAAAAAGTAATGCTGCAAACTCTTGCTGTGAATATCTGTATCTGTATCTAGTTTCGTTTACGAAGTGTCGGCCTGCGGAGCAGGCCTTTACTTCTTCATCTGTGATAAGTCCTTGAAGGAAGACATTGCGGTACTGACAGGGAACGCTAGTCTTGAAGCGCGAAGAACCGAGTCTTGGCGGTGAGAGCCAATTAGCAGAGAATTGAGAGGCAGAGCAATGAGTTAAAAAAAATTTTTTTGTTAATGAGTTGAAAATTTTTATTCTACTTGAGAATAGAGGAAATAATAAAGTTAAAAATTAAAATTGTTAAATACAGTGAAAATAGAAAAAATAAGAAATTATCCTGAATAATGAAGAGTAATATGAAGTTAAGTAAGGCTATATACTCTATATACAAAAATTATATTAAATATATTCATCTAAATAATGTCTGGCGATTGGCCTATATTTAAAGTCTTCTATGAATACTCATAGCGAAAAACTTGATTAAATGCACCATCTGTGCAGTTAATTCCTTTATCGTAGAATTTTTTATTTAGGTTAGCAATATGCTCTAGAATATCAATAATTTTCAGATCTTTTGAAATGTTTTTATTGCGAAAATAGTAGGGCGCCTTCGTAATTTTTCTAAGTATTTTATATTGATACACTCTAAGTTTGTGTTTGTCTCTTGGCGTAATAGTATTCCACACAGGTGAAGCATAGGTGATGATGGGTCTTAACATTGTAGGATAGAGCAGTCTCTTGAGTTTTAGTTTTAAATTTGAATTTTTTCCAATTAAGTTTACTGTGAATATTTCGAAGGGTAAGCAAAAATATTTATTGCGAATGATAATTGATACTGGTAACTCTTGTAATTATTTATCGGAATTTGCAGCACGTAAGTTAAAATTAAAGAGTGTTGGGCAGGAAACAGTTCAGTTGTACATGGATTATTTGGAGGTTCGCAGAAAAAAGAAACGCATAAAAATATGTGATTTAACCAAGTAATGTAGACGACAGTTTTACATGTACATTAAATGTAATGGAACAGAAATGAATTTGTGCCCCTATTTCGAAATTGGAAAATAGAGAAATTATAAAAGAGTTAAAAGGGCAGGGCATTTATCCTAGTGACGTGGCTATAAATGAAAATCTTTGTTTATTTAATAAGACTGCAAATGAAATTCACTGACTCATAGGCGCAGATTATGCGGGAGAATTGTTTACTGGGGAAAAAAGAAATCTGTCGAAGGGTCTTGTTGCTATATGAATACGCATTTCGGTCGGACTGTAATGGGGAGGGCTGGGGAAACTGTTAATGTATATGAAGTGTTTTTGTCCCTCCATGTTAGCGATTTAAAAATTTCTGACTTATGGTCTCTTGAGTCACTGGGAATAACGGAACCAAGTATTTCTCAAACAAGATTGCAGATTGAGGAAGCGGCGAAAGTTCATTTTGTTCGTTCGTTGAGAAGAGATGAAGAGAGTAGATATGAAGTGTACTCCCTGGTTCACCCGGAATCACCAGATAATCGAAATCTTGCCCAAAGACGTTTGAATTCAAGCGTAAAGGCTCTCCAGAAAGGAGACTGTCTTCGGGATTATGAAAATGTGCTTAGGGAATGGGTAGCAGAAAAAATTATCAAACCTGTTGATTCGGAGAAATTGACAAAGTTTAAGGGTCATTATTTACCTCATAGACCTGTCTTTAGAGAAAACTCTATTGCTAAAATGAGGCCAGTTTTTGATGCATCAGCACGTGTGAGAAATGTAGTGTCTCTGAATGATTGTATTGAGAAAGGACCAAATAATTTAGAGTTGATTCCTAAACTAATTAACAAATTTTGGCAAGGAAAATTTGGGATAATTTCGAATTTCCGCAGAGCTTTTCAGCAAATTAACGTAACTCCCCCTGACAGTAAATTCCTACAGTTTTTATGGTGAGAGGGAGTTGATCCGGAAAAATTGATTGTTTATTTCCATTGCCGTGTAGTTTTTGGAATGAATGTGCCAACCTATTTTTACACGCCGCGACTATCAGTTATCATTTAGAAAATGTAGACAACTCTAAAAAAAGGTACAGTTTTAAAACTTAGAGATTCTATGTATGTATGCAACTGTGTTGCGAGTATGAATACAATGGAGGAGTTAAATTCTTTCATCGTGGTGTCTAAAGAATTAATGGCTTCTGCGCAATTTGACTTGAGGGGTTGGAAACATAACCGGCCAAGAAGGGATGAAGACATTTCAAAAGAAATTGTTTCAATTTTAGACCTTAAATGGGATTTGTATAATGATATTTTGTCCTGTGAGGTAAAGGAGGAAAATTCATTAGTGCCAAGTAAACGAAATGTACTATCGATATTGAGTAGAATTTTTAATCTTATTGGGTTTACAAGTCCTGTTACTCTTATTCCAAAATTAATACTACAGGAATGTTGGATGGAAAAAATAAATTAAAATACGTTACTTCCAGGTAATTTGAAAAAAATAAAACATTTCTAAAATGGTATAATGAATTAAAATATTTAAAAGATGTAGAAACTCCTAACAAACTACCCAAGCTTGATGTGAATACTACTCTTGATGTCTTTGTAAATGCTAGCAAATCTGCTTATGAAATATCAGTTTTTGTTAGAAATGATATAGGGGGAATAGATAACTTTTAATTATTACTGGCTAAGTTAACGGTAGCACCCATAAAATCAATAACTATTCCTAGATTAGAAGTTCTTGCGTGCACCATTGGAGCCAGACTCCCTCACACTGTCAATAAAGATTTAAGTATGAATAATGCACGAAATTTTTTCTACCTTGACTCGATGAATGCCTTATACTGGATAAAAAGCCGGATAATTGGGCTACATTTGTAGCGAACCGAATGAATGAAATTTGGAAGCTGACAGATCCAGAGGATTGGAGACATTCAATGAAAATATAATCCCACCGATTTACCCACAAGAGGATGCAGTCCGAAAGATTTATTTAAATCCCGGTGGTGGGAAGGGCCAGGTTGGCTGAAGCAGCCACTGGAAGATTGGTCTGCTAGCGAAATTTCTGCAGGTGAAGATGTTGCCCTTTCAGAAAAAAAGAAAACAGTGATCTCTGCAACAAATTAAGATACTAACAGATTTGAGTTCTTCCATAGAATATCCTCCATCAAATAAATTGTGAGAATCGTTATGTCATTAGATTCTGCAAGAATATCCAAAGAAATAGTAAACACAGAAAAAGAAGAAAATTGGAGATTGAAGAAATCGAAACATTTAAGAGGTTCATTTTAAAGGAAATTCAAAGAGAATCCTTTACTGGAGAAGTAAAGCAAAACTTCCAAACGATAAAAGATAGTGATGGTCTATTGGGAGTTTCGACAAGAATAACCTCAAGAAAAGACTTAGAAATTTTTAGGTTTCCCATATTATTGCTAATTAAGCGTAATATGGTTGGAAAGTTACCCATGAGCAAGCACGTTGAACTTGATCATACTGGTACTCAAACATTGGTGTCTCATCTCAGAGAATTCTATTGGATAATCAAGACTAGATAGACAGTGCGAAGTGTGATAAGAAACTGTACTAAGTGTAGAAGATTTTCAGTTCAGCATCTCGAGGGCGAAAGCATCCCTCTTCCAGAGGATCATGTTCGAGATGCGGCTGTCTTCGAAATAATCGGTATCGACTTGTGTGGGCCATTGTGTCTCAAAAGAGGAAGAAAATGTTGGGTGATACTCATCACCTGCGCCATCTATCGAGCAGTGCATCTCGAGTTGGTATCTTCATTGTCCATTGAATGCTTTATCCTTGCGTTTTGCCGTTTTATTGCGTGGAGAGAACGTCCTTCTACTGAATATTCAGACAATGGCACAAATCTTGTAGGAACAGCAAATCTTTTAAGAACTATCGATTGAGGTATAGTCGAAGATTTTGCTTCAAAGAGAAGAATTTCTTAGAAATTTAATCCGCCCTCTGCCCCTTGGTGGAAAGATTTTTTGGGAGAGATTGATTGGAATATTGAAGGGCATTCTAAAAAGGGTACTAGAAAAAGCTGGCTTGAATGAAGAAGAGTTAGCTACAGTATTATGTGATGTTGAAAGTCTCATTAACTCCATTCCGTTGATGTATCTCTCAGAAGATCCAAACGACCTGTCAGCCCTCACTCCATCTATGTTCTTACAAGAAATTAAAGAAGTAGGCGCTCCTGAATTTAACATTATCGATTCAAGAAATTTAATAGAAGATATGCTTACCGTTTGAAATTGCAGCAAGATCTGCGAAGCCGTTTTAGAACTGAGTATCTTGGATTGTTCTTCTTCCACTTCTTCTTCTTCTTAATAATCTTGCACGGTACTGGGCACCTCTGCTCGACAGTATTTTGTGCCATAGCCTCAAGGCCATGAACTCTTAGTTCCAATAAATTGAGTCGCCCACTTTATTTATAAAGTCAGACAAACCCTTTATGGAGGTAAGATGTAGCTTGGATTGTTAAAAGATTATTCCAAATTAAAAAGTGGGTCATTCATAAAAGGAGATCTTGTTCTCATCGGAGATACAGACGACAAGCGAATCAACTGGTCTTTGGCAAAAGGTTTAAGAACTTTTCCTGGAAAGGATGGAAAGGTACGCTTGGTGGAACTTAAGACTCAATCTGGAAATGTTTTAATACCCATACAAAAGCTTTATCCAATAGAAGTGACAACGGTTGATTTTCCAGCAGTCAGCTCTTCCAGTGGATAGAATGATGATAGTCATCACCAAACCAAGGATTTAATCCCTGATAACCAAGGAGTTATATGTTCCGTTATGGACGAATGTTAAAACCGAGTAAAAGACTTTAAATTACTTTTGGTTTATTGAATTACATTGTAATCAGTTTATTAATATTCTTGTGTTTAGTTTTTTTACAGGTTTGTTTACAGGTTAGTTTTTTTACAGGTCATCATTGATCTAATATTGATGTTTGGATTCGAACTGGTATATCTTAGCATCCAAAGGTGGGAGAGTGACACGAACTCCCATCTGTTGCGTGACTGCCGCGCCACTGTGAAAAAAACCTCAGTTGATACTGAGCCTCACTCAGGGAAGGATGTTATGTGAATGAATATTAGATATTTCCTTTGTTTCGTTTTTTTTTTTAAATAGTGTGCTGTTTAAGTTTAGTGACCTGTTAACCTTCAGGTATAGATCAGGGTTTCCTAGTGCTTTCAGTTAGTCTGTTTAAGTTTAGTAATTATGTGTTTGTTGTAAAGTTAATTTCAATTAAATGTGTCAAACTAACTGCAAGACTCCAATGCTTATTGAGAATAGAAATTATTTGTCGATTATTAATTGACTCATCGGAAAAAGATCATGGAGTTCCAAGATTGTGAAAAGGTAAGTGCACTTACAATCCATTATGATAAATAGTTTTTTACAATTTCTAATGATAAAATTGACAATCATGTTACAATTTGGAATTACAAAATTCAATAAATATTTATTTAATATTTCATAAACATTACTTCTACTGAATCAAAATATGAAAAATCAAGTTTATGATTTTTATTTTCAGAATTAACTAAGCAAATATATTTTTTTCATTTCTTTATTTGGACTGATGAATTTATTTGAATTGAAATGTATACACTAAAAAAATTATAGGAGAAACACATTCATAGTTAGTGTCGCCATCTGGTGAAGTATTTAAATTACACAAGAAGTTCTTTAAGATACAAATTATTAAATCATAGTTAGTGGCTCCATCTATTAATTTATTAATAGTAAAAGTTTCATAGGAAACATTATCTTTTAAAGAAATTATTATTTAAACCACTGAAATAATATGTAGAAATATTATCAAGTTGAAAAAACTAAGAAAAATGATTTAAGAAAAGAAAATATTATCAACAATATCATTAATTATTTTTAAATAACATAATTAGACATTTTAGAAAAGGAAAAGTTGAATTTTATTTTAAAGACATTTTAAGCAGTGTCCATGGTTAAAATTTCCTGGGTGATCAATTTTAATTCTAAATTAGTCTAAAATTTAAATATAGAGAGAATGATAAAAATTCACATTTTTATAACATTATAAAATTATTGAATAACTTTGAAAATTAATTTTTTTGGAATTTTAAACCAAGTAATTTTTTTATTACAAAAAAATAATATTGTTTATTTAAATTAAAATATTTGGATTAATGAGAAAGTCATATATTGTTTGATTATCAGTCATTTTATTGAGTGAAATCACTGAAATCAATTAACAGATGGAACTGCTACTAAATTAAATTTTATCGTTTTATTATCAGAAACACACAAGTTCTTCTGTAAACCAAAATTTCTCAAGTATATAAAAATAATGATAAAAATCCTTTTCTTACAACGATGCATGATGTTTAAAAAGTATTTTATAAAAAACTGTATGAAAAATCTCTTATAATTAATTTTTTTCAGACAATTTTGCTCGTTGCTTTTGTATTTATAACTGAATTTAATATTTTTCCTGAGTTTATATTGCAATAATTATATTTATATACATTGATGATATATTTTATCCGTTATGATAGAAATTTTTTTTAATATTTACAAAATGGCCCTGTTAATGTTAACCATCACCTGTAACCAGTTTAGATGGTATTCAAATATTATGTAATTTTATGAAGGATTAGATTTGTGATTTGTGTTTATTATTTCTCCTGAGTGTAAGGGGTGCTTACGTAAGAACTAAGAATTGATGATGGGAACAAAACAAATCCGAACAACAAGTAATTTAAAAATTCCTGCCTTAATTTTCTTTCAATGTTGGTTACACTTGGAATTACAATGCTTGGTTATGCTCCGGTATAATTATTATTTTCAATACATTCCAAAGGACCTCGTACAAATCTATCACAAGGTACTTCTGTCTTCTCAGTAAAATTTCAATAGTTGGTAAACTTTTAAATACACTGCTGGCTACCATAAATGTATTATCCAGTGTCTACGCGTACCATTCAACGCCATTATTATATGAAGTGGTCCGTCTACAAGACTCCCATTGCTTTGTCTATTTTTTGAAGTAGAACCACAGACGTCTCCGCCACCGATGAAAGAAGGATGTATACGGCAGAATGGAATGAAATTGTTTTTACTTACGAGTCACGCTTCTATCTGCAACACCACGATGGTCACATTTGAGACTGGAGACACCGTGAAGAGAGGATGCTGAACAGCTACTTTATGCAGCGTCACACTAATCTTGCACAAGGTATTGTGGTATGAGGGGGTATTGGATATCCCTCTCGCATTCCTCTAATGCGCAGTGCTGGTACTTTAAGCAGCCAGCGTGATATTTCTGAAATGTTGGAGCCAGTTGTCCTTCCTAATCTTCATGTATTGCCCACAGCCATATTTCAACAGGAAAATGCGCGACGACACGTGGCACGCATTGTCCAAGGATTTTTTCGTCAATCGCCAGATTGAATTTCATTTTTTTGCCGGTTTTTCTCTATTGATCTTTCATTGATAGAAACATGTGGTCCATGGTGGCTCAACGATTGACCCAGCTGCCACACCATGTCAACTTTGGGAACGTGTGGAAGCTGCCTGGTCTGCTGTACCCCAAGAACACATCCAAAGCCTCTTTGAGTCAATGCTGAGGCGTGTGGCAGCGGTGATCTCTAACAATGGTGGCTAATCTGGCTACTGATTTTGGCAGGAACCACACTTCACAGAAGTCTATAAATTTAACCATTTGGTACTTGGTCAACATGTTATCTACAAAATAAATTTTGTAGTGAAATCTCTTGTATTTCTTGGTGTTGCAGTTTGGGTGGACAGTAGTGTAATTAAGTAAAATAAAAGTTTTCGATAGCTTCAAGAAACAATTTTCAACTATTTTAGAATTTGTCGCGTTCTTTCATTCAAGTATCAAATTAGCTTTCTTACCTATTAAGAAAAATTAATGTATATTCATCAAGAGAAGATATAAAAAAGGGAGTTTTCTTCCTTTCTTAACTGTCCTTCCAGTTCTACTTTTAAGAAGGTTCATTAAATGGTTATTTCTGCCAGAATTGCATATGATTTCAGAAATAAGTTTGTGTATTCATCCAATGTTTTGATGACTTTTGCTTCTTTATTAAACAACTTCCTCTGTATGGTTTGGATGTGGCAATAATCCGGTATAATTATTACAGCATTCAAACGATATATTTTTTAATTTATATCCTACATGTGAAACATTCTGTATAGTGTTATCTTTCAACTGCTGTTTAGTATTAATCTTCCTTTGTAATTTATTACAAAATACACAAATGTTTTGTGACAGTGAAATGAGCTGAAACAACGGGCTTTTTATTTAGCTTCGAATCACTTGAATTCCAAGCTGCCCCCCCCCCCATTCCGCAGACAGCTCTTCATCTGCAAGAAGAAAAAACATTAGGCATGAAATAAACCAGTACATTTTAGTTTGAAAAAGAATATTTTTAATTATCACTTGTAAAAATCCCACACATTTAATATTTGAAAAGCGTCAGGTTTGTCAGTATTTTTCGTTCTTTAAACAAATAAGCAAGAAGATGAGAGGTGATATCAAAGGATAGTTTACCAAAAATGATTCTAAATTTTTATTTTAAATATCCACTATATGAAATCATTTAATGAATGTAATAGTAAACGAGAAATAACCTCACTGAGAAAGCTTGAAGACTTAAGAGAGTAAAAGTTTTTCATAGAAAATAATAAAGTCGCGTTACAAGTATGGAACTCTTACTAAACTTCAATTAATTGATTGTTCTGATTAAAAAGAAAGAATAAAAGGAGCCGAAGATTTCACAATACTGTAAAAATACATGGAAAATAATTTTTAGTGAGTATCAGTGTTTACATTTATGTACGGAGAAATTCATTACAGCTTTGGACAATATCATTTTATGATTTCATATTATTTTGTTCCATAATTTGTTACAATGATTAATATGCAGCCATTTGCATTGAATTGAAAATTCACAAAGCGTGCGACAAAATCAAGCTTAGCACTATTATTTTACTTTGTTTTGTTACTTGAAGCATAAAAAAGTGCTTACTTTTATAAATGCCATCCATATAATTTCTCAATCGGTCGGTTGACAGAGTACATTTGAGCAAAACAGGAACTCAATCTCCCTCAAAAAAACTTATTGAAGTATTCACATAAAAGTTTGTAAATAGCCTTATCTTGTATAATTCAATATATTATTCGAATACAAATAAAATATTCCCAAGGGCAATTTTTTCTCATAAGCTGTTCAACTTTGCTTAATATGAGACATATTGATCAATGAATTTCAAACATTTCTGTATCTCTTAAGAAATATTTTGTAGATATTAAAAGAATTTCCTGTATTTGTAATAAAAAGAACTTTTTATGCTTATGGAAAGTATTTGTTTTAAAAGAAAAAAACTAATTTTAGAAGAAAAGTGTCTTTTCGTATATTTCGCCTACTGACACAAGGGATTTGTGATTCACGTGAACATTAATTTCAACATTCCCCAATATCTGGAGAAACTTCCAGTCTATACATAAGCGAATAGAATCACTTAGTAATGAATCACATTCTTAAAATAATTATAATATTCATTTTATTATAAAATATATATTTTAGGAGGAAAATGTCCTTATTCATTTTGCTCTTCGTAACAGTACTTGGAACGCACAAGCATGTTATTCAAAATTCCTCGATATCTTAAAAAATCCCTAGACTATCGGGAAATAATTGTTTGAATTTAGTAAAAAATAACAGTTTACGACTATAAATATCAGATATTTTATTCCGAAAAATATATATTTTGAGGAAAACCCTATGAATTCAAATTTCAATTACTGTTCGATGTGAACAGTTGATTACCTTACAAAAATCTGCATTTCTTAAATTTTGCCCAATGTATATCAAAATGGTAGGGTGTGTTTACATGAAAATGCTATTTTAAAGCTTATGCAGCGTTTTCTTTTATTACAATAAATATATTTTATAAGAAAGATGTGTTTTTATAGAGTGAGCCCAAGCTACACAAGTGACTTCTGATTCCCGTGAACATTAATTTAAAAATTCCCCAAATATCTTGAGAAACTCTCGGCTATACAAAAACGAGTGGTATCATTTATTATTGAATCACATTCTAAAACTAATGATCGTATTCATTTTATTATAAAAAATAGTTTTCAGTAGGAAAAAGTCTTTTTCCATACTGCACCTTTTGACAGGACTTGGAACGTGCAAACATGAAATTCAAAATTCATCGATATATCTTAAGAAATTCCTTTTCTATCACTAAAAGCTTGGGTGAATTTAATATTGAATCATGTTAAAAGCTTAATGATTGCCTTTACTTTTTTTAAGAGTTTTTACTTTTTGATTTTGTAGCAATGACACACATAATATAATTATCGACTAATATTATGAAATAATATCCTACCATGAACGTTTATTTTAAAGATGGCAAATGAAAGAAATAATTGGAAAACTTATTTTTAATGAAAATGAAAAGTAAAAAAAAATAACATAGAAATATTATTTTGGTGCAAAAGTATTATCTTATGATTTACTACTTTAAATTATTTTGGCACTAGGAATAAATTCCAAATGTCAATACTTGTAATTTCTCAACAGACATTCGTGTCTGGTCCTAATGAAAATAGAAAATTGTACTTTAAATTTTGGTTGCGATAATACGCAAGCATCGAATAAAGTAATAAGCATACTATTTTTTGATACATTATATTATTTCATTTAACAATCAAAAGTATTGTCATAAAGTATTTTTCTCAGTGTCTTATAGTAAGCAAACAACTTTTAAACTTATCTTTTTCTTTGGGTACCACCATATTTTCAAATCGTTAAAAGTGTGTTGGGGCAAAAAGAAAAAAAAAAAAAAAAAAAAAGCCGAAAATCAGTGTCTTAACATGATCCACCGAACAGTTGATGCAAAAAGACATTTACCTTCGGAACTACATTAAAAAATTTTATCCATCAAAGAAAAATTTTCAATAACTTTAACTATTAAATTTGATGAATAACTACTGTATGGTACATAAAATGCTCGTGAAATATAAGTTTTAATTATTGACTATATTCCCGATTTATGTGTTTTGATCTATTATATCAGGGGTGCCCAAGTTTCTTGATAGTCCAAGCCATTTTTCAAAACTTGAAATTTTTCGCGAGCCGAAATTAAATACGTACTTTAAATTTACATAGCCGTCAGCCAGCTCGCAGGGCTTGCCCAAACGTCATAAGTAACAACAGGTGAAATTAGGTAAACAACTTTAAACTGAAATGAAAACATCTGAAATACTCTTAAAATGGAACTGATCAGTCTAATGTTTCAGAAAATTTATCAGAAAAAATTAAGATGTTATTGACATTTCCCCATATACATGATATGTGGTAGAAATTAATTACATAGCCCTCTAAATCTTGAACAAAGCACAAAACTAAAAAAAAAAATGATTAAAAGAATAAAATAACGATACTCGAAAACTCATAAGAAAGAGCACAGTTTTCAAAAGTAATTAAATTTTATAAAATTATTATCATTATGGAAATATAAACGCAAGATTTTAAATTTCGGCCATCTTCTTCTTTCCTCGCCCTTCTCCCTCTCATCTTTTACCAACAACCCCTTCCATCTTACACGTTTCATTTTTTTTATGCTTCGCAGTTTTTTCTAAACATGACACAGTAATAGGAAATATAATTTCCTTGATAACATTTGCATTTCAATCAAACTAAAATTTCATTTTTCAGAAAAATTTTGTTTGTCTTTACAACTATTTGGCACTCCTCTACGAGAGACTCCCAGAATGTCATGCAGGGGAGGCCAACCTGCGACTCGCGAGCCACACACTCCTTGAAGGATTGTTTGTGGCTCTCGATAAATGCACTCGTATTCCCTTTTCATTTTCATGTTATAATATTTTAAAAAATTACTTTCGTTCCTAGTGTGTTTCAAAAAGTCTTTTAAATTACTGACAACAAATATGAAAGACTAAATGCTACATTAAAACAAACTTCATTGCCGTCCAAGTTAAGAATGATATGACTAACCAAAAACTGCGGGATGAACATAAACAGTGGGATAATCGTCCGCAATCCATCGATTCCAGACCAAATTTGAATTTTTAAACTTTCACTACAATGGACAGTTGATATTTTGCTGATGAGTGGTTACAAGACTTTATGTTTCTAATTGATATCATGGAACATCTGCGAACATGGAAATTACAACTGCAAGGGAAAGATAAAATAATATCTGCCCTCTCATAGTATATATTTAATTTTCAAACTAAATTACAAAATTTTCAAAAAAAAAAAAAAAACCTTTTTGTTATTTTTTCTAATTAAAATAATGTGTTCCAATATTAAACAATAAAAACTCAACGAGTATATAAAAAAGCTTGAAGGAATATTGACAGAATTTCAAAATAGATTTCAAAACTTGAAACATTTAAAATCGCTTCTTGATTTTTTTCTGAATCCATTTGAAATTAATATAATTCAAGGTAAGTATTCCATTTTCATATAATTATGATCCAAAAAGTATCAGGATAATTAGAATTAATAAAGATGCAAGAAAATCAAGCTCTAAAATTAAAATATAAGTCAACGTCGATTACTGAGTCTGAAATTTGTACCAGAACAGAAGTATCCTGAATTAAAAAAGGCTGCTTGTCGCATTATTTCAATATTCGGAACAGTGTACTTATGTGAATAATTTTACTCTACTTTAAAATTCGTAAAATCCAAACACCGATCAGTATTAACTAACCAGCATCTCAAAGAATTATTGAGAAGTGCTGTCATGAATTATTCATCAAATTTAAGAATTATCAATAGAAGTAAAACAAATGTTTAAATTTTAATATGTTTAATTCAACATATGTAATTAAATTCAACAAACATATTTTGTATTTTCATTTATGTGATTTCAATAAATATAATTTTTCTAAGAAAAAAAATTTGCCTGTCTTAGAAATACCTTTTTTGCATATCTTTAAATCAATAAGGTGCGACTTTCATTTAACTAGAGCACCACGAAGTTGAAAGTACGACTTTTCTCTAAGACTTCTCTGGTAGAGGGCACCACCAGAAAACTCACTCCCTTAATTTGTATATTGATCTGCAGGGAAATAAATTTTCTCCAGACCCTTATACCCCTGGTAGCTGATTAATGAACAACCACAGGACTTTTCGATTCCGCAGATTTAACGAGCACGTATATCGCATATACTCGGTGGGTTTTTGGTGGCATTGGGAATCGAACCCTACTCTTCCGGAAGAAAGCCGATGTCCTAACCACTAGGCTACAAAGGCCCTGTTTTCCGTTGATGTTATATGTATTAATTTTTGGACCAATAATTCTGGGAGATTATAAAAAAAGTACACTGTGTAGAGATATTCTATCCTGAAAATGTTAACTATAAAGTAGAATATTTTATTCCATCATTTTTATTTAACATAAAAGGACATACTTTTGTAATTTAGAATGTCTAGAGCCAGTGTTCATTTATTATGAAATCAACATAAAACAAAATAAAAACCTGCATTTTTTAAGCAGAAAACTTTCAATAGGATATTACTTTATGTAACATTATTATTGAAATGTAAAAACTACCATTAATAATACCATTAAGTAATAATTATATCAGAAGAAATAAATTATATAACTGATTTATTGATGAACTTATATATGTAATAATATCTTTAAGCAATAATTAATCAGAATATAAACCATACAACTGATCTATTAATTTACTGATGTATTTTTAGGTATAGAATACTGAAACTCATACCATATAAAACATTTTATACAATCACGAAAGAAATAGTTTACATCGGTTTCAAATTTATGTAGAAAATATATGATACAAGCTATTCCAATACATTTTTATCAATTTTAATAGAACCAATTATTAAAAATTATTGATAAATATAGCTTCAGATTTTTGATAGTTATTTTGAATATAATTAATAAAAATCGGACTATATATACACCGGTATACTTCGTTGATAAATGAATGTATACAAATATATGTATGTAAGCACACCACAAATGTTTATTTATTTAAAAGTAAAGGAGGCGTATAATTATTTTAATTTTTTATTACTTTTACGTCAAAATTTTTTTTATTTTAGGTACTAATTACAGACAATTTTTTCTGTGATTGCTTTTCATAACGACATTCTCGTTTTGCTTTTGCACGATGATACCGATCAAGTTTTTCGCCAACTAGTTCACGATGATCATAAGCAAAATATATTATTTGTGGTAAAATAAAATAGCTAAATAATTACATTTCATTGTTAGAGGAGGAAATTACAATTCAAATTGACTTTAAATTTTGCTCTAGAAGCGTTTATTACACGTTAATTTTTTTAAATAATCTATGACGTCAATTTGAATGTTGAAATTGTAGTTGTAGTGTATGACAGAAATATTATCTGTTTATGCAAAGTAGGCCATGCTTTTAACTTTTGATTTTATTTATGCTGTTTGTGTATGAATCAAAATATCAACACAACTCTGCATGTTGTTTAGGTTTAGGATGCTATCGAAACTGGGAGACAGCTGGTATATGGGATATTGTGTGCTGATTAAATCTTAATTTACGAAGTGTTGCAGATAATCATACACTGTGTAGCAATGCATTTGCTATTCTTTTGTTTAATTTGTTTTTAACTTTAGTTCCTTTATATGCCTGAGTATGGCAGGAGCTAAATCAGGCGTACATGTTGTCCAATTAAAACCCATATCAGTTCCGAAGAATTTAATTGATGGAAATAAATTTATTAAGTGGGATGATGTGAGTCGCTTTTAAAATGAATTCTTTGTTAGAATTTATATTTATTTTTCATATGTACAATAATTTATCCTCTTTTATGTGATCTTATGCATGATAGAGGCTATGACACATTAATAAAATAAAATTGTCTACATTCTGTCAAATAAATTTCACGATATTTTGTTATAAATTATATTCCACTATTTTTCATTACGTGTGAATTTTAGAATAGCTATCTTTTCTTTAAAAACCATTAATGTAAAAGGTTTTGTGTGATACGAAATCGAAACCAAAAGTTGTTAAATTTAACAATTATAATTTGAAAATATTTTTGTAAAAATTAAAGTTCATTGCATGATAATCTTTTGGAGGTCCAAGAAATTAATATTTACTTTATTTGTTGCTCTTTATAATGTCACATAAATATAGAGTAATTAAATAATTTGATAACAGTAGTTCAGCTATTTTAATGTGATCATGTATGATAAAGTTTAATTGTGAAACCGTAACTTATTAATGAAAATACTAACTAAAAGGATAATTAAATGATAAGATATGATTGAGTAAAATTTTTCATCATTAATGTAAGAAATTGTATTTCACCATAATTTAATAAGCTAGCTTTATGTATTCTGTTTGAAAAACACATGTGTTCTTGTTGGATATTATCCAATTAAATCCTTGGAGCTGAAGATAAATTGTTAAATGCTTAATGAATATTTTTTCTAGAAAACCTTTAAAAATTAATTATACTATTTATTTGATTTTTTCTTTGCTCTGTGAACCAATTCTTTCTCGAAATATAATTTTAAAAGTCAGTAAAAATAAAAATAAAAATTCTATTAGCATTTTAATTTTGCTTCAGTTATAAGTATGAAACATTTCTGAAAAACTTACTTGAAAGTGAATTCATATGCAATTTTCAGTTTCTAAATATGCTATGCAATTTATATTTACATATATATATCTATGTATTTTATTTTGATTATTTGTGAACTTTTGATTTATGTTTTGATTTTACCTTTAATCATGATCACCTCTTATTTAAAAATAACCATTTCATTTAATTTAAGTGATAAGCTTTTTGAATAGAAAACTAATATAAGCTATTATAAGTTAAATTTTATTCTGTAAATTAAAGTGCCAATGTGTAATTAAGAATAATGGTTATAAAACACAGTATATAAATTTTTAAGAATCAAAAGGCACAAAATTCAAATTTTGGGTACACTTTGATTTCTGTTGCGACTGGGATGAAAACAATGCTAAGATTATCTTTTAGCTACGATTACTTATACATAGTTTCCTAGCTTCCATATCTCAATTATTGTTGTCAATATCAAATCAAAAAGCTTGTTTTTTCCAAACGATTTTCGATACATGAGTTCTGTTAAATAAGTCTATAGATAGTGTCGAGCTGTACTTAGGTTTTTGTTTTGCCACTTAACACAGAGTCCTTTAATCTTTCCACATTATAAGTGTGAACGCATGTTGTTAGATTAGCAAAGTTGAAAGTATGAGTCGCAGTTATATTGCTGTAACCAGCTGTAATGTATTGCTGTAATCCAAATAAATTGTTGATCCTTCTATTGCATAATCTACAATCGTTATTATTAGTGTGCTTGTTTGCGATTCAAAACTGAATAAGAAAAAATTTAGCACTTTAATGGCATAATCTGCCGAATATCCATTGTGAAAATACTCTGCTATAGTTTTCTCAGCATATGAGCAAACTCTTGCTAATTTCAATTATTTTTCCTGGACTACCAATATGTCTTTTCAATTTTCAAAGTAAATCTAATAAACAAACCTCCCTTTTATAATTATTCTAGTCAAACATAGCATTTTGACAAATGTTTAACTGTTTATCATACCACCTGAGAGATATTAATTTCTCTGCCCTGCCACACATTAAATGCAGTGGTATTAAGAATAGTATTCTAGATCCTTTTTGATGTCCGTACCACAAAATCATAAAAATTCTTTTTTTTAAATAAGTAACGTGCCACAATAAAATTTCATTTGAAATGTTAGCGAGGTGAAACTATAAGTATAATTAAGTAAACAACTAAAAGCAATTCTTTATTAAACAATTTTTTATTAATCAATGTTTTACAAAAGGCAATATGTTGAAAACAATTGTTTTTAATGTGATTTTTGCTTGTACACAAGATAAATAAAGATTTAATATTTGGTTCATATTTAGTTAATTTCAACAATAAACGTGCAGAGCTCGACACATCCGTCATTCTATTCCTATATTTATTTATAAAATTTAATTCTAAAAATAGAGACTCAGATGCCCACATTGATGAAAATATTGATAAAATTGCCTTAGCTCATATTTTTAAACAATTATATGTGTCAGGAATTGAATTTCATACAGTTAGAATTTCATCTTCTGCAATTTTATTTACTTTATCGAATAATTGATTTCTTTCAATCATTTCTTAAATCAACAAATTTTTGGTTCCATATGATACTTGACTGAAATTCAACTAATTCCATTTCTAATTCCTTAAAATTTAACCACTCAAGGACTTTTAAACGAAATTTTTCAAATGGTATTGTATCAGGATATAAAATAAATTTTAAAATTTCTTTAAATTTTGCAGAAAGTTCCTGAATCAAGGATTGAATTACCATTGAAAATTCTTTTGTTAATGACTCTTTATTTAGCTTTTCGTGACATTCACTTTCAGAAATTTTTTTTATTCGGAAAATATTTATATGAATTTTAAAGAATATCATGATTAAAAATCTGTAATTTCATTTTGAATGCTTTGATTAATTCAAACATTATAATGACTGTTTTATTAACACCTTGTAGTTTTATATTTAATTCATTTAAGTGAGAGCATAAATCAGTGAAAAAGTATAACTTTGCTAGCCATTTTATATCCAATAATTGATTGTATTCTCATTATTTAAAAATGACCTTTTTTCCACCAAACAATCCACATATCTTTGCAAAACATTTCCGCAACTTAGCCAGCATTCATTATTGTATAAAAGTAAGCTATTGTACGACGAGTTTACTTCGTTTAACAATTCTTGAAATTTTCTTTAATTTAGTGCTCATGCTGATATAAAATTGACTAATTTTGTTACAAAACTTAAAATATCATCAAATATTTTTAAACATGTTTTAGCACATAATGCTTGTTGGTGAATAATGCAATGAATACCAAGAATTGTGTGTCCAATACATTTTGTAAATGAGTTTATAAATCCATTTTCCCGTTCAATTAAGCTGAGGGTACTGTCAGTTGTAACTAACACAATTTTAGAAGAACATATTTCTCTTTTTTCCAATGCATCTATAACTGCATTACAAATGTCTCATCCTTTTGTTGTTGATAAACTTATTAACTCTTCTTTAATTTTGTTTTGATCAAAATATTGTACAAAAATTGCTAAGCAAGCAGAGCCTGTTATGTTCGTCAAGGCAAATTGATATAAAATCTTTGTATGAAGACTTGTATGATTTTTTCGTTGAAAATTTACATTTTCCACCATATCCAAAATTCTCTCTTTCACTGTATTCCTATTTATCGGCATGTCTTTAATTCTTTGGATAATTTTTTTCTTTGTTTTCGAAATCATTGAATAAGTATGGGGCAAATTGCAGCCAAACATCCTTTAAAAATTCGCCTTCATTAAAAGGATCACATATTGAGCAATAGTTTTTGAAACTTGATAACTAGCAGCAGTGGTGTTTGATTGAGCTCCAATATATTTCAATAAAGAAGTAGTTTGAGCATTTTTATTTTTTAAGGCACGTGATATATACTCCTTTTGCTCTTCTACATTTCGATCGAGGAGACATTTATGGTTGGTTTTATAATGCCACTTTACTGAAGATGTTCTACAGACTACAGTTTTAGAACATAGAATACAAATTGCTTTACTGTTCTTTTCAATCATACCGTATCTATCGGTCCACCATGCTCAAAATTCTCTGCTACTACATGTTTTGGATAGTTACGATTTCTTCATTGAACTAGCCAAAATAAAAAATATATATTTCTATAATATTGTTATAAAATAATATATTCTGCATTCGTTTGCAGGAATTTCGTCACATATTATTAAAGTACTAAAAATATGACCAACACAAGAAAATAATTAATATATTAATTCAAGGTAAATTTAATAATTATTTCTGTATTTTACACTGATTTAATGATAAAATAATTTCTCATAATATTAAAATATTTTATTGTTCAAAAATAAGTAAAACAAATTATAAGTTAATAACTTTTAATACCTTATGGTTGTTGCAGGTTAAAACATCAATCGTAGTACAATATGTTCTTGCAAACGAATGCTGAGTATAAAATAGGAAATAATATGTAAAAGTAATTACCTAAAAATAACACTATATCTATTTACAATAAACAATAATAATTTTAACTAGTCAATGATCTTTCAAAGATGACGGCTTACTAAAAATGACTAATGCAGCCTGTCATCTGATTCCGGTGCTGCGATGGCAACAACGTGCAATAACATTAGAAGGTGAAACTGGATACGCAAATTTTTTTAAATCTAATCTTTGCATCTTTATAAATTTTGAGAGAATTCATGCGATATTTTAATAATAAAATATATAATTTGACAGTTCTAGTTAACATACAAAGATAGGTATTCAGTACTGCATATTTATATCACAAATTATAAATGAAGCATAGATTAATAATTTTTAATACATTTCAGTCAAAAAAAAAATAACTTGTAAAAAATATAATTTTGTTTTTGTTTGTGCCATTAAAATTTTCAAACGTTCCACTTGTGGCACGCATGCTATTGATTCGCCATCCCTGTTCTAGAACCATTAAACCAAATGTTCTGTTGGCTCTTAATGACAGCTTTTCACATTGCACCTCGACATACTTTCCTTTACACATAAATTTTTTAATGTACATTTATGCATATTCTATTGTGAGAGAGTACATCTTCCTCCTGGGAAAATGAAGTAGTATCTTCCTCACATCTCTAATTAAAAAAATAAAAATTGTCAGCATTTTTTTACAAGGTTTAAAGTGTCAAAAAGAAAAGTACTATGTTTCATACGATACAAATGCAAAGTGTATATGGTTGCTATTCAGATTTCTCTGGTATTTAAAATTTTTTATATATAATTTGGTGATATATGTGGTCAATGTGAAAATCAATTTGTACCTAAATTCACAGAGTTATTCTGATGCAAAATTTCTTTGTGTGGTAATTTTAGGTATAATTTCATTTTTATATTTAAATGTTTTTCTTGTTATCAGTTGTCAAATAAGAAAATGTAATTCTCCTCAACATTATTTGTATTAAGCTTTAAGCCTGTGAACTGGACATAACTTTGTGTACTGCACATCATTGATATAAAACTCATAACCTGAAAATTGCCTGTAACTCTTGAAACAGTTTTGATTTTTAAATACATTTTACATCTTTTCTAGTTTTCCCAAGAAATGGTTAAAATTTTCTAATTTTTGCATTTTCTTAGTTTATGATAATCACATAGACATATTGTAATTAATTAAACAAATTAATATAATTCATAATTATTTTGTCATTATTTAATTATTAAATTTTAATTTTTGCAGAGTACAATTAGTCAAATTTTGTAAAATCCTTATATTTATTGTGAGTTTACTATAGTATTTAATTCTGTTAATCACTACAACTCTCACCAACCTAAATTCCTTAACTGAAATTTTGCATTTTAACACAATTTTAAATTTTTAATGTCAAAAGTGTAGTTTAAAATTGATCATCCAAACGGAAAACAAAAAGAAATAGTCAAAACTCCAAAAAATTTTTTATAAACCAATTCTAAATTAAACATTCAAACCGAATTTTAAAATAACTTACAAATTTTTAAAAATGAATATTCTGAGAGATTTAAGGATTATCAAAACTCCAAATAACTTTTATTACATATTACTTTTGTGTTTATAGAAACTTGCACAAAAGAATCCATTTTAAGACCGTTTATAGATTTGGTACCTACACCAGTAGCAGAATTTAAAATTTTCTCATCAATCTAAGTTGACATGTTTTTCACAATCTCAAGCTTTCAAAATAATGGTCTTGATTTTCAGCTTCGAATATATTGATCTTGCTCAATCTTTGATGTTGAAATTTTCCTTTATTTACTTACTACAGGAATATTAAATGAGTTATGCTAGAAACTTAACTGTCTGATTTTGTGTAATTAATAATATTGTAATTTCAAATATGTACTTTAATTTTCCCACCAAAGGTAGGTTTCATGGCAAAATGCAACAATTAATTTTCTTAAAATCCTTGGGTCCTATGAGGGTTTGACATGATTTTTAATTTTCATATCAAGTGCTGTACAATTGTCTTGCCAAACCATTTATAGTTTCTGAAAATTTTGCTACCATGTTCTCAGAATGATTATGTGGCCAGATATTTTCTGCAAGGAAAATAATATGAAAATTAATTTATTTTACAAACTTTTAAAATAAATTTTACTCAAGAAACTTAAAAGAAAAAATTCACTGCATACTATTGTTCAGAAATTTAACTTTCAAAAATTTTAAAATATAAGCACTAAGTCATCTTTTTCAAAAGCTTAAATTGTAATGAAAAAAAAATACTAATCAAATGCTTCAAGAATTACCAGCACACAAAACGTATTTTGTGTAAGTACACAATCATGATATTTCATAAACTCTGAAAGTTTACGTCATGCAAACGCAAGGAAATATTCTGACGCAGTAAGCTAGTTTTGCACTTTTTATTCTCTACACAAGTCCCTAGGAATACTTTAATTTTGTATATTTTATAAGTTTGTTTATTAGATAAGAAGATAAAATATAAAATTCCTAAAAGTGTAATGCTCATTTGTATTTGATCAATAACATGTGTATGCATTCTTAATTTTTTTTTCACAAAATTCTGTCTTAATTCATTCCATGTTGAATCACAAATATAAAAAATATCCTACGTAAGTGGGTAATGAAGTTCAATCAATAACTTGAATAACATTGGTTTGTACAATACTTGGCTGTAAATGAATCAAGAATTTGTACCCATTTGTTTAAATCCTAAAAGCAGCTACAAATTTAGTGCAATTTCATATTTTCTTGCCAAGTTTTGCGCATTTATATCGTCAACATAAATTACGTCACCTTTCACAATATATGGTTCTCAAAATCTCAATTGCACTCAAGCTTGAACTTTAAACATTCCATTCTCACCCTCTTTTAGACTTCACATATCAAAATTCCCAACATTTCATTATAATTATTTACTACTACAGAAGTATTACAAAAATAATAACTAAAAACTAATTTTACATGTTACATATTTCTAAACATATAAAATAGTAAGTAACACATTTTTACACACACACATAATAAACACACTTTGCACTTTGCTATTCATGGTAAATCTAAATAAACTAAATTGTCAAATATTTATGCACAGTATTCAATAAATTACACAAATTATTACATACAAAGGCAATTTTAATTAAATACCAAATAAAGTAAAAGTACTCACTTAGTCATTGCTTACAGAAGAATAAAAATTCAAATTCAATTTATCATTATTCATACTTCCTACACACTAATAAAAAAATTCAAAATTTTAATTTGATTCACATTTTTAAAAGAAAATAATTATAATATTTAATATTAAGCAAATAGTTATAAATTGTGATTTGATGTACTTTTTCAAAACATAACTTCAAGTACTTAAATTTCAACTGTGAATGACAAAAATTAAACTGTACAAAAATTTCAAAGAAAACTCCAAACAAATTCTAACATCAGATTCTGTCATGAAATTGCAGATTATGTCATAAGATCGAAAAAATACATTCCATTGCAGTAAACCACAGTTTGACGTATTTATCACTATACCGCCGCCTATTAGGATTTGGCAACACACTTTTTCTTTAAAAATTTCTTATGTTGCTGAGCAGGAATCAGCTACCTAGGAATAACTGCTAATCAACATCAGTGTCAATATGAATAATATTAGTTTTTAAAATACTTGACTTTTAATAAATTTAGCAGTGATATATACTTTTGGAAAGGTATGTTTAGGGTTTTTGGTCAGGGATGAAAAACTTGGAAATAATGCTAAATCAGTTATATGAAAAATGTCATTTTTTATATTGTTTATAATTAAAATATATTTCAAAATTTCTATATCATATTAAATTTAATGAAAAAGGTACTAAATATATGTATACTGAGTAGGAGTTAACCAAGCAATAGCTCTAAATCAATAATTGAATAACGTGGTTTCTTTTATATATAGTCAGAACACAAAACATATCAGAATTTCTATGTAATATCTAATTTTGCTAATAATTATTATTTAAAATGATTATAAAACTATTGTACCAACTTGTAAAAATAAAACAAAGGACTGATGATTTTGCCACATTTATCAGAAGTTACTTCTTTTAATTTTAAGAATATTGTTTTGTTTAACACTTACTTGTGGAACACAAGTACAAACTCCAGTTTTTTTAAATTTTGGTTTCAAAACTTTTTTCAGAAATTTAATAGAAGGTAGGAAAAATCCACATGTTTTTTACTGCTTCAGTTGAAGAGAACAAATTAAATTATGTGTATAGAGCTGTATTTGTTTTGCTTTTCTCTATAATTGTATATTGTTCCCTGCAGGTCAATATCTGATTGTTTTAGTATTTTTTAGAACTTTTGAATGATTGTTTTAATATTTCTCCATGTATTTCAGAATATATGAAGAATAAGTATATTTTTCTCCTTACTGATAATATTTTCTAATCTGTGAACCTGACAGAATGTGGCAACTGGATTCAGAAATAGGGTTTTATAAGTGAATGCTTGTAACAAAAGGATATGGCAGAAAAAATGAATTTGTCAAAGCAATAAAAAAGTTATTAATAAAATTAATTTATAATACAATACAAAATTAGAATGTCTGAAAAGAAGTGATATGTCAAAAAACAAAAATTGTTGTTTGGGGCAAAATAAAATGGATGCAGAAGATGCATGAATAAATTCAAATACATGGAAAAGAAAATGTAAAAAAAGAAAAAGGTTATAGGAAGTATTATTAAAAGAAGGTTTTGTGCCATAAATTTATACCAATTAAAGCTGTCATTTCACTTCAACTGTATCAAGAAAGTGTTATTTATGAGTACACACACATTCAATTTTTTAAGAGTATTTTCTAATTTCATTTATATTGGGAATGTTTGAGCAAACTTAACAGATTACAGGATGTAACCACTTTTTCCAACTTTAAATAAATTATTTCAAGATATTACAGTACAATATTGCCATGGCAAGTTTTTATAATTTTCAAAAGGATCCTCCATTACAAAAAAAAAAATAAAAGCCTGAACCTCTCCATCATAATTACATTGAATTGTCAACCAAATGGTTAACATTTTCTGTGAAACATTATCTTATTTTTAAAAAAATGTTATATTAGTAATGATTATCAGGAAAAATATTGCTTACCTGATTTTCAAGTAGTATATTATAGTTTTTATTTTAATTTTTTGTTAGGACTAAATAATGAAACTGATATTAAAGATAAGAAAAAGATGATACATTTGATTGGTCAGTTAAAGCAAAATTGCTTGGGATTACTACTAAGAAAATATCTTGTTAAATAAATAAAGAAAGCAGATGGTTTTATGTTCTTAACATTCAAACTTAAACAATATGTAGAATATGATTGCTGAAAGTGTAAATAAATAAGGCACAGATGCTGTATAATCTAAGATGCCAAACTCTGAGTTTGGTGATTTTTTTGGCAGATTTTCTTTTGTATGTGGCAACCTGGTTTTTATTATGTCATAGATATGGAAACTTATAAGAATTATGTAGAAAACTCTATTTTAGCAACCCTAATATTTACGTCACAATACGTCATCTTGGCAACATTCCTTCATTACCAAAACGTTCAGCATTCTGGATTATGAGGCATCTGCCATAAATAATTATTATATATTGTAAGTTATGTGTGTAATTATTATAATGTAATTGCAATTGTAATTGTTAGTTCTATAATTAAATTGATAATTTTCTATTGAAATAATATGTTTATTTAAGCAAATAATTACTAAAATCATTTACTCTTTTAATGGTATTTTACTTTGAAGTACAATATTGCATGTGCTTTTAATTAAAACAGTTGATAACCTGTTTTAGGATTCTGCCATTGGAACACCAGTTACTCTTAAAGTTGACAGCAAAGGTTTTTTCCTACATTGGACTGATCAGAATAAGGTAATTTATTGATCATATTTTTATTCATTAATTTTATATTGCAAACTTTATTCTGGGTTTTTCTTCATTTGTTTTAAGTTAATATCTCTCTTAGCAGAGATTCATTAAAATATTTGCTAAGAGTTTCTCCTTTCCTCTTATATCTTCAATGATGTTTACAGTGTTGCAATAATGTAGCTGATATTAGTTTTTGTTTTTAATAATTGATAAAGATAGAATTTTGATGAAAGTGTTGGAAAGTAGTTATATTTATCTTTAACTGAAAATTGTGTGCTGCACCAGAAGAAAATGCAAGTAACAAAATTAATATATGTAACTGGAAATAACAAGTGTTGAATTTAAAAGAAATTTTAGAGTGTAGATTCTGAGAAATCAATATCCAGAGCAATCACAGGTAGTAATAATATTTTTACTGCTAGTCATTTGATGGGATTTACAGATATAGACACACATAACGGTTTGTTCGAGCCCTGGACTGTACCTTTAGGTTAACAAGTTTTGGAATACTCGCCCATCACCAAATGCCTTGTAATTTTGAACCACGGTCAGGTGACGAGCTCACTCCTGAGCTTGCACCTTCCTCTCCACATCCACACCACAGCAGCAGAAGGATTTTGGATGTCGCATACTAATGCGATCAAGTCCTCAACCCACGGAGCTCCTGCAATCCAGTGAGGGAGAGCACGGCATAGTTACCCTCCCAATCACTGCCTGCGACAAATGATGCTTCACTTTGCTTATCTTAATGGGAAGCACTGGAGTGCTACTAAGCCACTGGAATTCTGATGTACAGATACAGCAATTCTAATGTCTTCAATATGATGCCACAGTTCAACATTTGTCATTCAGGAAATGGTAATGAGCCAATCACATGGCAATCATTGACTGATGTTTTCTTTTGTTGAGAAATCTTGAGGAATGTACTATCAGGGCACCAGTTGAACCTTTTTCTATATGAAGGAATGTCCATACAATATCTTGATATCATATGATCAAATAAGATTGTTTTAAGAAAACTGTTTCAAACAATATAATATTTTTATAATGCAATCTAAACATTTGTTTGTATTTTTTTTCTAATGTTAATACCAATGCATCTCATCAATATTGCATATTTTATTAAATTCAGAATTAACGCTTTGATTTTTTTACCTAAGCTTTCTTAAATTGATAAATCAGTCTTTCACCCTCCCCATTGATCAAAACTGAATTTCTGTTTAAATTTGACTATTGTTACTATAAAGCTATGTTTTCTAAGTTGATTTGTTTTTATTTCAGGAAACAGAATTTTTGGAAATATCAAGTATACGAGATATTAGAACTGGCCGATATGCGAGATTACCCAGGGTATGTTTAATACTCATAATTTAATTTTATGCTGATTATAATAATGATTTAAGTTTCTTTTTTTATTATTTATAATAATAGCTGCCAACTACTAAAGTTAGGGCATACAATATATTACAACATTGAAAAGATATTTAATAATATTAGTGTTGTGTGTGAAATTATTCTTTAAACCTAAAGAAAAGAAAATCATGAACTTTAATGATTTTAAACCCACATTTTTTTACTTATTAAAATTTGCTTAAAAAAGTTAATTTTTTTACTAACCATAAAACTTTAAATAATTACCTTTAAAAGATCTATGAAGAGTGTTCTTTGTTAAATATTTGATGGATTATTATGTTTATATGTGTTGCTAGATTGAAACTTAAATTTTCTTAAAGCAGATGTATTAAATATGAAATGTCTTCCATAAATTTATTTCAAACATAATAGCATTTATTTGTAAGTTCCTTTCAGGGGGTTTACTTTCTTTAAGTAAACACAAGTGTCACAATATCTGTCCTCATCATTCTTTTCTTCTCATATTATTTGCTTTTTCTTCTCTTTCCTCCCTCATTGTGGTTGCCTTGTAAAAAGTTGAATGCTCCCTTTGAGTAGCTATTGCCATCCTGTTCCTATTAGCTTTTCCTGGGGACTTAATCACCAATGTGTTTGCTGGGCATGGTGACCTGTATCCTTGGAAAGGAGGATCCTGTTAAGTGAGTTTCCCAGAAAGCAACACATTACTTTGGCATCTGCTTCAGGTAAACAAAGGTGTGTTCTGGTCCTCAGTGCATCAATCAGCTTACATGGATCAGGCAATCCTATATCTGTTAAGTGAACTCAATAAGGGTGGAGGCCACTTCAGAGATGAATTAAAAGTGTATAGGTTCTGGCTAGCACTGGTGCAGTTATCCTGCAATCCCTTGTTGGGCTCGGTAGTAGGTGGTGTGGTCAGGCCTTGAAATAATTAACTTTTTTATGATGTGTATTTCTAATTCTTTACTCCTCCTATAGAGCAACAAATGATACAGGATCAGAAATATTTTGTTATTAAAAGAACTGAGGGTAGTTTTGATAATGTTTCCCTTTTTTAATTTATAAGACTTCTGTTCAGAGCCTTTATGTAATTTGCAACCAATTACCTCTTGCTCTGAGATGTAAACAACTGTTTCTATATTTTTATTTTAAAATGTTATCAGCATCACAACACCCTTTGAGATCTAAATTGTTTGTTCCTCTCTAAGAAGATTATGCATAGCCACATAATATACTACTATTTTATGAGCATACAAACTCACTTCTGATTTTATCTTAGTTCCAGGATTTACTAATCCAAATTGCAGTTGCTCAAAAATTTCCTCCTTGGAACATTCCTAATGTCAGTGTAATCAATCCCTTTGCTGGTTGCAGTAAATCAGCCAAATCTCCTCTTATTTTTCAACAGATGTTCTCACACATTTATTCTGAATATTCTTCTTACATCCCTGTATATACCGATGGCTCAAAATCAAGTGGTAATGTTGGCTGTGATATTGTTGTTGGAAAATACAATTTATAGCTATAAACTTCATACATCATGTTCTGTTTACACAACCAAAGCTATTGCTATTTTATGTGCTTTAGAACTAATGCAATCCAACTCTCATCGAAAATACTGTATCTATACAGATAGCATAAGTGTGGTTATGCAATTAGAAACATTTTATAATACTAATGTCATCCAGTTATTTTGGGAATATTAGATAATTTAAATATATTGAAGAGTAAAGGATTTGACATGGTGTTTTGTTGGGTTCCAAGTCATGTTAGCATTGCTGGGAATGAACATGCAGATGTTAAAAATGCCACGGTCTTTTTACATAAATTATTGATATTTTTTGACATTAAACAAATCGTCAAATATTTTATTTCTTCCTCACTGGCAGAAAACTTGGGATTTGCAGACAAACAACAAATTGTGTAATACATCTTATCCTTCCATTCCCAGTTGCTCCCATGTAAAGAGTTGATGTAAAACTTACATGTCTCCGCATTGGACACACTAGATTTACTTACAAGTGCATATTCTTATCTCAGAATGCTCTGATTTGTAACATGTGTAATGTACTCATATACAGTGCATCACATTTTAATTGTCTGTCCTAATTTCAATTATTTACGTTTAGTTTTTTTAATTCTACAAATTTAATTTTATCAGACTTAATTGGGTTTAAACCACATAGAAATTTGTTTGCATTTTTATGTGCAATTGATTTCTTAAATTCTATTTAAATTTTTATCTATTTTAATCTTTTACATCTTTTCTTGAATTTTTATATATTCCATCTTATACATTTGACTAATCTTTTATCACAGAAATTTTTAGTTTTAAATATTGAACAGTGCATAAAATGTCCAATATTGGACCTTGCTTCAGTAAAACTCACAAAAACAAACAAACTTAAGTGTAAATTCAGGAATAAAGAAAGTATGGTATATAAGTCAAATAAGAAATCTTTGAATTATCATCACTTGTAAATATGTTGAGCAAAATGTTATTATGCACTAAAAAATGTTTCCTTGAAGTGAAAACATAACTTTTCATGCAAATTTAATTTTAAAAATTGACATTAATAAAGGAAAGATTATAGTTACTTAATCTAATATACCTACCACACTAGCAACCAAATTGTTATTACTCTGGTCTTTGATTCAGGAGTTAATAGGTTCGATTCTCATTACTGGTCTTATTTGTGGTGGTTCAAAATCTATTTGAAACTTAAATGCAGATGTATATCTAATGAGTCTTTGAATAAAAAAGTTTCCTGTTTAAAATCAGCATCCCAAATATTTTGCATATAATTAAAGTTAGAAAAAATTCTGATTCTGTTATACTAAATATTTCCTTAAGAAGTTTAAGGCAGAATTAAATTTTATGAAGTCTTCAATTATAAAAGTAAAATCTGATATCATTAGAGAAACATTCATATAGTTAATGAAATCAATTAAATGCAAGTAATTAATCAAAAATCTTAATATGATTTTCAAGTTAATAAGATTTTCTTATTAAAAGTGGTTAAAAATTTTCAAGAAAATAATAAAAAATCTTAAGGCTAATAAACATTAAGATTTTTTATTATTTTCTTGAATATTTTTATGAATTGTTTTTATGAATCTAATTATAAAATGTTAGAGAAAATATTTCTCATGATTTAAAAAAATTGTGTTTTACTTTTTAGGAAGGTAAACTTAGAGATTCTGTTACTATGGGACCCTCTGATATTCCATTGGAAGAAAAAACTGTCACTGTTGCTTATGGACCTGATTTAGTCAATATTAGTTTCTTAAATTTCTGTTGTATAGGAAGGGATATTGCTCAAGTAAGATTTTTCAATAATTAAAACTTTATAATATTCATTATAGAAATGCTTGCTCATTTGAATCAAGTATTATTTACATGGTAATGCATTTTAATCATTATTAACCATTCTATTATAACATTTATTCACATTTGCACTACATTTTTCGATTTTATAGGTTTTATTTAAAAAGTTTTATTAAAATTATTCAGATATTTGCTAAGATTTTAAAATCTTAGCAAATATCTATAAATTCAGAATGAAAATATTTTAGAATTGCTGTATTGAGTCTCTAATTTTAAGAATTCAATAAATTTCAACATCTTTGCAGAATTAATTAAATAAGCTTTTAATGAATTCAGAGTTTTATTTAATTTTTAAACTTTAAGAAATCTTGAGTTTTTTTATGTTAAATGTAAAGTAGATTTTAAAGTTTTATTACTGTTTTTATAATATTGAATATATTTTAGGAATGGACAGACGCTTTAATGGAGATGGCATACAATTTACTTGCTTTAAATGCACCTGCTACAACTTTTTTAGAAAAATTATACACTAAAATTCTGTTAATGACTGATAAAGAAGGGAAAGTTCCTGTTAAAAAGTTAGTAAAAATCTATTGATTTTATTATTTTATTTTTAAAAATCTTTCACAAAGATTCATTTTGTAAAAGTAAACATATATAATGTGTGTGTGTTTTTTTAATAAGGAGATCCAATTATTTATATGTTTGTTAAATGGAAATATTTTTAAAATAACTGTTTTAACATGAAGTTGATGTGATATTTTGTTAGCAGATATATTTTCTGGCAACTATATTTTAATTCTTTTAGTTCTTTGATTATAACTTTGTTTGTACTGAAACTATTCTTAAGAAAAAAATAATTACTAAGATAAGTTTCTTTAACAGTTTATTTAAATTCAGTATTTCAGTATGTTGTCTAGTTTTTTTTTTTTTATTTTTTCTTTTCTTTTAGTAATTCTATATATTAAGAAAAGTACCACTAAATTATAGTGATGATGAAATTTTCTATTTTTATTGTATCTTATTTTGAATAATACTACAATGCTAATTATGGATTTCTTTAAAAATGCTTAATTATTTGTATTGCATGAGTATTTAAATGTATGTAATGTGTAAGTTAGCAAAATTTTGTGATTCTTTTGTTAATTATGGTTTTAAGTATGCATGTTTGTAGATTATTATTTATTATATCAAAGAACTGGAATATAATTTGGATTTTATAATTTAATTAAACTATCTATATAATTGGAATAATCATTAATCAAATATAAAAGTTTTTGCACATCTTATTAAATTTATTAAATGAACATATTCTTTTATTTGTATTCATTTGTACTCATAGATTTTTTTTTAAAGTGTTGTGAAACTTTTTGCTCAAAATAAAGAAGATAAAAAGAGAGTTGAAAAAGCCTTAGAACTTTGTGGCATTTCAACTGGAAAGGTAAATTTAAGCTTTTTTAATTTTTATTATGACACTAGTTTCCATTTTAGAGCACTTTTTATGTTTGCTTTTTTTTAAATTTCAGAATGATGCCATTAATCCTGACAAATTTACTTTTGAAAACTTCCTAAGCTTTTACAGATATTTAACTGGCAGAGAAGAAGTTGATGCAATTTTTGAATCACTGTAAGATTAACAAATGATTAGTATTTAGTTTATAGTTGTTTCTTTATCTTATTACTTTTTATTGAAATCAGTTTTAATAGTCAATCAAAAACATAATTTAAAACAATTCATGCATTTGATCAGTAATTAACTGTCAATAATTAATTATAAATTTTTGTTTACAATCTGCTGAAGTTTAATATGTTATAAATATAGCTTTGGCATTAAATTTTGAATAATGGTAAAATATTTAAACTAGAGATAAATAATAATGTTTTGTGAAATAGAGAGTGTGCTGATAATTTGAGTAGTAAAAAAACTAATTTAAATGTAGCTATGAATTGTGTTTCATGAGTTGTCATTAACAATGAACTTTGATTTGGAATAATCCAAACTTTGTTAAATACCAATCATCATTATTGCAAAAAATAATATTCATATGCAGGAAAATCAACATTAAAAAGCCTCATTTGGTTTTTTGTCATTTTTGCACGCAATGCATTTTTAGAATTTCATGTTTAAATTCTTGAATTGTAATTGTTAACAAATTAAGTGATTTAATGATCTATAAAAGCTTCTTTTGTTGATTTCTAATGCATTACATATCTGTCATATTCTATGGTTTGACAATATAAGTTATAGATTTTGATTGTATTATAGCTTTGAGGTAAAATGGTAATGATTTATTGCCCACTTTATCTTAAAATATAAAACTCTCCAGTCTCTTAAACACCATTGGTTTATTATAATAAGAAAGAAATTTAAGGGAAAAAAAGACTAATTATTTAATAAACTTTTGTTTAAAAAGAGGAATAACTCAGTTATTTTTTTCTTGATTTTAATTTCTATTTCTACCCTCTTGAATTTTATTTGATTCTGTCAATAATGTTTATTATGTATCCATTTGAGTTAATAAATATCAATAAAAGATTATGCAAAGTAAGATTAACCTTTTAAAGGCATGCAGTTGGCTATGAATATTGGAAGCAATTTATCTGCATTCATGTCTTTTTAATTCCTGCAAATTCATTGTGTTGAGAATGTTTAACAAACATTGTTAACTAAAATATTAACTTTGTTATTTAAGTAGATTATTTGTTAGAGTAATTAAAATGGATATGTAATGGTAATTTAGGAATTTAATTTAAAAGCAAAATATAATATAAATTGAAATTGAAGAATCCAAGATTTTCTAACAATTATGTATTTTTAAGTTCTAATCATCTGTTTCATAAATAAAAGCAGTATACATGTTATATATATGTATATTGATAAAATTTCCATTTTTATGTATTTTAATCCTAGGAAAATAGTGAGAATTCTAAATAATAGATTGGAATTTACTGAAACAATAAATTGATTAGTGTGTTTCAAAAATGGTATGAATATTTGCATTCTGATCAGTTATTAAATACAAATATGATATATACATACTGTATAGTTAAGTCTAAAACATAGTTTTCCAACTCTGTCTAATGTAAATATTGAAAAATGCTTTGCCAATTTGAAGGCATGAAGAAACAGTGTAGTTATGAACTAGTAATTCATAATAAATAAATTTTATATGTAGCTCATATCAGCCCTTGATGATTATTTACAGAATTAAATTAGAAAAATATTTAGTAGCTTATTTCTTATAATTCTTTTGTATGTATAAAAATTCTTTTATAGATATGTAAAAATTCTTAATGCAAAAAGTAGGTTTTTGCTTTTCTTTAACAGATACTATTTAAATTTTTGTAAGCTATTTCATTTGTAGCAATAAAATATAAGTTGTTGCATTGCTAAATAAATACTGTATGTTTTGTGCTTTAATATAAAAATTTGAAAAAATTGTAAAGCTTCAAAAACGTAAAAGTTGGAAGATGTGCATCCGAAGTTAACATCAAAATGTGACTTTTAAAAAATCATTTTTAGCTTCATAGAAGAATTTATGTCATAGAATCAACTGCATAATTTCAAAATTGTATTAAAGACTATATTTATTCTGTTTAAGACAGTCAATTATTTTCTTTTACATCCAACTAGATAAAACCATTATCACATATGAAAATTTGTACTTTTAAAGGTATCTCATGGTTTATTGAGATGTTTGCGGATTTTCTATAAACAGCAATTAAGTATAGCATATCATTGATAATCACCTTCAAATGCTAATTAACAAAGACCTATTTAATTCTATTTTTATTCTCAAGCAAAACTATCAGTTTTGTATGAATGAAAAAAGAAAAAAACTGTAGTGAGTAATGATGAAATCTTAATTTTTGCTTCAAGTTGTCAGTAATTTCACTCAAAAAGAAATATTTAATAGTTAGTATAAATGAATTGAAAGTATGTATGATAGAATTGACAGAATAACTTAATTATAAATTCAAATACATTGTGGGTTGTGAAATTTTATATGAAGCAAAAACTAAAATATAATAGTCTATTGAAGGATTGAATTAACTGATGCATCTCTGAAATATATAATTGTAATAGTTAAATACTTTAACAATGAATTTGAAAACAAAAATAAATTATATTTTTTGTGGAGTAATAATGATTTAAAAAAAATAAAGTCATTTTAACTAAAACTTTACATGAATAATAATTCTTAGTGAATAGTTATAATTGTATTTATTTTATTTCCAATTTTGTGTAATCTCAGTTTTGTCTATTTTAACAGATTTTTTGTACACCTTTTAAGTTCATAATACATTCATTAAAAGGAAAGGTGTAAGCAAATTTTAAAATTCTTAAAATATCCACCTTATAAACCATATTAAAATAATTAATCTAAAGAACTTGGAATCCTCAAATAAAATAATTTTTATTGCAATTGTTGACTTATTAAACGCCTTTAAAATAATCATTAATTTTAAATTTAATGTGAGTTAAACATTTATAATTATTATAAATATTTATCTTTGTTTTAGGAAAATGTAATTAAAATATGAATATAAAATTAATTATATTTTCCCAAAATCAATAGTTATAGTATTTATTCAACATTTATTTGTTGGTTTCTCATAAAAAATTTAGAATAACTCTATGAAACTCCAGGAAATAGTTTCTCTAAAGAAACTATGAACCCTGTTCAAACTACAGTGGTTTAATATGTGCCTTTAACAAATATTTTTATCTTGATTTTTTTGCATGTATTCCACTTTATAAGTTGCTTATGATTTCTGTTTTGGTAGCATTATTTTTTTTGTTTTTCTGTAAAAGTTTTTCTTCCGAAAAAGTTATTCTTTTAAAAAGTATTTTATGTGAATGTCATATATATTTTTATATAAGTTTTAAAGTTAAAATATATTATAACTTAAATAAAATTTTTCTGTTATTGTTAAATTATCATAGAATATAGAGTTAAGATATTTCTTTTACATAAATAGTTGATTTTTCATAATATTTTATCATGGTTCATTTTAAAAAAAGAATCTTGAAATTCATTAATAGTTAAAGAGGTCTTTGCAATTTGTTTTCATTTTTAGGAAGCTGAATGATCCATAATAAACTAAGCAACTTTTATGAAATTTGTTAATATTTTTTCAGTATTGTATAATTGAGAGAATTATTAATGCCACTAATTAGTTAAAAGGAAATTAATTGCCTTATAATTCTTTAATGTACAGACTTGCCAAATTTATGTATCATACATAAATTTTACTCACAATGGCTTGATTTTATAGTTTTACTGGTACAGTGGAATATTTTACACATTTCTGCTAAAAGAGACTAGATATTGATAATTAAATAACATTTTTATTTTAAAAAATATTATTTGATATTAAAGTTTTAATGCATTACGCTTATATACTACGTAGTATTCTTATTCTTTTTGTGAGGGAAAGGAGATATAGTGGTAGAAGCATAAATATTAATTCTCCTTTAATCCTTGTACAATATTTTCAGTCCCTTTTATTTTAATCATTGTGAGTGAAGAGCTGTTGTTGATAGTTGAAGTTAAATCTGAAGCCCTCTTTACAACAAACAAGCATTTTTTTTTATTTCTTCATTACTTGTCTGGTTGCTGATATTTTGTGAACAATAGTTAATAGTAAACCTTATAAATTGTTTTTTCAATCATTTAAAATTTGTTAATTTTGACATTTCAGGTGAATTGTCTAAAGGAGCTAAGTTTGTTCATTCCATAGTTTGCAACTGTGATTACATTATATTGCATGACAGTTGCTTTAATGTTTCTTGTAGTGTTGAATGTCCTAAACATCCACAAGATGCAAAATATTGAGAAAGCGCTTCTAAAATGTATATTTTAAAAGTGATGCTTATTAAGTCACCAGCTACTTCTTTTTGATAAAGCACAATATATATCAAAGTGCATTATTGATCATGCTGGTCTATTTTTTAGAAAAATATTTCCTTAGTGTAAAATAGCAAATCGTTATGCATGTGCTCAAACTAAAACTTCTGTTATCATTAAGGAATTAACATCAGATAAAAAATAATAAAATACAAATATTAAATTCTTCTGAACTTTACCATTTTCTCCTACATATGATGAGAGTAATTACTAAGATTCTAAATTGTAAGCAATTGTCATAAATTTTTCAATCCCATTCACAAATTTATTTGAGAGTTCTTATTGTCTTTTCCAAGTTTAACAAGTTGTGCAACAGAGGAAAATTTAAGTACTGTAATTTTAAAAGGGTTTGAACAATAAGAAATCCCTTTTAATCATTAGTGCTGTTATTGCAGCAGTAATTCAAAGAAAGGGGAAAAAAATGTGTGATAACCTTTTTATAACAAAACAAGAAAATTTATAGCCATTGGATGCTTTTGTCATTTAATAAATTTTTCCTGTAAAAGATATTGCAAGCTTCCCAATTGAAGTTGACTATGCCATAATTGATATCTATTATTTAAATCAAAGTTTCAAATAATGTGCCAAAAATATTCAAAAAATCTTTCAACATATGTACACTCATTGGCTTTTTCTACAAAAAGTTTTCAAAAGCTCAGTAATCAGTGGGATCCTTTTTCATTTTGAATTTTGATAATGCAGTTAAAGTGAAAATGTATACATAATTTGAAAATCACAGTCATCATTCAACATTTTATGAGTCAATTTAAAAGTTCTAAAGTTCTTGTACAATGCATCAAAGTTTGAAAAGTAAAAATATGTGAAATAGAGCTAGAAAAGTGATAGGAAATCTTTATTAAGTTATTAATATTTCTCAAATATAACTAGAGAAGATTAACTTTTCATGTTCTTTTTCTATAAATATAGCTTTTTTAAAGTTTAGTTTTGCAAACTGCAATGATATTCAAAAAATAGAATGCTTTATTACTGTTTAATTATTCACAAATCCATAACATTAAAGATATGTATAATCTACATAAAAAGAACTATTGATTAAGTTTGTTAAGCCATCCATAATTAGAAGTTCATCTTTATTTGAAATGAATAATCATTGTAGTAACTCAAAAAAACCTTGTTATTTAGCTATAGGAAATAATACATCTAATATTATTGCAACATAATCCAATGAAGAGAAAAAATTTTTCCAGTGTTCGGAAATATTTCATGACGTTTTGTATTAAAGGAAATTTGTTTCAAATATAATCCAAAATATTTTACATTATTTGCAATTGGCAGATTTGGATAAAATGTATAATGTCAAAGTTTCAAGTTTTAGATACTTGATTCAAGTAGTTCAATTTGTGTTGCCAGTTAAAGATGATGAATATAAAGATGTAGCCATGGATAAGGTAGAGAATAACTTTTCTTCCTTACAAGCTGAAAATGTATCAAATATAGAATCTGAGAGTGAAAAGATTGATTCTCTGTGAAAAGTAATTAGTTGACAGAATAGCTAAATTCATGTTGTCTTTGTTAGTGATCCCTCATAGCAATGCTGTATGTATAAGTCTTTAGCTTAGTGAAAAATAACCAAAATGAATTTCGAAACTCACTTTCTAATGATAAGAAATTTTTAAACGTTGGATTTTTTTATGAGCAAGAGTTCACTAAAAAATTTTTAGAAATAGCTAAAAAAGCAACTATTAAAACATTGAACATTTTCAATATATAAAATCTTAAAAATAGATTTATTTTTAATGAAGAAAAATTTTGTAGAGTTTGTTTTATTTTTAACTTAGAATTTTTATTTATTAATTATAAATATGTATTTCTAATTGTCAACTTCATTATTTAATTTAAAATACTATAAATATGCCTTGTAAGCTACTATACACATATAAATATAACAATTTTGTACAGATAACATTTTTTATGGTTAAATGATTGAAATGAATATTTCTACAGATAATGTGCAGTTTAGTTTCATTGTGACAAGCAAGACATTTCCTTATAAATATTCAAGAAGCAAAAATGATAGTGTTTTATGAATGTATTCTGTTTTCTTTAATTTAGTGTAGCAAAAGATATATTTTTCATTAATAAATCCTGGGTTAAATTAGTTCCTACTCTACATTTTAATTTATTCTTAAATTAATTAATAATTAATATTTAATAATAAAAATGTAAAAATAAAGTTAAGTAAATAAATTAATATTAAAAATGGATTAAAACAAATTATGTTTGGTAGATATGCATAGCTTTAAACTCAAAACATTTTACTGAAGTACTTTTTCAAAAGTTTGCTGATATAATTATTTATAAAGTGTAGGCAGATTTTAAAAGCTAAATTTATAAGAAATTTTGTATTTACTTTCAAGAGCAGCTAAAATCTTAACTAAATAATTTTAAGTTCTTTTGATGCTATAATTTGTTACTTATACTGAGTAGAATAGTAATTTTTTTGTGATCTTTCTTTAAATATAATTGCTATTGGTCATATATAGTTTCTACAGATATTCTTATTGTGCTGTGGACATTATCCAAAGGCTCTGGATTTTGATATTTAATGAATCTCATGTTTAAAAATTAAGTTTTAGATTACTGGTATCCAAACTGTTTTTGTAGTATATTATTTGTATATTGTTACTTCATTTATTTTAATGCAAAAGTCTTGCTGTGTTTTGGATAAATAAATTATTCTGGAAATATGTATGTTCATGTTTGAAAGATATATGTATATACATTTATTTATATTGATTTTTGGCAAACAAGTTATTTTAAGTTAAATACATAAATTATAATTATGACCGTGGAAACTACAAAAACCAAGTAACTGTTTATGATATTGGGATAAACAGCAAAAGCAATTTTGATTTTTGCTATGAATAACTGCTTATCTGATTTTGGAATATATGGTTATGAGCTGGTAGTTGAACAGTTTGTTCTTTTGCTTTCAGTTCTATAGTTTGAGGATTTGATTTTTTATCTCAAGTGTGAAAGTTTGTTGTAGCTTGTGTAACTTATTGTACACCATGTATTCCTGTTGAATTTGCAGTTGTGTGCTAAAAGTGACTATAGAATGACATACCAATGAAATCAATTACTGGCATGAATAGTCATGTAAAAATATGAATCCTATATGGGAAATGTATGTAATAATTATGTTTTACTGTTCTTATGTAACAAGTACCTTATTTTCATGTATGTAATCTGCAAGACCTTTTTTCCGAGTAAAAAAAAAAAAAAACGTTGCATGACCTGCAGAAATTTTTTCAGCGAATCGTTGAAGATATTTACTGCTGATGATGTGAAGTGTCACATTAAATCAAAAATTACATAGTAGGATTAAAAAAAAATATTTATCTGGAAAAAAGGATGTCTTTGAATGCACTTTATCGCAAAGTGTGATAAACTGAGATAAAAGCAAGAAATTGATCAAGAGTGTATACTTTTGAGAAGCTAGTAATACTTGTCTATTTTTATTTTTAATAACTTTTAAAATGAGGTTAGATATATTTTTTAAAAATAAAATTTGTTTAGTTAATAATAATTAAATGAAAGAAATGGATTATTTTTGAATTACGCATTGGCTGCATTTTTTCTTTTGTACCATGCATGCTTTGCTTTTATCTTACTTTATCACATTTGTTGTCATTTTTAAAGCTGCTGTGTAACTTAAAAGTTTTTGCTTCAACATAATGATATATTAATTTGATTATTTTCATAATGAAGTAACTCGTGTCAAGACAAAATCCGAATTAAGACAGCACTGTTTTTGCAACTCTCTTAACTTTATGGTGAACTGAATTCATTCTTGAATGCAACTGAACAAAGTTAATTATAGACAAAATAAGTTAGCTGTGTCATGGTGGCATCTATTATTTATTTTATGAAACATAAACAGTATATTTGTCAACAACTTTCTTGTCAGCTTTTTTTGTGAAGAATGCTTTTTATTCGGTTTTCCATGACAGTGTAAAATACACACAATGAAATTCAAAATTTTTTTAACCCATAATCCATGGATTATGTATAGGAAAATGCGATACTCAAGAAACTTTTTTTTTACTAATATTTTGAAGTCTTTATTTGTTATATATGCTATTTTTATATAAAGTAAATATTAATTATTTTCATTTTCCATAGCACTGGTAGTAAAAAAAAAGGTATGACTGTTGATCAATTGGTAGAATTTTTAAATAAAGAACAACGAGATCCTCGCCTGAATGAAATTTTATATCCATATGCGGATCCTGCTAGAGTTCGAGAAATTATCAAGATGTATGAACCTCATAAGAGTTATGCACAAAAAGGTATTTTAAATTAATACTAAGTTATTTGAATTTTAGTAGATTAATTATCAGTTTAATAAGTACTTTAAATTAATGCTAATCATTAAACTGGTAACTTAATCCATTATTTATTTATTATTATTTATTTATTTATTTATTTTGCTTCTAATCATTAAACTGGTAAATTAATCCATTATTTATTTATTATTATTATTATTTATTTATTTATTTATTTATTTATTTTTTTTGCTTCTTAAACTATGTAAAATGGGAAAGATATTTTTGTACATTTTTATTTTTCTGTCGAGCATAATGTTTAATCTTTATTAATTAATTATTTTTCTTTTATTGTGCACTTTGCTGTAAATACTTTCTAGGTGTTATTCTAGCCAATTCATATTTTCTTTATTAAACTTTTATTTTAAAAATTAATTCACAATATAATTATTAAGATTAAAAAATGTTTTTAATCATCTCTATCTACAAAATTTTAGGTTAAATATCTTTAACTTTAGAATTTTTTATATTAAAATTCCTTTTCCTTGTAGTTTTAATTATTGCATACTAAAATTTTTTAAATGAAGTTAAGGATTATTCTAACAATGCTATATTATATTGAAGATGTAAATTTTTTGTTTTAGAATTTAGGAACTTTAAAGAGAAGTTTTTATATAATATACTTTTCAAAACAAATATTAACTTTTCACAGATTCACATCAATGATTTAATCGTTGGCATTCCAAATTTTGAACCACTCAATTCCAAGTCAATAACAGCAGATTGAAATTTCATTTAACCTTGCTCTCAGTGAGAAAATTGATTAGAAATAAAATATAGGTATTCATTTGAGGTTTGATAGTTTTTAAGTGTAACTAATTTATACCAGTTTACTTATCTACAAAGATTGCACAACTTACCATATTCATTCGTTTCTAATGTAATTATTCTGTTTTTCTACATTTTTATCTAGAAAATAACTGAATGTTTAGTTTATCTACAACTATGAAAAATTATTTAAAGTGTTGAGGAATTTGAACTGTAAGCAACAAATTTAAGAAAATGTGATACTTTTTACAAAAATTTAAAAGTTTCTATATCAGCTCACAAGATTAACGCTTTGCAATGAAAAATTTATGAAGATTACATTTTAAAATATAATAATCCATGTTAAAATGTATTTTTTAGAAAACTTTTAAACGAATATGAAAATGATCAATAAATATTCAAACTTTATGAGGTATCATTTCTTACATTTATTAGATTTAAGTTTACTTTAATTATAATTTAAAAACTCTATGCTTTTCTGTGGATTAATAGAGAATTAATGAGTTTTCTAGTATTTAAAATATTTTTACTGTGGAGAATAAAATATTTTGAATAGTTTTTGAAAATTCTTTGTCAAGAAAGTTCAAGACTTAAATTTAAAAGCTTAAAGCAATATTTACCAAGTATAAAATTCTTTAATTCCTCTTGTGTCAATAGTACAGTAATGCAGTTGACTTAGTTTTAGTAGCAACTATAAATGTATATATTCATTTAATAAAATTATAATTAGACTTACTTAATATTTTTTTCTGCATTTCATTTTAGAGTAATTAAGAAATTAGGCTATATATTTATTTCTCACTTCCTTTTATAGTAACCTTTTTGAGTTTTTATGACGTTTCCTATTTTTGATTGGCTTTTGTTAATTAAAATGCATTTTTTAAATAGAAGGTCTTATTAAAGAATGATGGCTTTAAAATTTCATTTTAATTGATGGCTTATTAAATTTTTGTGTAACACAGAAAAGCTTGCGTGAAATTTTAGCAAAACATTTTAAACTTCATAGTGTAGTGTAAAATAGTTCAAAATATGTTCGTTCAAATTCAATTTAAATATATCAATTATTTTTCTGGGTATTGTAGTACAGTTTTTTTAAGATGCCTCACATTTAAAAGGAATTTAAATTTTGATACACAAAACTTTCTTAATTGGGATATTTAGACATTATATTTCTCAATGACAGAATATTAAAGGATTCACAAAAATTTTAACAGAAAAAAATTGAGAATTTCGTTAAAATTAAAAATAAGTGAACAGTTGTCAATTGAATTATTTTAGAGGATAGGAAGGAAAATTGTTATATATATTTGATATATTTGCAAAAATGGCATAATCATAGAGAGAGGGTTGAGAAAAATTAATATTGATTGGCAGTTAACTTCCTTTTGAATCAGTGATTTTATTTAATTTTAGTCATTATTTTCATTATAATTTGTATGAGTGAAGTTATTTTTTCTAGAGATTTTCATTTATCACAATGATAATAAATTTTAAGATGCATATGTTTGTTTTATTTGTCATATTTATTTATTCTTAATAATTGTTTTATAATAAAAAACAAGATAAGATTGTACATCTTTACAAAAGTAATTAAATTTAAAAAGCGTCTTCAGATATATCATTTTGAAAGTAATTTCTAAATACATTACTTAAAAAATTTTAAGATATTGTAAGTCTTCTATAAACTGCAAAAGCAGTTTTCTTTTCCAGAAATGGAAAGTAAGTTACAATTGCAAATTCTTCTAATTTTTCAGAATCTGCTAACTTGGTGTTGGACAGTTAAAATGATGCCTTAGCAGCAGTGAATGAATTTTGAGTTTTTACCAATTGATAGACAAAGTAGAAAACAGTGATAGACTTTCAGTAAATACTTTTTTTGATGAGTGCAATATATATATGTTGCTTTGTCAACTGCAATATATATGTTACACTTATCAAAACAGAATAACTATATATTCCGGCAGACATCTTGTGTATACATATACATACATATATTAATTATATATGTATATGAGATTTTATAAAATAAATGTAAATTTAACCCTTATTAATAAAGTTTAAAATTGTCATTTCATACATATTTTATTTACTTATCTATAATTGGCTATTTGTAAGAAGAAATAAGAAAAATTCAAAGTTAAGAAAAAAATGTAAACTGCAAAAATTATATTAGTGAAAGTTTTTTATTTTCCTTTTAAGGTTTGCTTTCAGTTGATGGTTTTCTGCTTTATTTAATGGGTGCAGATAATGTTATAGTTGCTCCCGAGAAATTTGATTTCAATCTGGACATGGATCAGCCTTTAAGCCATTATTTCATTAATTCATCTCATAACACATATCTCACAGGTGAGAAAATAAAGTTAATTTTTATGTAGTATAATTACACCTTATTTTAGTATTGTGTAGAGTTTTTATTTCTTTTAAGAATATCTTATTTGATCTCTTACAATGTGTTTTAAAGTTACAATTAAGTTGCTCTTTTCGCTTTTTATGATATAAATGCTTCTTATGATTGCAAAGTAATTTTGAATTTGAGAAGATTGTAAATAAACAAAATTTGCTAAATTTTTTTAATTATTTTAAGTGTCAAAAAGGCAATTTAATGCTGAACAGTTTTTAACTTTTTTCGTTAAAAATGATTGAATTTGCATTTATTATTTTAATATATAATCTCTGGCAAATTTTTTATTGTTGAATAAAATATGAAATAATTGTAGCAAATGTCCAAACTTGCTTCTTTCTCTAATGATTTTAATTAATAATTATCAAAATTGCAACTTATTACCCCTTATTTTTTAGATATCTTAAAATGTGTGTTTTTTAATGATTCTTATATCTTGTGCTCTGCAGAAGTTTGTGTTACATGTATCTGGAAGTAATTTAAAATGTTCAATGCTAAAACACTTTAAGGCATGATATAAAGAATCCATGCTTTTTGTTTGAAAAATTCAAATCAGTCATTGATATTTTGAAGAGCAACACTATTTAAATCCAGGTTAAAATAGTTTTACATTAATTTTGATTTAAAATTATTTTTTTTTCCTCATACTCAGTATTAATAGTGTATTTTGTAATGGTTGAATTAAATCTTATAAGTAATGGAATTATAGTCTAAAATGCTAATAAATAAGAATAAAATATTTAATTCATATCTTTTCAGGTCACCAACTTACTGGTAAGTCTTCCGTTGAAATATACCGCCAGTGCTTACTTTCTGGATGTCGATGTGTAGAATTAGATTGTTGGAATGGTAAAAATTCTGATGAAGAACCAATAATAACACATGGCTATACTGTTGTTACAGAAGTATTATTGAAAGTGAGCACATTGGTTCTCTTTTGATCCAATATATTTTGATCTAAGTATATCTTTGTGTCAGAATGAGTGAAACATCATATTCTTGATATTTTGTCAACCTATTCTACCATCTAGTACAGGCACCAGATGTAAAAACTTTTCAATGACAGTACCAAAATTGATTCTTTAATTAGTTTTGACTTGCATATTTGTTATCTGAGATTTTGACGTTTTCGAATGTATTCAAAATTTATTTGGAGTTTTAATAACTCTTGCAGTTTATGCTGCATGTTTTATTTTAATCATTTCTAAATTTATCTTTGAAAAGTTGTGTGTTCTTAAAATTATAAGCTAAATTGGAAGTTATGTAATTTAAGATGGTTTAATTTGCAAGTTATATTTCTCAAAAAAGTATTTTAATTTGAAACTTTTATCTTTACAAAGTTATTTTAGAAAGTGAATTTATATTTTGAAAAAACTAAACTTACTATCAAATTAGTTCTTACATTTCTTCGATGGGTAATGATTAGGGGTGATTACTTTTATTTTGTGTTATTCAATTAAATTTGCTATTTTATATATTTAATTATGTAACTAAACATAGAAGTATTTGAAATTTATATAGGTTTCTTGCTATACTGTTATAAATCATAATCGATTAAAAATACTTGAATATTCATGTTGGTTGCATACCTCTGGTGTCATGTAACTTATATTGTTATATTTATTTTTTATTATATTAAATTGTTATTGTGTAAGTCATGTTTCCTTATTTAATTTAAGTAATGATGAGAAACTCTTATTTTAGAACTAAAATAGGAATATAAAAATACTTTCTTTTTTCGTCTTTTATTAAAATTTATGCTTAATTTATATAATGTAATTATTTTGTCATGTTTGTTATTAATAAATTTGATAATTTTATTTTTCTCTGATTATTGATTTATAAGATTAGTTTTAAACTATCAGGTTCGATTGATAAAATAAAATGAAAATTTAAAGCAATAGTTAATGTTTTTTGTCATAGTAAATATTTAATAATTTGTAGCTTTGCTTTTTATTATAAATAATTGACAGTTAACTTATTTTTAGAACTTGGTTATAGGATTGTTTCAAGATAAATTTAAACACAATAACAGATTTTCATTGTTGATTTAAAATTATATTGAAAAAGCTATTAACATTCTAAGTGCTGATAGAATGATCAAATGACATTCCTTTTTGCAGATAGAGGCACAATTTTGAAAGTCACAAATTGCATAATTTTACCATTTTATTTAAATATATTCTCTTTGGATTTACAAAATATGATAATCTTTAAAAATTAAATATTAAAAATGTCGTTTTTCTTTTAAAATGATACAAATTTTATTTTGTAATTTTGTCATGCACCCGATGAATTTGTCCTCTTGTAATAAAAGTAATAAAGTAGATAAAGTGTTATTTTCATTTCAAATGGTAATAATGAAATTTCTTTCAAAGCTAAATTGGTTAGACGGACTATAGTTTCTCTGAACTAATATTAATTAAAGTATGATGATATTAAAGGAATGATAATTTATTTCTATAGGAAGTGCTGGAAGCTATTGCTGAAAGTGCATTTAAAACTTCTGAATATCCTGTCCTACTTTCATTTGAAAATCATTGTTCGTAAGTATATTGAAGTTAAATATGATGCAAAATCTTTAAATGTCTAAATATGACATTTTTTATTGATATTTTTAAAAGAGGAGATTATTGTGCTAAGAGCAGAGTTTAGCATGTATTGATACATTTTAGATGCATGGTTTTTCTTTTATAATCACTATACAACTTAACATTTCAAGTATTTTTCTTAATGAAATTAATTGGAGAATACTGATCAAATTAAAATGTTAATTTATTTTTACAGTATTAATATTTATATATTAATGTATAAATAATCACGAAAAGGGATATTTCAATATTTATTATCTTCATAATCAAAATAATGCAATATAATTTTTCTTAAGACAAATAAAATAATTACAAAGAAAAATACTTTTGCATTTTCCACTTTAAATTTGAATAATAGAAAAATCTTTGAAACAAAATTCATTACTCAAAATTTTACTAGTCTTATAATTTATTTCTTAACTTTAATTTTTCTAATGTATTAAAATAAACATCAAATGTCTTGCAGTTAGGATAATTGTTGGAATCTTTCAAAGTTCCTCTTACTAAATACTGACAATTCTTAGAATATGAAAATTTTTAAGCATGAAGTTTTGTCATATAATTATCTTAATTATTCTTATGGAAAAGTGTGCTATTTATATATTAATAGAGTAGTTTTATGTAGAATTGTTTTAACTTTCACTTTTGCTCTGAAGTTTAAGTTACAATTTAAGCTAAGAAGAAGATTAAGTTACAATAATGTATGAGTTTGTGGGTTCGATTCCCACTTCAAGTGTGAGGTTTGTAACAATCTTGAATCCATTTACATAGCTGCCAATTCTACTGATTTTATCGGGAAACTCCTGATTTTTCACCCTGATAACATAAAAATTTGTTAAATATGCAAAGAATAAGAGTGCAAAACAATATTAATTTAAATTGTGGAAAATGTTAGAAAAAATTTTTATTCTAGTTATTTAATTTATCATAAAGTAACAGGATAAATTTTGCTGACTGGTAAGAAAATGTCATTAAATTCACAAAGTTAATTTTTAACTGAAGAATTCAATATAATTTTTTAAATAAATGAAAATTGTCCAGTGGATTGCATGTGACAAATGATATTATTTTAAATTTAATGTGATAATTTACAAAGAATTCTGACTTTCCAAAATTGAAAATTGTGCCAATTATAGTCAAATTATTCTTTACTTTAGCTTCTTAAATATTCAAGTTTGCAATAAAATAAAATTTTGAATTTACATATTGTAAAAAAAGATCTTGATGGTGGGGGGGAACTGTTAAAAATATTACATCGTTTTCAAGCAACTTCACAGCTTTACACAATTATGTTTGCTAGATTTTTGTTTTCTCATTTGAATTACCATTTGTGTGTGAAAAATAACCATATAATTTACATTTCGAAAGCAAAAAATTTACATTTCGAAAAGTAACATTTTTTATATTTTAAAGTGAAAATATTTCCCATGTTTTTTAAAGAATAGTTTGGCAACATTATAAATTGCATTTGAAGCATGGAATAGACTAATTATTATTGTGTAAAAAATAAAATTTATTTTACGTTGAAGAAAGCAAAACAGAGTTAAATAGTCTTAAACTAAAGTTAGTTATTTTGATCCAATTAAGTTTGGAAGGAATAATGTAGAAAACAAAGGGTGTGTCATCCACAAATCTTTCACGTGGGAAATGAAATTAAATTGTAAATTTAAATTTGCTAATTAAATTGAATTAAGTTGCATGCAAATGACAATCTGTTAAACTGAACCTCATTAAATTTTTTTTAATATCAGTACTTACATTTTTTGATGATCATATTTTCTATATTTTGGGAGAAATTTATGTTTACTGTGTTATCTGTTGCTGAGTATTATGATGGGTGTTGGCTTGGGTTTTCTGCTAAGTTATTTTCTAAATTATCTAGCTTAATAATTGTGTCAAATGCTTAATGAAAGTTATCCAAACATACTTTTTCATAAATTATTTCATAATCATTGGGAAACTCCTTAGAATAGAACTAATTGGAGTTGCATAAGTTACTAGTCTTATTAACTTTATAAGCCCTTCATTACCCTCATCAACAAGTTCCAAATGATTTACTGTTAATATAACTTCTGAGGGAGAAGGGGAAGCAGGTAGCCAAATAGTTAGCACTTTAACAGTTTGTTGGTTCTATTCCCTCCTTAAGCATGAGTGTTTGCAGTGATTTAGAGTCCACTTTAAACTGTAAATCCTTGTCCAATAGCCTTGTACAAAAAGCAACCATGGGGAGTCAACCAAACCAATCTTTATATAGGTAGAAAAGTAACTGTTAATAATTATTCTAGCTTTAATTCTAGCTTTAAGAGCTGAAAGTTGAATCTTTAAGTTATAAACTTAGATTCAACTTTCAGTTCTTTCTTTGAGTACAGATGTTGTATTGATTCAAAATATTAATAAAATACTAGTTCTAGTTGTATTAATCTTTGTGTGCTACATGTAATTAAGGAATAAAGCAAGAATCAAAATTAGACCAGCCTTCATGTGTATATCACCCAATATCTTAGAAATGACTCATGACTGTCACATTACTGTTATGTGCTGGTGATTATATTATAGAAATTTATTATATATTTCATGCATACCATTAGAATTCTTATGTTGGAATTATATAAGAGTTTAATTATAATATGTTATTACAAACAATTTGTTTTACTTTAATTTCTGATTAAATTTTACGATTTCTATTTACTGATTTATATTTTTGCTTTGAGATATTTTTAATAGATATTTCTTTTGTACTAATATTTTTATTTTAGAATCAGTGTAAAATGAAAGTGATCTTAAATTTCAAACTATTGAAAACATGCTTTTTTCCTACTCGTTTATAAATTGCATTTTTTGAATTCTAATTGCTTTTGGAAAATAAATATATTTTTAAAGTTATATTTTGCTTTGTGTGTTTCAATTATCTACTATTTTTCATAGATATTGTTTCTCTAGTGCAAATTAGTTTTATATATCCAATGCTGTAAAGTTCCTAGTTTTGTGCAAGTCTTTAGGGTATTTTTTATCACAATATTTTGTCGAGCTGGTTACTGAATAGTTTGCTCTTTTGCCTTCAGTTCAACAGTTTGAATCCTTTCTTAGGTTTGGCTGTTTGTAGTGGTTCAAATTCCATTTTAAATTATAGGTCCCAATCTAATTAGTCCTCATGTGCAAAAAATGACTGTTGAACGACAAGCAAACCAACTATTCAAACCATTATCATATTTGAATACTTTTATTTTCATTACATTGATTTTGCTGCTTTACTTCACTAGCATATTACCATCGTAAACATAAAATTTATGTATTACTAAAGCAACTACAACTTTGATATTTTGTTCATCTGACATTGCTGTATTGAAATCAAATTATTTATCTATTGGATTAATATTGAATCACTATTGATTGATTGATTGATTGCATATACATTTTAATTCATCAAAGAGGCTATATCACAAATATTTAAAAGTGGCAAGAGTAAAGAATATTGCAAATAATATAACAAATATCATCTCCAATGCTCGGTAAAATAAATTGTTATGTTTATTTTCTATTGCTTTAATTTGTTATTGCATTAACAATATTGATAAATAAATTTTGGTATGTTGCATTGGTAATTAAATTATTTTACTCTAAATAAAGACAAGGAATTTTATTTTTAACTGGAATATTTTTCTATACTTTACTACATACTGTAATTAAAATTTAAATTTAGTTTGTGGAATGTGATTATTTTATCTTGTTTGTTAGTAATAAACTTCTTATTTTATTTTCGTCTGATTATTGAGTTATACCATTAGTTTTAAATTATCAGGTTCTATTAGTAAAATATTTATAGACACTTACCAATAGCTAATATTTTTTCCTACAATAAATATTTAATTATTGTGATTCTGCTTATCATATAATTTTGGCTGTTTGATTAGTTGGGGGACTTGGTAATAGGATTGTATCTAATATATATACTTAAACCCTTCAAACAGATATCCTTAAATTGATAAACAAATCCAATAAGTAGATTTTTTTAAGTCTAAATTAGATTACAATGTTATTGTATAAAATTTAATATGTAATTTTCATGTGGAAAAAAAGTACAATTTGTAGAAAGTTTTAATTGATATATTGTTTTGCTTGTATAATTTTTTCTGCTCAAGATTTTATATTTGCTGATACATTTAAACAGTAAGTTTTAATAAATAGAAAGTGTAAAATCCATAAAGATACCAATATAACAGACTTGTATTTTTTATGATGTTTTATTTTATTTATTTTTTGCAGTTGATTAAAAGTTATAACTTTTAATCATTTAATAATAAAAACTGATTGTAATATTTTCAATTAATTCTTGTTTAGAAAATAAAATATATATTTAAGTAATATTATTCAGTTTAATGTTTCTCAATTATTTTATATTTTTAAAACTGATTGTTTCAAAATATTTTTTGTTAGTAATATTTGAGTTTTTCATCCTGAAAACACTGTAAAAAATATCATTTTAACAGATAATTTTCTATTTTCAAACTGTTATTGTCATTAAATTGCATTAATTGCACAAATGTAGTAACACATTTATAATACTGAAGCAAGCAATTTTTTTTCAGACCTAAACAGCAAGCTAAAATGGCTATGTATTGTACAAAAATTTTGGGTGACTTATTACTGTCCGAACCATTACCAAATTGTGAAGTAAGATATCTATTTAATTGCATTAAAATTGATTTTCAATGATAGATATTTTTTAAAGAAATTTATTACTGATTTCTAGTATATCTTTACTTTTTTATGAAGTAGTGACCATTGCTGAGATAGCGCAATTTTTATTTGAGTACCTGTCTAGCTACCAAATTTAGAAAATAAAGATTAAATAAATTACAATTTATGTAAAATAATGCAATTTCTAAAATTACGTTATTTTATGCATTGCAGTGGATAGAATCGTTTAAAAGCTGGATTTATTCATAAAATATGGAAATATTCTTAAATATCAAAATCATCTTTTTAATGTTAAATATTGAAAGTTTTGCATTTCTTTTCCAATAACTTTTACATTATTGTCAAATCTGAATATGCTTGTAAAGATAAAGCTTTTTAAAATTAATATTAAAGCTAGTATGTCAACATGTAAAAATGTATATTTTAATTACCAAATCTTTTAATAAAATTAAATAACTTATCACGTATATTTTTCTATAATTTTTTTTAATACTATTGCAATATTTTCTGAAACATATATTAAAGAAAGCATTGCTCATTTATTGATTTTTGACTAATTCTGATCTACTTGTATGTTAATTCTACTTATATTTTAATCACTTTTTATTTAAAAAAAATCATAAGTTTGTTACAGATGTAAAAAAAAAAATGTTCTGGATGTTTTAAAATGTATATCATAATTAAATTGTAACAATTTTGCTTTTAATTTTTTCTTTCCCTGTGTAAATATTTTGCTTTTCACAGATAAGTTAAAAATCTAATCTCTGTGAGTTGCTGAATAATAAGCACTCTGTTTATCATTTAATATTTTGTGAATTTGTGTACTTTCTTGGGTGTGAATGTTTGCTGAGATTTGTGGAGTCCCCTTAAAATAGAAGATCCTTATTGAATTAGCCTTTGTTTGTAAAGCCATTGTAGAATAACCAATAAAAAGATTTTTTTGAGATTGCATTTCAATATTTCTTCATGTGTTTTTCCATGTCAATTTTCTATTCATTTATTAATTACTTGCTAGTAAATCATTTTAGAAAACTAACAAAATTGAATGTTTTTTTCCTCAATAATTTTTCAACTAAAAGTTACTTTTTTGCACATGCTGACTTCTAATGAACTCCATTTTCTGATAAATATTTATTTTGCATTATTTTAGTGAACTTGTTTTTTAGTCTCTAAAATGGGTTAAATTATTGTTACAATGATTTGATAAATTTTCACGATTTGTGTAATTAAATTTGCTATGAAAATTTAATTATCCATAAAATGAATGCATCCTCTACCAAATTTTCAAAACTAACTATTCATTATTGATTGTTTATTATATAAATAAGTTAATGCATTGTTAAATATGAGGGAAAAACTTTCTTTTAAATTATATTTCAGTGAATTTTCTTATTAACAGGAATTTTGTACATTTGTTTTACATTATCTTCATTTTTAGGTACAAATTTTAAGTGATGATCTGTAAAATTGTCATAAAATTCAAAATGTACATTTACTCTAATTCATTGTGCACACAATTTTATTCTTTCTTGAATAATTTTAATTCAGTTTTTAACTTAATAAAATAGAAATCCATAAATCTATTTTTGAAAAAAATAGATTTAGTTATTATAGTTTAGATTGAAAAAAATAGTTTAATAATTTTATAGTTTTTAAATTCTATTCAAATTGAGACATAAAATATTTTTGATTTAATAAAAAGTTTGTTAAAAAATGAAACTATTTTTAATTTATCTTCTAGTGGTATCACAGGTTAAAGAATTTGTGTTTACTTTTCAGAGATAATTAAAAATATGGTTAAAGATATGAATTTCCTCAATGATTAAAGAAATTACTTGAGAATGAATTCATAAAGAAAAGACATTCTGTGATAAAAAAAAATTTTATTTGATGAAGTTTTTTTAGTATCCATTTTAATATATAAATTTTAAAAATGCTCTGTACTTACAAACAAAAGTTTAATGTTCAAATAATATTTTATTTATGCTTTCAAATAGTATTTTACAAATTGTAATTTTAAATGTTGATTACATAATTTATTATTGTATTGAATTCACTTTTAACGGTGAAAAGAGTTGGCACTTATGATTTTGACCTTCACTTCAAGCATAGTGATTCTGAATTCAAGTTAAGTTGTAAGTTCCAGTTAATTAAAAGGTGTTAAAATAATCATAAATAATAAACTTATTAAGCATCAATTTATGATTGAAGTCAAAATGTACCATATCATAATGAATAACCTAATCATTTTATTTCATTAGATACAGTTTTCATCTTGATTATTTTTGCAAATAAAGGATAATTTACTTAACTGTCAACCATTTGCATACATTTATTCTAAGTTCTATTAATGTAAACAGAAGTCTTAATATTAATAATTTAAATGCATAAACTTAACTGTCAATTTTACATTTTAATATCTGATTGAATTTTTTTTATTTTGTAATAAATTAATGTCTACTATGTTTTATTATATTTTGTAATGAATTTTACTGCTATATAAATCTTTTTCATGATAAACACATATTATATAATTTAAATGTTTGATTTTCAGATAAAACCAGATACGCCTTTACCCTCTCCTAATCAATTACGTAGAAAGATTCTGATTAAGAATAAAAAGAAACACTATTCTAAAAGTAAGCTGTGTATAAATAATAGTGTAGTTGAATAAAATTTTGCTTGTTTTGACCAGAATCTAATAACATATTGATAAAAATTTTTCATTATGAAATATATACATTTAAATATCCAGTTATAAATTTGTATTAAAGTTTATTTATAATTCTAACTTTATTTTACTTTCTGCTATGACAATTTGTATATTTAAGGATTACTTTTGACTGGAGAAATGCAATTGTGCTAAACACAATTTAGACTTGCCAGTCTTAATGCATTGTTTGTAAATTATAAGTAAGATGACTTGGTTTTACATATTTTCAGGTAGCCTGGACTATTTTAAGCATTTCTGTTAGCAAATCATAAAAAATATTAATAATTTAAAAAAAACATTTTCTTGTTTTTAAAAAGTCAATAAATAAATCTCTTTTTAATTTTTATTACATCACATGTTTTCTGTATAGCCAAATGTGACTCTTCTGTTCTCACAATGATCTTTCAAAAATTCTTTGGGAATTTTCAATTAAGTCTGAAATTCCTTTTGAGATTAGTTTTTATCCAAAATTTTACTAGTCTTCAGATGGAAATTTATCATTCTCATCACACAAAATTTGGTACTAATGTGATGAGACTAATTGTGAAGTCATCCTTAGAAATCTGAAAACTGCTTGTATGCAGTCAAAATACAAAGCAATTATCATTGCATTTTTGAATAAAAATTCTCTTTTGTTCTAAAAAATATTGAGTTCATGTAGAGGTTAACAATAATAAATTATCTTTATCCCAACTGAAGATGGGAAAGGTTTAAGGAATATATATTAATGACTTTTGTGGCTAAAAAGATCAAGGGAATTTTCAAGTTGATTACTTTTTTCATTAAATATTTATGAAACTACAAATAAAAAGTTGCAAAATAATAGTTATGATTAAAGTTTTTGCTGATTACTACTACACTTGTAATTTTGATAGAGAAAAATATATATGTTAAAATATTGCAAAAAATATAAAAAATTAAAATGAAAGAAATGAAAAAACCCTTAATTTTGTAAGGCTATAAGCTGTTTATTTTATATTTACAGTTATGTGTACATTAGAAAGTGTTGAAAAGCCTTTGCCTTTTTGTGAGGAAAGTTGTGGATTTTTATAGTAGATGGCAATAGAGTTCATAAATTGCATAGTTCTTCAAAGCTTTACTTTTGGGTTTTAATGAAGTAGATGAAATAGTATTTTTATTTGTTGAATTGCAAACATATACTTTATTTCCTTCAAGCAACTTTTGAACTTTCAAACAAATTTAATTTGGTAGATCCACTTAAAATAGATTTTTTGCAGATATTTCTGTATGCAAACTACTTAAATTAAGCGATGTAGCTTAAATTTACTTTATGATTTTTTTATTATATGAAAAAGAAAACTAAGAGAATGAAATATTCTCAAATAATAATTTTAAAATTTTAGGCCTTGAACCGAAAAAGGAGTATAATATTTTTTGGAAAAATTTAGACCTAATAATATTATATTATTTGGTCGATATGAAAATAACAATCTTTTAAATTTGTATGTAGGTATTTTACCTCATTTTAATAAATCATTAAAATTTTTTCAGAGTGAAAATTCTATTCTTTTATAGTACATGATGTGCTGATTTGTTAATTATTTCCTCCTTTGTATAAAACCTATGAGTACATGATTTTTTATTATTGTTATTTTAATTATTTAATTTGAAGAACACTTTTGAAGATTCTGTTAGCAATGTAAGTGTAAATTTGCACATGTTACATCTAGTTATAAAAATGTCATAGATTGCTGGAAAAAATATCATGGTAAAACTTACCTTAGGTAATAAATGTTTATTTTCTGCAATCAATACAAAAATGCTGAAACTTATATATGGGCTCTTCAGCTTTTTTGAAATTGTAGCTCAAGTTTTACCTTCTGTGTGAACTCTGAAGAGAAGAATTTTGCCAGATTTGAAAAAAGTCAAAAGTTAAGCAGTAATTGAAATGATGGTGTAATAGATAATGGTAAATTATTAAATGGGAATGAAATAATCAAAATTAATTTAAATTTTCCAAAATTTAAATTTTTAGTTTTTTGTGAAAGCTGTTATGACTATGTTTTCAACACGTTAAATTGAAGATTTCTTTTTTTAGTATTATGGATGTTATTGTCTATACCATATAAATGTTAAATGCAGAAAACTATGAAAGAGTGTGTTAACACAATCCAGTATTATTTGCGAATTCAAAACTTGAAATACACAAACATTGCTAATTCAAAAATTACAAAACTACTTTAGAAGATTAAACTAATCAGAATTTTAATGTGTGTAAAGGAAGTTGAATCTTTTTCATTCATTAAGTTAAAGAATAAAATAATTTTTTAACATTGTAACCCATAATTTCAGACTTTAATTTTAATTATCTATGGACAGTGAAGTGTAAGAAGATTTTGAATCTAATGTCTTGCCTTTGATTCAACAGCTTATTATGTATTTCAATCCTATCTTAGGTTTGATGTCTGTAGCAGTTCAGAATCCATTTTAAACTGTAGGCGTTGATTTAATTATCCCTTGTGTGCTGAAAATGACTGTTCAGCGATAAACCAAACCGATCATGCCATTCCTCATTTTGGGAAAATGTTTCCTAAAATTGAAATTGCAAAATGTCATGGGTGTGTTTGAACTAAAACTTCTGTGATTATTAAGAAATTAACATTAGAAAAAAGGCAAATGTTAAATATACAAACTACCTCCACCATTTTCTGTGGCGTGTGATTGAAGTAATAACTGTGGTTCAGTTTTACCTGATTCTCGTAAATTTTTCAATTCCATTCACAGATCAATTTAAAGCATTTCAAAGCTTAATAAGAGGTGCAACAAGGAAAAATATGAGTGCTTCATTTTTAAAAGAATTTGAGCAATTAGATTATTACACATTTGATGCTGATAATGCAGCAATAATGCAAGGAAAGATTAAAAGAAGTGATAACCTATTTAAGGACAAAGCACAAACATTTTAATAACTATTCGTTGTTCTTATCATTTAATAAATTTTGCCTCTGTAAAAGGGGTGATGCTAGCTTGTCAATTAAGTTGATTTCATACTTGACGTTTATTATTTAATCCCAAGTTCTTAAAGAGAAAATATCTAAAATTCAAGAATTGTGTGACAAAGATGTTCAAAAAATCCTCAAACATGTTTGCACAAGTTGGCTTTCCCTACAAAATCGTTTTCAAAGGCTCAGTGATCAATAAATACACTTTTAAAATATTTTCACATTATAGTTAAAATAGAAAACTGTACAGTTTAAAAATCTTAATTTTTGTATATTTTAAGAATTAAAATTCTAATGTATATGGGCAATGCATCAAATAAAATTTGTAATAAAAAATGTGAAATTAAGTCACAAAAGTGCCAGGGCATTGTTTTGATAAGTATATTAAATTAAAATCTCAAATTATTACTAGAGAAGAGAAATTTGTTATTATTTCCTATAAATAAAGATAAACATGTTATTATTTCTTATAAATAAAGCTCAGTCTTTTTTCCCTTCATACTATAAATATATTCAAAATGTATGTTTCATTAGTGTAATCATCTACAAATCCATAAATTTAAAAACTGTAGATTTTATAGGATTATAATATTTAAGCTTATGGATTTGTAAATTATACATAGTCTGCTGAAAGAACTTCTAACTTTGTTAGGTCATCCTGTGATTAGTAGTAGAATATCATTCTTGTAGTAATCAAAAATAACCTTGTAATTAAGTTGTAGAAGGTAATATATCAGATATTGTTGCAATATTATCTGATGAAGTAAAATTTAGCTTTGTTCAGAAATATTACATGACTTGTGATTTTATTTTATTTCATTTCAAACAAATTTATTTAAAGACAATATCTTATTACATCAATTGCAATTGCCATGTGTGGATAAACTAGATGATACCAAATTTTCAACTATAAAAGTATTTCATTCAAATTTTCCATGTATGCTGCCATTTAAATGTGATGAATCTAAAGATGCAGACATGCTAGCAAATCAGTTTTCTTCATTAAAAATGGAAAAGGTATCTAAGTTAAAAACCAAAAATAAAAAGAGTGATTTTCTGTGTTTTAAAATTTGTCAAATTAAGATAATATTTAATAGTTATGACATCTTGTAACAATGTAGAATGAAGAAAATTTCTCAATCTGTACTGGTTTTTGTCCCAGTTAGTGAAAAAATGTGCAAACTTATAGAGTGATAGGACTTTTTTTAATATAGTCCTCTATTTATTGTATTTTATTGATTCTTTAGAATTGCTCTTACTTGTAATTCTAAGGAATCAATAAAATAATTTTATCATGTAATCGAGATATCTATAGACACAACTAACAGAGTAAACTGTTGTTCTTACCTTTTTTTTATAGTTTCTGAGTCTGCTATAAAATATATAGGGTACATTACTCTAAAAAAAAGGAAATACTGATTTTTAAAACACAAAAAGTTTTACTGAAACTTTTTTCCATATGTTGGTTGATGTGCATAATTTAGCTTATATCAAATACTATCTTCATAGTAAAACATTTGGTTTTATCAAGAACAGAACTATTATTACTCATAATAAGCTTTTGTAAAAAGTTTTTTGTATAAATCTGTAAATATTAAGACCTTCGAATGTTTCCATATAAAAAATTTATGAAAGGAAGATTACTATGTTGAAAATTTATATAAGAATTTTTATTTAAGTGATGTTTGTATGAAATATTTCTTTTATAAATTTATACAGATATTCTTTTAATGTAATCAATTTGTTTTATTTCATTTTTACTTTCATAAATATTTATGTTTAAGATTATACTTTTAATGAATTCCTTGGTAGAAGTTAAAACAAAGTTGTGTTTGATTGCTATAGTGGGGTAATTTACACTATCTACCAATAAGTGTATTTTGACACCTGTGATAAGAGAAACACAATTTATTCATATTTAATAGATGGTAGAGCATTCACAGGAGGCAATTAAATACTTGCATATGATATCATCGTATCCTTGCAAATAAAATTATCTGCTTACTTTCTAGAGGAAAATTGAAAATAAACATCAGTCACGATTCACTTTGTGGAATGTACACAGTAATCCTGGATTAATATTAATCATTTTCATACTGAAATGAAGGGAAAAGAAAATTAGAATTGCACACGTTAAAAATATTTCTATGAATGCATTCATTTTCATAAGTCTCAAAAGTTCTACTGGAAAACATAGAAAACCTATAAACAACTACCACGTTTGCTGTCCTTAGTTGTCTTGAAGTGAAAGCAGCAAAATCTTTCTGGGACATTCTTTTCATAAGTGCTTGAATGGTAGATAGTAGTATTTTCTTTCATTTGTCTTGGAGAAGACATTCTAATCCATGGTGGATATGGCAACAAGACGACTGCTTTTGTCATCCAACGTGTAAAATTACCAGAGTAAGAAAGATTTAGTTATCTAATATACTAAGGTGGAAGTCAGCTCTGAGCCTATCGGGATCAAGGGTCCCTGTTTATAAAACAAGAAACATCCCCAGATCATAATTCCACTTCTGCAAAACTTTAGGCCTAATGCACTCTGGCAAAAGGCATTCTCCAGTCATGCATCAAACCCATACTTTGCCATCCATCTAGTAAACTTTAAACTTGAAATTTTCACTTTTGAGAGAACTTGTTTCCACGCAGCTACTGTCCAATTTTGATGTACCCCCAACCGAGCACCGTGGTTGCATTTTGTTATCACAGGTTTATGGGGAGCAGAACAGTTATGGAAACCAAGAAAATATGCTTTCTTGTGGATGGTATTTAAAATAAAATAGTCATGAAGGCTTATTGGTACATCTGTAGTAGGGGGTAATCTGATTGGTGCTTTTTTTTTTAAAGATTTCTGTTGACATCACTTATAAGTATGTCTCTTGGTTTTTTGGGTCTATAAAGTTGAAGCCCATTCTGAGATAATTACCATTTACCTTCCACTTCTTAGTTTCAAAAGCTACTGTCAATTTTGGAATGTTTTACTCACTAAATGTCTGTTAAAGATTTTCCATTCCTATGATATCTGACAATTACGCGTTTCTTGAAATCAAACAGCTCTCGGTTTCCTGACATCTTGGGTGTGATTAATACCAATGCTATTCCCTATATGAAATTTAAGTACAGAGCATGTGATGTAGATTAAGACTGCAGGTATCCTCACTTTCATTGGTTCCAAAATTTATGGGTAGATGGTGTATAAATGAGTACATATGAATGAATGTCAGTATGCTTTGAATTTGAAGGTGCTCGTAAAAATGTATTTGGAGAAGAATCAATTATGTAATTCACGATTCACAAAGTTTTTCTTTTTTGGATTAAATCCATTGATTCCAGCAAAATAACTAAAATATTTAATGCATAATATTTACACTTTTATATAAGCTTTATTATTTGTTGAAATTTTGTTCATCACAAAATTTATGTGCATCATATAATGTGTAAATAAGTTAATGTTTAATTTAATGCAGTAATTTTTAATATTTTTAATTATAGAATATAATCTGTTTCTTATTATTTGCAACCTGTCTTAAAAGAGCATTGCATTAGAATATCAAGTATAATTTTAAAAATTGCAAATATTTCATTCATGCGCGCTATTTTTAATGACATTTATATATGAACATGAACTCTCAATTATGCATTAAATTTTTCTAATATATTGAGGATTATCATTTTTTTAAAAATTTATTGGTGTAAATTTATTTTAGTGCTTAAGCATAAAATGAAATCATGTAAATTAGTAACATACTTTTTGCTAATAAAGATAATAATGATTTATTAAAATTTATTAAGATTGTGTATTCTTTGCATTTCTCTAGCAGCCTAATTTGTTATGCTTCCTAAAATTGTTTTTTAAAAAAATGTAACTTTTTTTGTTTGTTATCTTTTAAAATAGTAAATATATGTTGAAAATATTTTATGTTGCAAGAATTTTACAAATTTGCATTGAACACATAAAAAAATGGGAAACAATAATAATAAAACAAAAAATATTAACTACCATTAAATTGATTGCATCATATCTGTTAAAAATTTGAAACAAAAGCTAAAGTAAAACAAAAATGCTGACAATTTTCATATTCCTAAATATCGTATTTTCAAAAATATGAATTTCACGATTAACTAATAATTTTAACAATTCTTAGAAGTTAAGGTTAACGATTCATGAGTTTTGATGCTTTTCAGATAATTTGATTAGACAATAGAAATTTTTATTGAAATATCTTAGAGTGAAAAAGCATTTTATTTTGCAGTAGAAGTATCAAGAAAAAGTTCATGTAAAAGACTAAAAAAGTTTTCTTGTGTAAAAATTCTGTAATTTTAACTACTCATAACTTTTTATTTATTTTTTAAATTTAAGTTCTAATGGTACTCATTGAATTGTCTCCAAATTTATTTTCATGATTATATATTTTTGATTTCTATAAAACTTTTAGAGTTTTCTGTTGTAAGCATTATTTAGGATTTTACTCTCTTTTGTAATAGAAGTTACATCTTCAAAATCATCTGGATTATCAGAAAAAGATGATGACCAAACTGTTCAAATTTCTACTACACCTGAGAAAACACGACAAGCACCTATTATTTGTGAAGGAGAAAAAGGTCCCCCAGTTAAAGACACAATTTTAACTAATGGGATGCCAGAAATGGAGAAAGTTCCATCTGAAATGGATGATTCCAGTTCTGATACTGGTTCAGAGGAAGAGGAACAAGTTGATGCTGAACAACAGGTTGAAGATCAAAATGAGGCAAGATGTTTAGACTGAGTATTGATAATTTATAATGTTTTTCTAACTAATCCTGCACTTGTAGTTTTATTTGTGTAACCAAATACTTACATTCCTTAAGTTTTAAATTTTGTATTTTCTTATGAAGTCATAAATAAGTAGAAAAATGCATTATTACTTTTAAACATTTTTTAAGTCATCTCTGAAAATAAATATATTTACCACTTGAAATCGAATTAGTGGAAAATTTGTTAACATTTATTTAATTATAGGGATTAATTACATATGTTTGTGTGATTTTAATTATAAACAAAATTAAATATAGATCTTTAAAAAAATCTTTCCTAAAGAAAAAGACATGCATTGGATTTGGGAAATGTCAATGAAAGCTTTATTTATTTATTTTTAGTTTTAAATATGTTGATTAAAAAATTGTGTCAGAGTTTAGATATTTGTGTGGATTAAATATGCAAATTTTTAGATATCGTTTTTTCACCAACATTTTTTTTTTTTTTTAAGTTGAATATATAATTGATAAGATATGAAAAATAACATGGTTTAAATTTCATACTTTTTTCTTTACTATTCCTTTATTTTGTGTAAACCTTACTTTTTTTTAATTTTTTAGTGTATCTTTTCTTTCTTCAGTATCTTCATGTTTTATCCCTGTTACTTTTCAATTCTTATTTGTATGACTTAATAGTCACAATTTATATGAAAGGGGAATCAAGTCAGTAATATTTTTCTTTCTACTTACAATGGAACTTTTTTCCTCTCTGATGACTGAAGAAGACAAATCATATTACCAGAATTTCTTCTTAATCTAGTGTATAAAGCTACTAATAAACCTATAGAATGTAATCAGCAAACAAATTAACATCCATCAATTCTGCTTTTTTTAAAGTGTACAGATTATGTTCAAAGAAGAAAATAAAAAGTATTTATAAAAATTAATGTGGAAATAGGTTTTTTAAAGAAATAAATGTTCTTTATATTATGTACAAACATATTAGAAATTTCATCTTTGTAAAATAAAAACAAAAATGATTGTTCTTCGGACAGATTTCAGAATTTTTTTTTAAATAATCTATTTCAGTATGTTTTATAGAGTGTTTCTATATAACTAAACAAAGTAATTTGGAAAAGAGATTTATGTAGGTATAATTGGAGTGTGAACTCTGAAAAAATTATTAATTTTAAAAAACTGACTGAAACTTGGATAAAAATTTAGATAAGTAGAAATTAATTAATTTCCAAGACATGAATGTCATTGAGTACTTTAATTTCCTCTGATTAATTTTAAAATTTTCTTTATGTGATCATATTATATTTAAAATATGTTAATCCACGTTTGTTATTTGATAATCACGAGTATTGAACTTAAGATCTTTGACTCCAATGAGGATTTTTTATTACTAAATACTGAAATTAACAAAGTCCTCTTGAAAACTGAAAGTTTCAAATATTTTTATAAAAATAATTATTAATTTTAAACATACTAATAAATGTTAAAAAAGTATATCAACTTTGTCGCTGTTTCAAATCTATAGAACAGTCATGTAGCCATAAATTAAACTGTGCAGAAACTTCCAGAATATTGTTAGGTATAAGTATATTGTTTTTCACTTTATTTGTCAGTGAAATACATTATTAATTTGAAATATTAGTCATTTTATTTTACCTCTCAGAATAAAGATGAAACAAAGATCTATTTTTTTAAACCATTTATTTTTCATAATTTTTCTTGTTTATTTGTAAATTAGTAATGGTTGTTATTTTGACCTCTTTACACCTCTACTGGCTTTGAATAAAATCATATCAATGCTTATGCCACCAGACATCCACTTTGACATTTAAATTATATTTAAATCTTTGGCATTGTTTTACAGATTACTATTACTTTCTTATATATGAAAGCTATTTTAATATTCTTCCAACTTAAGCTGTACCTTAAAATACACAAATTTATAATTGATTTACACTGTGAGTTACAATTCAATTGTTCATCGATCAAATACAGGAAGTTTGTGTGTGTATGCTTTACTTTCTAAATTACTTAAATCTTTATGATTTGATAAGTTCATTGGAGTCATATTCATGCATAAGGTTTTTATTTTATTCATTTTTAAATGTTTAATCTTTACAGTTAAGTTTCTCAAATAACTCTTTTTTTTCCTAAGTCTTTTATTTAAAAATAAATTTTTTAAAGCAATCTCTTAACAAATAAAATTAATTACGGATCACTGTTCCTTTTATCATCTTTGAAATTTTCGCTTTTTCACTTTCAAAGATTATTAGTGTCATTTTTAAAAGCAAAATTCTAATTTGAGGCATTTAAATTTGCATCTTTTATGTATATGTATAAACTCAGATTTTTAAAAATTATTTAGGAAATAAATGAAAATATGGAATACTGAGACATTCATAAAAGGTGGGCATTTGCAATAATTTAAATTTAAATTATTAATACAACTGAAATTATGCATAAAAAATTTTTAAAAAAGGGTAAAAAAATTAATTTTTAATCTTTTATGTTTTATGTTTGTTATGTTTTGTTATTGCTTTGTATATCTGAAAAATAATTGTATTGGTTTAATTGTCTTACTTTTTTTCTTTATTTTTTTTACAGCAAAGTTATATTTTCTAAAAATGCAACAATTTTTTTTTTATTTATTATTCTTCCCTTCTACCTTGATGATAAAATATATAAAACTTGGTTTTATCATTACTTAAAAAATTATTAAATGTGTACTGTTAATTTTTTCCCTTATTAATTGGCATATTAGGAATGCATCATTACCTAATACTGACCTTTTTATATGTACTGCTGTTAAAATTTTTGACTATGTTCAAGTGACAAGATTATCCTTTTTGGAGTAGGAATCCTCTCGTTTAATCCCAGCCACTGTTGTATAACAGGAGGATAAGTTTTTCATTTTGAAGATTTGTATCTTCTGTTTACGGGTCTATTAAGGTGGGTGCTTGAGAATGTTTCAACTCCTTTTGTATGACTTGCAAAGATACACCCTTATCTGTGGGAAGTCTTGTAAAAAGACAATGTGATAATATTAAGCCTGGCAACTTTTTTCTATTAGTTCTCTACTATGTTGTACAAAATATACAATTTCTATGTACATCTATTCGTTTTTCTTATTTTCTACTGTGTGAACCTAAGAAAGTAATGATAGTTTCGGTTGGAATCTTGATTTTTCTTGGAATGGGTTGGAACTTTGCTTTGATTCTTGAGATATATAATTAAAATGTAATTAGAAGGAATTATTTTTCACAATTTATTTTAATATTAGTTTTTAATTTCATGTGTTCTAAACATTAAGTATGTTGTTTTGTTATTTTATGATGTTGATGAAAATTAGTGAGTTTTTTTATTGAATATTTTTTATTAGCTAGAGTTTTGCATCGATATATTTTCTTGAAATATTTTATCTTTTTACATTTCTCAGTTTTGATTTAAAGCATTTGAAATTGCAATTGCTTCTAAAAAACTGATAAATTGATGGAAAGACATTTAATTTTGGAAAACTTTGCTAGTAAATTAGGTTAATTTTTGCAGTGTTGATTTACACTCTTTTATATAGTACTATCCTTTAAATGTATTATGACTAAAATGTTTAAACATCTAAGTCTTTGTTTAAAAGAAATCCAACTAAGTGGAACAATGTCTTATTTTATTCCTTACTCTTTTTTTACCTAGTTTTCTTTTCTTCCCCACTTTTTTCCTATTTTATTTCCCTTTTTTCTTTTTTCAAACTTTCTTGACTTTTCATTCCTACTTCTTTCGAGGAGAAATTCAATTTACATATCATCTTATGCATTTCTTTAATAAACTGGATACATATTTATATCTATTCGAAAGCAGCTCTGATATATCTAAATGATTATTAACTCTTTATTTACTTTGATAAATTGCTCAAAGAACTATTTTAAATCATATAACCTTTAACAGAAAGAAAAACTGTTTAATTATAAATGATCATATGTATGATTACTGTATTGTAGAATCACAATTGCAAATGGAAATCAAAAGTCATCATTAAATTGTTTATAGTTCAGTTCTTTTATATTGATGACAGAACAACACTTCATCAGAAGCAGAAACAGTCATTTCTTTGGGTCAAGTGAAATTGAAATTATTTCCAATAAAATATTCATTCTCTAAGATGTTTTATTTCTATTACTAAGTTAAACATTTAATTACTAGGTTGACATTTTTTATTACTCAAGAATAAGCATCTTAAATTTATATCTAGGGGACTGCTGCGAAAGAATCTGAAGCAGGAGCTGAGATGTCTGCACTTGTTCTTTATACTCAGCCTGTACGTTTTCATACATTTGAATATGCTGAAAGTAAGTTTTATTAATTGTATTGAAATCTATAGTGTGTTTACATATTAAACAGTCTTTATATATGGTTTTATCAAAGCATATTTTTCCTTTTTCTACATTTTAGATTTTAAAAACCAATTTTGAAAATTTTTAAGTTTAATTTTAAAAACTAATTGTAGGAAAAGGCATAAGTATTGATTGGTTATGACATCTGTTACTGTTCAAGAATTACCTTCAAGTATTTTATTAGACTTTATATTCTGATTATTAATATAATTTTATATAGTGCAGCTGTTTTAAATTTTGATGGTATTTATTTTAACCTTTTCATATTTTATATAATGTCTCCAACTATTCTATTTTTAAAAGGTTATGTGTAAAAATATCAGTTTAAACTTTATTTTTCTTTAAATTAATTCATTTCTGTAAATGTATTGGAAAACAAAGATGGTGCTTGGTAATAAAATATGCATTTTTCACATGATTTTTCATCAAAAAATTTATTACTTCAACCTAACAAATTTCATATTTCCAATAACAGAAAACTGAAGTACATGAATATTAAAAAATGGCAATTAGTATTGAAAACTGTTTCTCATTTGTGAAATAAGAGTTTATCAAAGATATTTATTTCATAATTGATCCATTTTGAAATATGTTCAAAAATGTTTTTGATAGTAATTTCTAAAGTCTGTTGAATCTTGCTTGCTCTTATAATAAAGGGAATAAAAATCTTTGACACAGTGTACTCATAGTCAAATATATTACTTTTTAAAATGGTTATCCTTTTTAATTTCAACACGTAGTTTATATATTAAAACTGTGATTACACATATATAGCTTAAAATCATCTCAGAAAAATGGTTTGGTTCTTCCATGTATGTATGCTTCTTTTTCTGAAGTGCTTAATTTGTATATGAAATGTACAATTTATCTGATATTTTTCATGCACACTTCTGAACATGATTTGATGAAATTCATGTTGGTATTAATTAGTTAATTCAAATACTACTTTTTCTGTTGCATGCGTACTTTATTCACACAAAAAATTCTTCTACACATATAAAAAGGTTATATAAAAGCTAATTCAAAATTTTCAGTAGATTCTTATGTTGCTAAGCTTTAACCAGAATTTGTCCACTCGTCTTGTCTGTAACAAGAAATTTATAAATTAATATATTGATTATCATGTAGATGATTTTTTTACTACATAAAATTAGATTATGAAATTCAGCTATTCATTATGAAATGATAGTTAAATGATATATTCGAAATCATTTAACTATCATTGAATTTATCAGTGAGAATCATGATTTTAATATTTACATAAACGTAAAAATATAAAATGTCAATAACATTTGTGAAATTTGGGATTGATATTAATTGTTGTGGGATAAAAATATTATTTTTGATATTTGAAATCACATCATCTTTTTTTTTATTTATAAGAAAAAAATTGATTTTCAATTTTTTTATAATTTATTTTAGGGCTTACCATATGATTTATAACAGCTTTAATTTCCATGACTCAGTTAAACAACTCATCATTAAAAGCTTCCCATTTCTCCAACCTAAAGTCAGAGAATGAAAGGCATTGTTTATAGAAATTTAAAATATTATCTATATAAAAATTTATACACCAAAATTATTAAGTAATATATTTGTTGCTCGCTGTCATCCCAATGTTGGTTAATTTATTTGTTAGACTTAAATTTTTTTCTTGTAGTAAAAAAAAAAAAAAAAAAAGACTATTTTTATTAAATTTTATTTGATTACTGGTTTATTTCAGATCCTTTAGGGAAAGGAAAAAACACATTGAAATTGTAATTTATAATTTTATACAATCTTTTTATGGTTGGAATTTTAAAAAAATTGATGCATTTTAGAGGTCTTCCTACAAAAGCAAGACTGTATGCAATTTAGTATTTTAGTTTAAATCTTGAAAAACTTTTTATGGTAATTAATTGCACAAAATTATCATATTTTATTTTTCTTAATTGTTTTGCTGTTTAAACTACTATTTTAAAATTTTCTTTGGCTTTTGCTCCTGTTGTAGTTGTAAAAATAATTTTTTAATTGCATAATAGCATTAACATATTTTAGAAAATTTTGTTAATTAATTTTTCCAAAATTTTTATTTAATTGACTTTAAGTAAAAACTTATTTAAAGTCAAACAAATTAATTTTTCCAAAATAAGTTTTTATTTAATTGACTTGAAAAAGTATCTTTGCTTATAACAAATGCTCTTTGGTTTTAATTATCATTAACTTCTGTGAGGATGCCACGCCAAGATTGGGGTCTTCTGTTTGGAGAGAGTCATTCTAAATTACAAACACATTCATTTTTGTTGTGACAGTGGTACATTTACTGGATGGTTCACTATGTAAATTATCTTTTATTCTGCTCTTTGTTGCCATAACATGAAAAAATCTTTGTATCTGTGCATTGGAAAAAAGTCAAATATAATTCATAACCAATTTTGATTATAAATTTTGATATCTATTCAGATATATCAAGTATTTGGTATTTACTGTTGTAAATGTTAAAAAATATTTCATTTTGTCTTTCATTAAAATCTGACCCAGTATTTAGAAAATGCAGCTCTGTTTTCATCATCAAACTGCTTTTTAAATTAATATTGATATAATTTATACAATTAAATTAGGGCCATATTTTGAATTATAGTTTTATATCTTCGCCCTGTGAATTTTAAATCATATTTCATGATCATGTATTTCTCATTACTTGTTTATTAAATATAATGCTCGAATCACCACTGTATTGTTAGTGATCTTACTTTTAGTTGAACTGTTTGAGTTCAATTCCTATTTTAGTTGTGAATGCTTTTGTTGACTTTAAATTGTAAGTCTGGGCAATATTAATCCTGATTTGCAAAAAGTGTTTGTGAGGTGACAAACCAAACAAAATCAAAAGAAATGACTCTATTATTTAATTATTTTGTAATAAACAGATGGAATTCAAAACAAATTCTGTTAATGAAATTGCTTCTAACTTTTCAGAAAGAAATAGGTGTTATGAAATTTCGTCTTTTGTTGAAACACAAGCAACTAATTTATTGAAGGAACACCCTGTAGAATTTGTTAAGTAAGTTAATTTTCATATTCTTTCATTTAAATTTTTTTATTAAAAATACATTTAGGCTTTGAAATAAAATAACAAAATATATCTGTCAGCACTGAAGTATAAGCATTATCATTTTATGTGACAATTATAGACATAAACTGTTTAAACTTATATATAAATTTCTTTTCCTTTTTAATTGTAAAATAAATATGCTGAATGCACGAGATTGTACTTTGCCCTTACTCATCTTTTTTAATTTTCTTTTTTATTTTTTAGTTATAACAAGAAACAGTTAAGTCGTATATATCCCAAAGGCACTCGAGTAGATTCAAGTAACTATATGCCTCAGGTGAATTATTTTAAGAATATTAATGTTTATATAGTGACCTCTGTTTATATGGCTTAGTTATTTTTGCAAAAACTTCTTTCTTTCTAAAAATGTAACATTAATTACATTGTTATTATTTATTGGATTTAATGAAATGCAACAAATTGCATTTCCATTTGCAATAAATTTGACAAATTTAATAAATGTGTGTTTATATTTTAATGGTTATATGCTACTACTTTACTTTTTGTATTACTAATAAAATTAAATATTATGCTTACATAAATTGTGAATATGTTTATTGGAGTCAAACATGTATTTCTAGTAGAAGCTTCTCAAAAATTTCTTGATAATAAAAGAATTTTGAAAATTAAAAGACATCTCTGAAATTATGTGCTTCAATATGTTTTTTATCGCTAATATATTCTTATTAAGCATATTATTCCAAATTTAAAAGGAATGAATGACAAAATTAGTGCAAAAAATTAGCATTACTGTGCAGAAAATTGAATATTACTCTATAATTGTTGGGAAAAGCATATAAACTTAAAAAAAAAATAGCTGTACAAATTACATATAAAAATGCTTGCTTTTATTTACAGCTTTATTTTGATTACAAGATACTTGGTGGTTGAATGCAGTCTGCTGTTCTAATTAATCAGTGAATCGTATGATGTGTTTATAGCTGAAAATTAAATTGAGCGATTCTTTGCCCTCATGAGAATAGTATTTGAGATGTGCAACTTTTCACTATATCATTATAATTTCATTTATAAATTGCAACTTTTCATTTATAAATAAAAAATTGCTTTCTAAAAAATTTAGGAAAAAAATGTAAAATTAATCAGCGCTAAATGAAATCAAAATTTTCTATTGCTTGAGTAATAAATGATATAAGAATATAAGAAAGAAAATATGTGTTGTCAAAACCTATTTATAGTGATATATAATTATAATTAATATTGTGAATTAATTTCTTTAAATGTAGCTTTTTATGAGTTTTTCATAATCTCATTTGTTTAGGTGTTAGAAATATTAATGAATTAAATATTAACTGTGATATTTTATGTCATTCTATATCAGTTGTCAAGTCCTGAAATAGTTTTCCTATAAAATACAATAACTGCTGCTTGTGGTTATATAATGCATAATAAAACTGCACTATTAACATTGAATTGATAAAAAGGAAAACAAAAAATCATTAATATTGTATATTAGCTTTCATTTTCATGATCTGTTGTTTCTATTCATTGTTAAGCATAAAAATAATTTCAACAATGAAATTTAAGAAGTATTTATTTTATTTTAAATGTATTCTTCTAATTGTCTATTTCAATTCACTTTTTTATTTACATAATAAGTATAATAAAGAATAATAAATTTTTATGTACTGTTTAATTCAAATTTTAATTAATAATACTGTGTTTAATTCTAATTAATAAGACTTCATTTGTGAGCATACGTCCCTAAAACAGGGTTAACAGCTCTCCTTATATATTTACCAAGATTTTACAGTAAATATATAAATATTTCTATAGTTAAATGAATCTTAAAATCAAATTACTTTGTATATTTAATCAACAGAAAAGAGCTATTGTAGAAAGTGATTTAATATTTTAAAAATTTTTACCTGCAGAAAATTGATGCTTGATGTTATTTTCAGGTTTTTTGGAATGCTGGATGTCAATTAGTGGCCTTAAACTTTCAAACTTTAGGTAACATTGCAATGATTATATATATATATATATATATATATATATATATATATATATATATATATATATATATATATATATATATAAATTGAAGTGTTGAAGATTGCGATTAGATGAAATTGTGCATTACTAGATTATGTGTAAAATGATAAGAATCACAGAAAGTTTTGTAATTAATTTAAAAAACACTGCAATTTTTTTATGTTAATTTTAAAATCGGAAAATTACAGATTAATTTTGTGATATTATGCTTCAATTTTTTATGCTAATCATTTTTAATAGTGCTCTCACAAAATTTGAAAGTTGGATTTATAAATTTTTGACAAGATACTAATTCATTCTTGTTTTCTTTGTTAGTAAAGGTAATTGATTAATTTTAATATTTTATTTACGCATTCACATATAAGGAAAATAAAAATATATAAAAAATGCTGATAAAAAAGTATAAAAAGAAATTACTTTCATAAAGTATTTATCTTAATTAATTTTATCGTAATTAATTTATCTTAATTTTATCTTAACAAATCATTAAGAGTCATTATACATTGTGCCAGAAAAATTAGCTACAAGCATGCATTTGCAAATAATGGAAGTATACAATTAATCAACAATGTGATTCAGTAGACAATGTTTACGTAAGTACTTTGAAACCTGTTCAATCAATTATTAATGATGCAATATCATATTATGATTTAAGTGGCTTTAAAAAAGAGTTTATATTTAATGCACAAATGATGTGACAGCTTCTCTGAAGCAATAATAAAATTTAGATTGTTGCATACCACCATCCCATGAGTGTACTGTGAATATTGACTATCCAATTAAACATCATATGTCAGGCTGGAATGTAGCCTGAAAAGGACCTATAAAGAACAGGATTATTAACAACAAATAAAAATTTTTAAGTGATATTGACATTCAATGCTTCTTGAAATTGCTGTAAATTTCAATAATGGACCATCAACAAGTGTCAGCTTACAATCTGTTCAATAAGCTAAAACCACAGCACAAGTCTGAAGAACCCTGTTTCTGATTATATGGGACAAAGGTAGATTGAGAGAAAATCGCTGGAATCTGTGAATCTTGAACAGGTCAATATATTGAGATCTTGGTAATTGTGTAGAATTTGAGCAGCTATCATGCTAATTCTAAAAATAGATTTGACTCGTCATAGATTTATAATAATCTTGTATGATCACTTATACCATTTCATGATTCAAATTGTGCATGACAAAAACTTGATGGACAATTCCAGCTTAACAGTGTGTCAACCCCACACATCAAGAATTGGTTCTGAGTTGCTGTAGGATTACTCTGCTAATTTTTAGCATTTCTTTTGGACAATTAAATTCTCAGATATTAATGTTATTGATCATATCGTATATCTTGCTTAAATATGTGCTGTGCTCTCTTTACAATATTTTCCAACCACCTCATACTTTTACGAATTTGTGGTTAACTGTAGGGTTCATGATGTAAATTCCCTCTGGGTATTTTTAGTTATTGCCAAAATGGCAGCTAAATGTACCTAAGTTCAACAGTTTGTACATTTGAATCCTACCTGGCCATGAATGTTATTTGCATAATTGACTTTAAATTATTGGTATAGGTCTAATTAGCCCTCATAGAAAAATGATAGTTGAGTTACAGCAAAAAAAGTATCATTTAGATATTTTTTGAGTTCATGCTATATTATATTGTGGCATTTCTGCTTGTCTTTGAAGGTCCTGTATATTAAGTTAGTCTTAGTTTTCTGGCACTAGAGTATAAAACATTGCAAATTAGTTTAACATCAGATCAGGGTAAGAAAAATAAGAAACTTTATTAACACTATTTTATATTTAATATATAAATATAAATTAGAGTTAATACTAATTATTAACACTATTACTGTCAACAAATATTAACATTATTTTATATTACATAATTTAAGAAGAAGTGATAACTCTTATATATTGTAATGCATATGATTGCAGTAGCAAACTAAAAATCCAGTATTGAGTTGAAGTATTTTTTTAGAATATCAATATTAGAAATTTTTTATTGACTAATTATTATATTTTACATTTATTATTTTTTATTAATGGTACAAAATTACTTGTTTTTAACCATTACAATTATTCAAAAAATACATAAACTATAAAAATATTAAGTTTTAGTGTATACATTATAAAATAAATAAATAAAAATATTGTTTAATTTATTATTAAGAATAGTAAATTAATTTATTATATAAAATATTTAAACCAAATGACTGTCCAGGTTAAATGAAGTCTGGCTTAAAAGGGTCTCGATTAATCAATGTTTATTATAGTTAAAACAGTTCTGATCATCAGTACATATCTAGTCAATTTGTTAAATATGTTTTTATAAGAAGACTTATATATCCATATAAGTGTATCAAGATTACAGAATAATAATTTCATTACCTGGACAAGTAAATAAGACCTTTGTTCTCTTACCATGGAATGCAGTTAGCTAATTTACTATTGATTGAAGCCGAAATTCAAATAAATAAATTTATACAAAAATAGGAATAAAGAAAGTTGTGGGACGCCTATTTAAACAAATATACATTGATCCCGTTTATGTGCTGGCCTACTCATTTTTCAAAATGCAGTAAGATATTTCTGTTTTCTAAAAGGATAAATGCTGCATCTCAAAACTAAATTTTTAATTATTTTTTATTGTTCATATGAATAAGTTATTTTCTTATAAAGACAACCTGGAAATTTCATTATTATGACTCACATTTACTTTAATTTGTATTTTAAGTAATAGTAGATGTCCATAAGTTTATTTATTATAATAATTAATTTAATATATATAATTAAACCTTTTGTAAAAAATAATTATTATTTGTAATTTATAAGGAAAATGTTTTCTTAGCATATACAGGTTTTACAAAATTGCAAAATATCACATAATACTGATATTTGATTTACCCATGTATCAATATTGGAATCACTAAATTCATGCTGATTAATTTTATGTATCAAAATTAAAAATTTGGTATTTAATACGTTAAATGTACTAAGCAACACATGTTCTCATTATTTCACACAAAAAATTGCTCTGTGTTTGTTTCCAATTAACTTTTTACTGAAATTTATTTTTGATTTGTGCATTAAAATTATATATTTGAAGATTGTTTGTTTGAAATTATGATCAGCAAAATGTGACTGTTCTGACTACTGTCAAATTGGATGGATTTAAATATTGTCTGTTAAAATTTTTAATAATTTTAACTTTCCTATGATAACATATTTTTCTGCTGCAAATAATTTTCTCATATTAATCAAGCCATTCCTTAGGAAAGGTTAGTTTATATTGTAATATTAAGGAATATGATGATCATTTGTTTAGTTATTATAGTAGAAAAGTCCCATGTTATTACAATCCAATTTATCTGCAATGCTTTTTTGTGGAAACTAAATTTTTCTAATTGATTTAGCTATTTCTAAATTATTCAAGGAATTTTATGTTCTGCTTATATATTTCATAGAATATTAAATATTGAGAACATAATTCCTATCAAAATGAAAGATACATTTTTATATCTTTTAGATTAGATATTTCGCTTGTTTGAAATATCTAATCTAAAAGATATAAAAATGTATCTTTCAGTCTGATTTATAATATAGCATTTTAAATTGTAATGGTAACTTTAAATTAAGGTTTAGAGTTCTTGTTAACAAAATAATAACACTTTTTTCTGATAAAGGATTTGACAAATAGTCCAAATTTTTTAAAATTTTATTTTAACTTCTGTATAAAAAATTTTGTTTTAAAAGAAAATTTGATTCTTCTCTCTTTTAACTTCTTTTTCACTACCTTAGTATTTTTACTGTGGATAAGGTAACTTTTCCTTGTTTCTAATTATTTTTTATTCATAAATTTTGAAGAAATTGCTATAATAAAAAATATTTATCAAAATAAATTTAATTATAATTTTAAAGCAATGATAAAATGGTTCATGTAAATATTTTAAAATCGCTTATAAATAAAAAGGAAATGTGGTTTTTATAATTTATTTATTTATGCATAATTAAATGTTATTACTTGTACAAAATATTGCATTTTATTTTGCCATTTTACTACTTGAAATTTTTTTAAGTATTTCTGATGGTCTTAATAAATATATAAACTTAATTTTACTTAAAATTGAAGTCATGTTTTCTATCGAAATTCTTTTCATTCACATCTCTTTGGTTGATTTCAGTAAAAATTCAAAGAATATGTTTCAAGAATAAACAGCGGTATATTAAGTAGGAAGAAGTTAAATAATATCTTCTAAGATAGATTTATTTCAAAACAGAACTTTTGAATATCATAGCCCAGTAATGTAGAAATACTGAATAAATAAATAAAAAATAAAGCTATATGTTCTATATTGTTCAAAGTGGTATTATTGAAAAATTGTCATTATTCTTTTAAGGGACGACATATTAGAATAAAATAAATTGCTTTTTAGTAAAATTATAATACATATTTTTTAATAAGTTGCATACGAAAATTTGATTATGGCATCATTACCATGTACATTAAATAAAATTTTTCTTCATTAATGAGAATCAGCTTAGATATTCAAAAATAACTATTAAAATTGCTTTCACTTTAATGTTTGCTGCTTACTATTGATAAATTTGGTTAAAATTTTAAACTTCTAGATCTTGGCATGCAGCTGAATTTAGGAATTTTTGAATATAATGGCAGGAGTGGATATTTATTGAAACCAAATTTCATGCGTAGAAAAGATAGAAAGTTTGATCCTTTTACAGAATCAACTGTAGATGGAATAATTGCTGGTACAGTAACTATTAGGGTAAGAAGTTTGCTTCCCAAGTTTTATGAATAATTTTATTTATTTATTTTATGATGTAGCATTATTCATTTTGCATTATTCCAAATAACATTTTGAATGCCAATTTTTAAAATGTACATAAATATATCAAATCATGAATGTTTGAAGTAACAGTGAAAGTATTTATAGATAATATCTGGGCAATTATTGACAGACAAGAGAGTGGGTACATATGTAGAAGTTGACATGTATGGTTTGCCAGCTGATACTGTTAGAAGAAAATTCCGTACAAAAACTGTTCAAAATAATGGAATTAATCCAATCTATGATGAAGAACCATTTGTGTTCAAAAAGGTATGCGTTATTTTACAGTTCTCTCAAAATTTGTTCGTAATTACAAATTTCTGCTGGCATTAATTTTTATAAAGATAGCATAAAATAATATCTAAGAAAATTAAGCAAGTCAAGAATGACTTTTTCAATGAATAAAACTATCATTGTTATGCATCCATATCCTGAAAATGTATGATAAATTTTTCTTATTACTATTATTACGAAATACTAATTTTTCCTCTTACATATATGTGTGTGCATGATATCATTTTTAATACTTATATTTAGAACAAAATGTTTGAATGATAGAAAGTTTTATGTTATATATTTATTGATAAAACCAGTTGAAATATAATTTTAAAAATCAGATAGGGATTTTAAATTAATAAGTGTTTATTGAATGATGTTTTTTAATTGTTATATTTATAAATACTATTGAGCTTGTGTATAATAAAGTTATTATTAATTAGGTATTTGCAATCATTTATTAGTTAGGTATTTGTTATAATTGACAGACTTTAATACACATGAATTATTAAATTTAACCTCAAAAATCACAAAATAGAAAATAAAAAAAACTATTGTTGCATTTTATCAAATTCGTTTTATTTAGTAATTCAGAAATAGATGGGAAAATTCCAAAATAATTTTATACACATTATGATAGACATATGCAATGTAACAGTAAAAAAATCAGTTTTTATTTCTACAAAAGTTTCAATCACTTCATTACACATCTTGTTTTACAGTGCAACTATGACAAGTATTAAAATGCAGACCACTGTATATGTCATCTAGCTGGCAAGGGATTCCAATGAAATTTTGAAATATACGTCAGAAAACTCTGAAATTGTCTTCATTATGTCACTAAATATTGATGAATAACATTAATAAATAATAACATATTGATTTTACAGCTGAGAATTAACAGTAAAAATGGAAGTAGTTTTCCTAACTTTTATATTATGTAATATTTACATGATAATATTTTATAAATTAAATTTGCATTGTAAAATTTTTATCTTTATCCTCTTACATTTACATTTGATTTGAAAAAAAAAAGAAAAATTAATTTGAAGTATTTATTTATTATCAATTATTTCTGCATTATCATTCTTTAGATTTTAGGATAAATCATCGTTTCCATTTTTTGTTTTATCAAAGTGCAATAGCTTGTAAGAGAAAACATCGTTGTGTTATCGTAAGAAAAAGATGCATATATCTAAGTGCATTTTATGTGTTTAATTTTGTGTTTATGTTGTAATAAAATGAAATATCTATTTAGGTAGTTTTGCCAGATCTTGCTAGCTTAAGAATTGCTGTATATGAAGATAATGGAAGGTTTATTGGTCATAGAGTTTTACCTGTAGTTGGTTTGAGACCAGGTATTAAAAATATTTAATTAGAAACTTCCCATTTTATGAAAGCAATTGTTTTTTTTTTAGAATAATAATATATCATGGTGAAAAAATTGAAAATATTTTTGTCAGGTGTACTTATGGAAAATATACAAAAATATTTTCCATTGCATTGTTACTGATGGTTATCAAAATAATGGAAACATCTGTGACTAAAAGTAATATTTTTGAATGTGTTTCACCAGCATTAAAATATAGCTAACAGTTTTTTTATACTTAGTATGGTTACATTTCCATTTTATACCCTGCTTATGATCCTAAAGAAATAACATGTTTCTTACGGTTAAGCGAAAATATTATAACATACACTGCTGGTCACTGTAAATGCAACACCCTGAAGGAAGCATGCAAATAACATGAAATTTACGACGTGCATTAGCGGAGGTGAGATATGCAAATGATTAGAATTTCTGCGCAGAAGCACATCACACACATGTGCCACTTCAAAGCACTATTTCAAATTTGGCAATTGTGTTTTTTTTTTAATCAATTATGCTTTGTAGAAAACATCGATCATTTTTTGATCAAGTATCCGAATTCGACAGATTAAGGACAGTAGCCTATTGAGACTGTGGATTATCTTTTATGGAAATGGATAGTCGTGTTGGACGAAACCAGACAACTGTAATATGAATATGTGATCGCTGAATGCAGGAGGTACAAGGGACTGATATGTTCAATCGCATTCTCCTCAGTGCACCACTTCATGTGATCGCTGGTAAATTGTGCGCATGGCAGTGATGGATTGCTCAGACACATCACAAACCATAGCACTACACATTCAGTCTTTAACGTATCATCCAGTGTTTGTGTGTACCATTCCACAGAGTTTACAGCAGGGTGGTTTGTCTGCAAGATGTCCATTGCTTTGTCTACTCTTGACGCAGAACCACAGATCCCTCCGACGCCAATGTAACAATGAAAGAAAAATGTGGACGGCAGAATGGAATGAAATTGTCTTTTCTGACGAGTCACGTTTCTGTCTTCAACAACATGATGGTCGCATTCGAGTCTGGAGACAATGTGGAGAGATGATGCTGAACAGCTGTGTTATGCACTGCCACACTGGTCTGGCACTAAGTATTATGGTATGGGGTGGTATTGGATATCACTCTCGCACTCCTCTAATATACATTGCTGGCACTTAAAACAGCCTGCACTACATCTCTTAGGTGTTGGAGCTAGTTGTTTTTCCTTACCTTCAGGGTTTGCCCACAGCAAAATTTCAACAGGATAATGCATGACCACATTGTCCAAGTGTTCTTCGTCAATCGCCAGATTGAATTGCATCCCTGGTCAACTCACTCTTCGGATCTTTTGCGGATAGAAAACGTGATCCATTGTTGCTCAAAGATTGACCCAGAGTACTTCCCCAGCTTCCACACCAGATCAACTTTGGCAACATGTGGAAGCTGCTTAGTTAGCTGTACTTCAAGAACACATTCTAAATCTCTTTGAAACAATGCTGAGGGGTGTGGCAGCGGTGATCTCCAAAAATGGTGGCTACTCTGGCTACTGATTTTGGCAGGAACCAAACTTCACAGAAGTCCATAAATTTAATCATTTGATACTTGGTCAACATGTTATCTACAAAATAAATTTTGTTCTGATATCTCTTGTCTTTCTTGGTGTTGCAATTTGGGTGGCCAGCAGTGTAGATACAATGATTTTACTAGCCCAAAGTTTTATTTTAAATCTTATGTATACCAATTGTAATTTTTTGTGCAAAAAATTGTCTAAAACGTGATACACAATGGTAAACAAGCTAAATGGCTTCACAGTGTTAAAGCTATTTTGTGCAAAAGATTGCTTGATGATAGTTTTGTTGGTTAAAAGGAGCATTATGGTCACAAATATCCAATTGCAAAAAACAGCCAAATACGGCAAGATTTAATTTTGTTTCATTGAAAAAAGTACTATTACATTATAGTTATGCAATCAATCATCAATGCAATTATCAGAAATAAATATCTATATTTAAATAAGTTTTATCATTAAGTGATAAATATTTAATTTATAAAATGTTTTTATTATTATTTTTTAGTAATTTCTAAAAACATAAACCTTTTTAAACAATACACAATGTGTTGAAATGGAATATCTACAATAGTAGTTTAAAAAAAAATTTCTTTACCTTTAGAGCGATTACTGTTCAGGGTATAATGCTGAAATAGCTAGAAATGTATATGTTATGGTAGTATGTGGTTGCTTTATTGCAGTTCTGTAAGTTTTGATTTTTTTTTCTTTTTTTCTTCAAAACCATAAAATATCAGACCTCTCAGCTAATTTAAAGGTGATAACTGACTATCTTTGCATATAACATTTCTTATATGCAGCATGTTTTTTAAGCATCATCTTGTGTATTTCAGGTTATCGGCATATATCCTTAAGAAATGAATCAGGCCAACCACTTCAACTCCATACTCTTTTTGTACAAATAACTGTTAAAGACTACATTCCAGATGGCTTTTCTGGTAAGCAGATTGATGCGTGATTTTGTTGTAGTGTATAATAAGGCAAAAAGGTATATGTATCAAATATATCATTTATACATTAAATATATTATTGGCATAATTTTTGGTATGTAATTTGTTTATGAAACTATGCTAAAATTTTGAAATATGAATTATTTAGTTACTTTTATTATTAAATGTTAAAAGATCTATTTTCTTTATCTCCTATTGTTATTGATAATCATTTCTTGTATACTTGCTTTTATGAATCTTTCAATTAATTATAAGATAGTTTGTAATTATTTCAAAAAGAAAAAAAGGGAAATTTAAGTTAAATGGCTTTGATGATTGTGTATCCTTTGAAAATATTAAATTCCAAAGTTGTAATGAGCACATTTTAGGTGGTAAGAGAAATTTTGACTAATTAATCATGGCATAAAAAATTCAATATCATATTTCTTTGGGAATCTTAAGAAATGATTAATATATTCTCAGAAAGTTAATTCTTAAAGACTGTGCCTTTATTTGGCTCATTTAGATAATTGCTTTATTTAGTTTTTATAAATTCAGTTTTACTTAAAAGTAAAATGAATGAATTAAGATTACTAAAACTTTTACTGCAAGGTTGATTTAATCACTTTATAAATAGGTGAACATTTACTTTTCATTCTACCAATTTCCTTTTCCATAACTAATTACATTAAATTTTTGAGTGGTATAATTGATTAATTATTACAGTAAAATTACTGAAAATTTATTATGAATACAAATTATATTTTTCAACCCAATGCAAAATTCATTGTAAATTTTAATACAATTTATAATTGAGGATCTTAATTGATTTTTCTTAAAAAAAAGAAGAGTATATTAAATTCTGATTATTAATGATTATTAAATGATTATTTATTTATTTTTATAAAGATCTATTTATTATTAATTTATCTTTACAGTAGTTATATATTTTAATAGGCTTTTAACATGCAATTTACTAATATTGGCATATGCTGTCACTGATTTAATTTTACAAAGAAAATAAATGAAATTATAAAGCAAACATCCTACTAAAACTTAAAAATTAACAATTTATTATTTATTTATTTATTTTTTCAAAATAAAAAATTTTGAAAAAGGAATTTTATAATTTGAAATTATTTTTAAAACTACTTTAACAAGAATTTAGAATTACGAAAGAAATAGAAAATTAAATCTTTAAATTATAAAGTTTGCATAAGCTTGTGAATTACAAATGAATCATTTAAAATGATATGACCATTATTGCCTCTAGAAACTTAGTAATATCAATTTTTACTCAGATCTTTGTGACAATAAGTCACTGTCATATAATCTGGATTTTTGGAACAAATTTCAATATTTTTGTTTTTGTACTGTTTGATTATATATATATTTAACATTCTTTCAACTGTAAGACATTTTAAGTAACACATTTTATAAAAATATTTTTATTATCTTTTATTTTTTGTTTTTCAGAAATTGTTAATTCTTCATTAATATTTAATTCCATTTTGTAAATACCAGTGTATTCATAAAAAATAATACAGGATAAAGTAATGGATGTGTCAAAAAATAGTGTCATAGTAAAACTTTAGAATGGTGTCTATTTTCATCTTTTAAGTGATTTGGAAACTTTTATTTTTAAGAGTGTTTTTATCTCCTTTTAACTTTCCTTGACAAAAATAACAATTAAATGTAAAATATAAAAGTTTACAAATTGGATAAAGAGGAGTTAAAAATAAAAAGTGCTTTGCTAAAAAGGATAATTAATTGTATTAAAAAAAGGCTGAACTATATAATTGTTATTTTTAATCAAAGTATTAAAAAAATTAAGATTTTGCTAGTAAATTTACACTTAAATATCTTGTAACTTTTTTTTTAATTCATGAGTTTTATTTTTTTTATAAAATTAATTGATTCAAAAAAATATTTTCAGCTCTTATATGTATATATTGAATGCAGTTCTAATGTGTATAATCAAGATTTAGTAAAACAAACTCATTGAAGAGAATACATTATTGAATTTGATGAGCACTTTAGAAATGTGTTAGAAAAAATGATAAATTTTTAATGTATTTCTTGCTGTACGTTAATCAGATGTTATATTTTATATTCAGAATTAGCTGATGCTTTAGCAAATCCTATAGCTTATCAATCAATAATGGAGAAACATGCCTGTCAACTCATGGCCCTGACAGATGATGATGATGTATGTATGAAAAGCAAATTTCACTAACAGTTTTTTTGCTTTTTATATTTTATATATTTTATTAACATTTAATTTATGGTTTTTGTTTTATAGACATTGATTATTGATTCTGAAAAAAATATTTCATTCTTATTTTGAATCTAGTTTTTTCATTATTTACTTTTTACTGTGATATATCATTGATTAATCATTGGAACTTTAAATGAATAAAGCCCTTTTTAAAGGAAAATTTTGAAATGTGTTTTTCAATGATTTCAGGTACATTTATTCTTTATGACATTTCAAAATCAAGTCTTAATTTTTCATCAGTTATTGAAAATTTTAAGATATTTTTTTTCTCTTATATGTTTGTACCTATTGTTAAAATGCTATATTGTAAATTTTTCTGTTTAATGACTTTTCATTTATTGTTTAGTGAAAGTTTTTTCTTTTCTTATTTACAATTAACAATCCAGTTTACACATAAATATTTATTTTAATGGAGAAATTGACACAAATAAATAAAATTAGATTAGTTATTTGTCTTATTTAATTTTCTAAAGCATCACAAATACTTGTCATTAAAATTAAAATTGTTCCAAGTAATCATTTAACTAGTCATGAAACTGACATTTTCTAACAACAGATACAATTAATAATAAGTATTATTGAGTGATAATATATTTAAAGTCTAAAAATTACTATTGTATAAAAAGAGACTATCTCAGTTAACATATCCTGCTCTCTCACTAAACTTAAATATTCAATTTTAAAATTTACTAGTACATTTATGAATGAGAACAGGTAGGATAATGTTTTATTAGAGTTTTTGATTGTTACAAAAATTGTTACAAGTTTCTTTGTTATTTAACTATATTTTTCATTAATTTGATATAATCTATTAATTGTATAATCATGACTGTAAAATTGAAATATGTATATAATTTTTTTACGAGGATCATCTTGAAAGTAAGATTTTCCAGACTCCAAAAGATGGCGCTGAAAAATTGACCAAAATTCAAACGTATATATAGGTGGGTGTGGCTATCCTGTTGCAATCTTGATTTTTGGATAGCCTATATTAAAGTAGTTATAGTGTGCAAAATTATTAGCTCTTATTTTTTCTCCCATTAAGATTACAAGCTGAGGTAAGTGATAAAGTTTTTGAATGCACAGAAGGTAGTGCCAATCACAATCCAGCATCAGTTGTGCTTAGTGTGTGCACCGGTCAATTATGATCAAGCAGATGGTTTGTCATTGGTGTCAGGATTTTTCTGAAGGTAGGTGTGTCCATTATGAACAACATATCAGTTGGCTATCCCTCATTTATGGTAGTCTTATTGAGGAAGTATAGCAGTGCACTTTGTAGAATTGTCAAGTTAAGGTTATGGAAATCAGTAGCCTTTTTCCAGGAGTATTTCGAACTATGGTGCATGACATCATTATGAAACATCTGCTGTTCCGGAAATTGTGTGCTATGTGGGTGCCAAAGAACCTTACAGCTGAACTACATGTGAAATGCATGGGAGCAGCATTGACTTTTTTGCAATGGTACTGCAATGAAAGTGACAAGTACCTTGATAGGATTGTTACAGGTATATGTGGCTTGCTCACTTCATCCTGGAAACCAAGCAACAGGCTATGAATTGGCATCCTAGTGGATCTCCAGTTTGGACAAAAGTGGACTGTATCCTCACAGGAATGGATGTACATGGCTTTCTAGGACAAGAAAGGCATTCTGCTGATTGAGTTTTTGCCAAGGGTTGCAACAGTAAAAGCAGAACATGAAGCCCAAAAAAAAACTGCTGGAGAAATTTCACTGGGAAGTATTTGACTATCCATCCTATAATCCCAACTTTGCTCCTAGTGACTTCTATTTTTCCTGTAATCTAAAGAAATTAGTCTCCTGGTATCCTTTACATACAAACGTAGATGTTCAGACAGCTGTAACATGTGGCTGCATTCCCAGGCGGCAGACTTCTATGATACTGGAATAAAAAAACTTATCCCACAGTATGACAAGTGCTACAATTCCGATAGTTCTTATGTTGAGAAGTAGCAGAACTATTGTATTTTTTGCAATAAAACTTTCTAGGTAATTAGGTTTTCTTTTTTGAGTCACGGGAAACTTACTTTTTGGATGGCCCTCATACTTGAAATAAAATTTATTTTATGTATGGTTGAATAGTGTTGTCATTTATTTCCATTGGTTCATATTTACAAATTGTAGTTCTTTAAGTTTTTTTATTATTTAAATGAATTATAAGATTTACATAATGTTTTAAACCTTAGTATTATTTAATCCTATATTTGAAAACCCATATGCAGTTTTTTATTAGTCTAATATTTTTTAAATTTCATAATTGAAGGGAAAGCATTTTTTAGTCTTTAATATAAATTGCTCATAAAATATATTCATCTGTACTTCTGTTCTATTAGAATGTAGATGATATCAAAGGATCTGCAAAATCTCCTGCTAAACTTAGTATTGGATCTGCTGATACAACTCAAAGCATTCGTAAAGAAGACCAAACTGATTCAAGAGGTTCCCAGCCATCTTCTAGGCATAATACTGTGAATGGCAATATTCAACGTATGACATCTTCAGGCAGTACATCACCAGCTGCTATTCCAGCCTTGAAACGACAAGAAACGCTAAGAAGTAATTACTTAAAACTTGTCATATATATTTTCTTTTTTTATCTATGCATGTAAGTTTTAATCTTTTTAGATTTTTTTCCTCATTAAAATAATTGGAGAGTAATTGCTTTATGCATCATGTGTAACTTTAATGCAAGATTTATGCTTTTATTGAATATTTTAGGTATTAGTATTTGTCAATTGAGGAAAAAAAAATTAGTAATAATTTATAAAATATTTTCTAGCAAATTTTTTTCCCCAACTGATTTACAAGTATATGTTGTACAAAATCTTATTCTTATTTTCTGTTTAGAGGAATGATGTAAACAGAATGGTAGAAGTGTAATGTTTTTTTCCTTTAGTCTTTTGGCTAATTTGAAACAAAAATGACAGCTTAATGGTTAGCATCCTGGTTTTCCAGTTGATGTAACCATGAATTAGTTCAAAGTTTTTTCATTACCAATTAAAGAGTTTTATCTAAGTTAAAACCTGAAATGTATTGTTTTTCTGTGGTTCGAAATAAATCAAATTTAGAGAATAGAAAATACTTATTTAAAAACAATCCAAGCACATATTGTCTTTATTGGTGACATTTCATAACATCGCTGTGGGGAGCTCCCATTACTGTCCGCAGATGGCAGCACCTGGTCGCTGATTTGAAATTTTCTTGATCTGTTGTTCAGGACCTACTAAAGATAAATAAGCTGGACTATCACTCACATAGATGCACTTTGCAGACTGATCTAATTTTGCTAACTTTATTTTTGTAATTATGTGTTAATCATATTAATTGTCTAATTTATGTTTGGCTAATTAATCAGTGATAAGTATATAGTAACTATTTAAGTAAATTCAATGTGATAATTGTAGTGGAATGCTCTATTCTATATATTAATGGATCGTAATAAATATTTCTGTAAATTTCAATTAAATTTAATCGTGAAATGCAAATTATTCTGAATTTTAAATATTCTGAAAGAATGAATGATTTCATTTTATAAATGCATTCTAGGCTCTATGAATGTATTTTATTTAATAATTAATTTTTGATTTAATTAAAAATTAATTAAAAGTAAATAATTTTGTTATGGAGATAAACTAAGAAATTTGTTTTGTAGTATTGCAATTTAAATCTGCAAAAAATTTATTGAATCGTTTTTGCAAAAGTTGGCTGGTATAACAGTATTTTATACAATAAGTATACTCATACTTTTCAGCTGTGATTTAACTTCTGATATTTATTTGAAATGTAAAAGCTAAAAAAAATGTCAGGCAATGCAGCAAATGACAGTGTTTAAGTTAAAGATTTGTTTTGTATTACCTTGATGTCTGAAGGCTCTTATTTTGTTGAATCTCAGTCCTAACAAATATTGAGAATTCTTCTCGTTTTGATAGAATAAGCAATGCTCCTTCTCCAATCAACTAGCTAAATTTTCTGATTAGCAACCAACAGGGCTACCTTAAATTTTGTTGATAAATTCTGTAATATCAACTGATCTGAAACTAAATAATTAACATTCTGGCATTCAGTTCAGATATTTGTGGGTTTGACTCACTCCTCAAGCATGATATGATTTGTAATTCACTTTAACCTGTAAGTTTAATCAAGTTTTTTATATATAACAAAGAAGTGAGAAAATATTTTGCAAAAAGTTGTCCTAGAACACCAAAAAAACTTTCAGATTAGATATGTGGTGGAACTTAAGTTTTTTCAGAATTATAATTGAGAATTTTTAATGGAAGTGATTGTGAAGTTTTACGTAGTTCAAACTATCTAACTTACACAATTCAAAAACATTTTCTTTTACTGCTAATATTTCTTATGTATACAATTAATATTTTAGAAATAAAACTTTTAAAGCATTTGTATTTAAGATAATTTTTATGCAATTTAAATTTATTATTATATTATATTGATTGTGAAAAGAAAATCTTTATTCAAATATAAAATTTATCATTTATCCTAATAATAAAAGTGAAACAAAATTATTTGTTTAATAAATTTCTTATTTTTGCTTATAAAATTATTAATTTATAAAATTTTCTAAATTTTTTATGTTTCTGTCTTATTAATTGTTGATTGATTTTCAGAACATTAAAAATATTTTAATTTCCTTTAATTGAGTATTATAAACTACTGAATTCATTCTGAATGAAGAACAAATATTGAATGTATTAAATTTACATTATTAATAGATGAAAGTCAATTTACTCAGTGTTGAATTGTTCTAAATGAACTGAAATTAAACATTTAAATGTTTTCATAAAAAAATCAAAAACAGTAAAAACTTGATTTTTAATATTTAATACTAATTCAATTGTAATTTTATATTTACTGATTCAGTTAACTGTATTACTTGTCAATTTACTTATTTTCAAAACTTATTAGCTATAATTGGTTTTTATTTTTAAATTTCTTTGTTTTCCCTTATCAATTTAAATTTATTATTATTTAAAATTAAAATTCATTTTATGATTTCTTTAGTTTAAATTATGTATAAATTTTTACCTAATTATTTTAATAAAAGTTTTTCTTAAATAAAAAAATCATTAATAAACCATGCTAATATTTTCATTATGTTAACACATTTTAAATAGATAGAAAATTAATACTTCTCCTAGAAAATATTACTACATAAGAAGTACATATTTCCATTTAAGAAACTTTTAACCTTATTCCCTTAAGATATGTAATGATTCTACTTTTTTCTGCTTTCATTATTAACAAAAATTTTAATGGATATTGCAACAAAATAGTAAAAGTAAGCTACTCTGTATTTTTTTATCAACTGAATGCAAGCTGAATCTTGATACTTTTATATATACCAAAGTCTTAATGACAAACATGTAATTATTTGTAATTGAATGCATTGATTTCTTGCACATGTATTTTTTATTTCTAAGAATATTCTAAGAGAAATTGGGAACAGGAAAAGCTCACTGCATAACAAAATAAAGAAATTATAGTTAATTTTTGTTCTTTATTGGGAAAGTAATTGTTTTTATTTGTAATTGCTTCGAACATTCTGAGAAAGCTAAAATCTCTTCTGGAAAAATTAACTTAATCAGGAGAGAGAAAATGGTTATAATGTTTTATAACCAAAGTCATTTTCTTAAATAAAAGTATAAAATTATTTTTTCTTTATATTAAACATTGTTAAAAAATTTTATTGTTAAAGGATTGTAATTTATGAATGTAAGTTTATTTTAATAGAATATTTTGTAATTTTTCTTAATTCTACTATAAAAAATCGGAATTTATATGAAAAGTTCTTGTATAATTTTAGGATGAAAAACAAACATCATTAATGACTAGAATCATATAAAAAAAACATTGCTGAAAATAGAGGAAGACTTGTATACCAGTAAATTAAAATGCGCGTGGTCAGAAAATTAATATATATACCATATTAACAAGCATAAAATTGCTGCTGTTGAAATAATGTATATTTGCTTTAGTATGTGTTATAATTTATTTTTATTCTAATACTTTTTTTTATTATTAATTTCTTATTACTTTTTATCTGAAAAGTGCTAGAAATATCTGAAATTCCTGAAATTTGTACTTGCAATTGGAATTATATATATAAGTTTTTTGTATGTGTGGTGTTCTAGTAACAAATATTTCTAGCTAGCTTTACCTATTTGATCTTGATTTCTTTTAAACTTCCTTAGTCACTCTTCCTGAAGTGTGTAAGCAGAGCTCTAACTCTAAGACACTAGAGTTACTGAAAATTTTAACAGTTTTGATTTTTAAATATATTGTTTTGTAAAGAAATTTTTTAACTCAGAATTTGTATTTTTTTATGCATTTTAATCTGCTAAATAATGATTATTCTGTTAATAAAAAGTGCTAACTCTAAGCAGTATTTTAAAATTATGATTTTGTGTAGGAGGTCTTGCACAATCTGTAAGAAGCTTATCTGATGAAAATTCTCAAGAAAAAATTCCTTCTTTATTAGGTAATATATATTTCAATATAGGTTATAAATTTTTTAGTTATTTAATACTTGAATTAAAATTTTTATATCCTTTTCCATGTTACGTATATATATATATATATATATATATATATATATATATATATATATATATATATATATATATATATATATACATACTTCTAATTCTTTTGCCATGTTGTGGATTTTATATCCTGTCATATATTAAAATTTAATAAATTTTTGTTGTGCACCACTCTAGTCAGTAAGCTTATAATGCAAACTTTACTGTTTTTTTCTAGCTATTCTATTGAATTTTGAGGCACAAATTGCTTACTTTAAATTTTCAATAAAAATTAATTTACCACGTATTTTGCTTATCCAAGAATGTGTGTTAGCTCCTGAATCATTATAGCTCTCATTTTTCATTAATAGGAGGGATTTCCTTCTAATTTCTCTCATTCTTGAAAGTGGTGAAGATTAATTGAAGATAAATGTCTTATTTTTGATAAATCTTCAACTCTTTTACGCACTCATTTAATACAGTTGTATTGTTAAGCTAAAAAATAAATAATTAGTGCTCTAACTTACTGTTCAAGAATTTGCAGATTTGTTTCCTGCTTAACATGTGAATATTTGTTGTAGTGGTTCAAGATTAAATTTAAACTAGGTCCTAATCTAATTAGCCTTTGTGCTTTTGTATCAATAGTATTTTTGATAACAATGCATGCCCATATATTTAAATCAGCTGTAATGGTTTAATAGCTGTTTTTAGTAGTTTCTAACAAAATTTAATGCTATGACTAAAAGTTTTGTTAAAAGTACATTATTGTTTCAGAAAATAATTGATTCTGCCATTGTTTATGTTATGCTGACAATAAAATAACCAGTTCAAACTAGCTATAACAAGAATTCAGTTGACGCTTTTTCCAAATATGTATTTGTTTTCTTTCTTATTTTATCTTATAACTTATTTCATTTGTAATTGACATATTGAAAACATTTGTATTTTTTGTATTGTATATATTCTGTCTGACATAGGAAATATTTCTAATCTATGAAATTTTATTGGCATAAATATGCTTATTTCACAGAATATGTAGCATAGCATAGGATGCAGCAATTGTTATTTATACCTGCTTAATTAGTTATGTGATTATGATGTAATATTTATTACATTGCCATAGTGTGAAGTGAAAGGGAAGGTTTTTGGGGCTTTTTGATTTTTAAGAAATCCAGCATTTTAGAGAATTTATATTTGTAGAAAATATTTGTGGATGAAAAACTATTTGAATGCCAACATTGATGGCAGCTTTAACAATTGAATAATATTTAGTGATCAAATAATGGGCCTTTGTGTAAATGTTTGATTTCAGTCATATTGTTGCTGGAACCCATGTTTTATAATTCTCCATATTTCTCTCAAATACTAGTAAAAAAATTTATTTCTGAGAAAAAAATTAATTTCCCATTTACACAGTTACCTAATATATGGAGAGCAGAACAGAATACAAAAATATATATTATTGGGAAAGAGAGAATTTTGTAATTTATATTCTTACTCAATATTGTACTTCTTACTTAATATCAAACTTATATTCCTATTTAAAATTAATAATGAAAAGTCACATTTATCTTTAAGTAAAACTTAAACATTAATTAAGTTAAATGTATTTGAAAATTTCATTTCAAGATTTTACTGACATAGCTATTCTCATTATTTAATTTTTACAAATTTAATTAAAAGGGCTTATAATTAATACAGAAAAGAAATTTTTAGCCATATTAAAAATACAACATTAAAACTATACCTAAAATTAATGTGTGCAATAAATGTTTTTACTGAAATTAAGTTTTGGTAATATTTATGAAATTCTTTTAACCTACAGAGTCGCCAGAGGCAAATATCACTGCAGAATCTTTAGATAAAATTAGAGAATACAAGGCTGTTCAAAAGGTTTTTGCTAAGCTTGAAAAAGACATCTTGATGCTACGAAAAAAATATGAAAAGGTGGGTATTTTTTGATGCTATTTGTAATTTGGATATATTTTTAAAGAAATCCTTCTTAGATTGTAATAAATTTTTGATATCTATATTTGAAATATAAGTTTGTATTGTGTAAATAATTTTAATTTACTTGGGATGTGTACTTTGTTTTTATTTAATTGTTTAACAATCAAATATTGAAAAATTAATTTGTTAATTTCAATTTTAAATTAAGTATAAAGGGTATAAAAAAAGATCCTTACATTTATACCTGTCAAAATATGAAATTGTTAAATAAATCATTTTTGTTGGAATTTTAGCTTAAGTATTAATTGCATGCTTATAAACTAGATAGTTTTAATTTTTTATTTAAATAAATGTTAATTTACAATGCTTTTATATGGCTACATATTATTTAAACTTTTTTAAACATGAATTTGATTTTTTTGTATAAAAGGAAAATTATGCTAATTTTTCTTTTATATTATGCTAATTTTTCTTTTATATTATGCTAATTTTTCTTTTATTAATACAAAAGAAAAATTATGCTAATTTTTCTTTTGTATTTTGAAATTTGTAAATTCCTTAATATTTTTGTTTTAGTGTTTGTTTCTGGTTGCATTAAATTAAAAAATTATAATTTCAGTAAATGCCTAATTCTCATTTTTTCCATTAATTTTATGTATTTGAATAATATTCTGCCACTGTAAAATCAACAAAAGAAATTAACTGCTCTAGTTGGATAAATATTGAAAATTAAATACATTTTGGTGCATGTAATTTTTTTAATGAAGTAAATGCACAGAACTGTAACATATTTCGCTGATATAATTATATAGTTTTGATGAGTGATGCTCGATATTGTACCATGCAATTTAATAGAGTTTGTGATGATGCTGATGAAAATAATTTAATGTGAGAAATATAATTGTTTTTTTTTAATAAACTTAGCTTATTTATTTTATGAGCATTCATTAAAGGGATTATATACAAGCATTTAAGATAAACTAATACCTATTTCTTATTTCAAGTGTGAATATTTAGAGTGATTCAAAGGGACTTCAGATTGTTAATCTTAGTTGAATATTTAGTTGTCATCTGCCGAAAACGTCTTTAGCCGACCCAACAAATCACTTATAAATATCTTTGAAAGTAATTTTTTGATAAAAATTTTTCTAATTAAAAATTTTTCAATTAAAAACATGTAGTTATATTTAATTTCATCAAATAAAATAAATCTATTTCATTGTGAATATCTGTTACTAACTTGAAAACTGCAAGAAATTAATCACATAATTCTTCATCCCAAATAGTTTAGGTTTAATTTCTTCATAGTCTCCAACATCACAGTTTGATTCTTTATCGAAAATTTTCTATGAAATATTTAATCTATTTTATTACCATCCAATTTAATGACAGCTTCGGGAAAAGGAGAAAGAGCAGTTGTTGCAAAAGGAAGATAAATTAATGAAGGCTCAGGAGCATCAGAAGACTCATATTGTGAAAACACATTCAAAACTTGCCAAGAAAAGTTCAAGTATTGATGTGTAAGTAAACTAATTGTTTTGTCACATATTAGATTAATTGAGCTTTGGTTATTTATTTATTTATTTTTTACAGTATATATCACAATACTTTTATTCATTTTGGCAGACAGCTATTAAAGAGGAAGAGTGAGGCAGGCCTACAAGCAACATGTGTAGAACATCAAGCTAAGGTAGGATTCTTTCCTTTTAATATAAGCTTTAATATTTGGTTGTACTTAGGAAATTTGTATATTTTATTTTCACATTTGTTTTATTACTCATTGAAATAATTTATGATTACAATTCAAATGCTTGAATTATTGTCATGTTTTCATATTTTATTTTTTTAAGCTGTATGAATTACAAAAGCTTCATGCACAAACCCTCATTGAACTAACAAAAGAGCTTTATAAAGCAGAATTAGATCTACATCAGAAGTATCAAGAATCTGTAAGTATTTTATTATTATTTTTGCATAAGTTTATTAATTATTGATTTATAATTTTTAATGGCCTATTTGGAAAAAAAATTGTTACTTAATCCTAAGTTTCTCTAAATTTAAAATAATTGTTATACAAGTAAAAGAAAAAGAAAAGACTGACTTGTTCAGGGTGTAAAATAAAGGATTATTTTGCTAAAATTTTATAGATTGATTATTTCTCATGTTCTTGTCATTTTTTTTTATAATAACACTGTTAAAATGCTACAGTTTCTCGCTTAAGAGAAGCATGGATTTTTCATAATTGATATAATAAATTTTTATCATTTAATTTTAAAATTAGGAAACCTTAAGTTTAACTTTTTTTATTAAATATGATGTTTTATGTATACCAGTTTGTCCAAGTAAAAATCAATATTTAATTTTTTATATTCATTCAAAATGCTGAAAGAAAATACCAGCCCCCTTTAAAAAATTTTAATTATTTGAGTAAAACTTGAACTGAAATGATTTATATTATTTATTTTAAATGTGAAAAGCAATTTTTATTAATTTCATATTTTTATGTGTTTAAAAGAAAAATTGAATTCAATAAATATCATAAACTACTCAAATTTGATAAATATTTGCTCACATTAAACACATGACATTCATGCTTACAATAATATGAATGATTTACCTCATATCTGATGAATACTGCTTTGGATATGAAAATCTTATAATCATATTGTATTGGGTTCATCTATGTATCCAATGAACTCAAATTTTTCCAAAAAAAGGAAGAGGTTGTAAAGTAAAGAAAATCAACAAATCTAAATGTTATTTGACAAAATGTTTTCTAATTGAGAGAGATGTCTTTAAACATTTGTTTACTTGATTCCACTTCATATTTTCTCTGTGTGTGTGTGTGTGTGTGTGTGATATATATATATATATATATATATATATATATATATATATATATATATATATATATATATATATATATATATATGTATGTATGTATGTATTTCAGAATGTATCAGTTCTAATGTAAATAATATATAAACCTATAACAAACATATGTAAACCTCTAACAAAATTCAATAGAGTTGAGCTATTTTATTTTATGAAAGCTGTTAGAAAAAACTGATATCAGTTAATACTTGAAGACACCACTAACATTTAACAAAATTAAGAAAAGGACTTATTTTTAGGTTTGCAAACATTTATCTCTTATCTGCATAAATTACAAAGTATTTGAGGGGGAAAAAACTGCATTTTCTGTCTGCTTTTCCAACTTTTTCACCTTAATCTTTCCATCAGATACATTCAAAATCAGAAGTGCTGGCTACAAACGTAAATATTACAGTATTAATTAATCTGTGTTTATCTTTCACTCTAGCAGAAATTCGCTTTAATATTGTCATTTGTGACCACAGGTTTCTAAACTTTTGCTGATATAGATAAAAATTAATTGCTTAAAATATAATCATTAATGTAATATTTTGTGTAAAAAGTTCAATAAACCTTTGAAAAATATACTCAAAGAAAAAGTTACAAGAAAGCAACCATAAGAATAAAAATAACCATAGAAACTACTCATTGAAAAACAAAATGTTATAAGCAGGACTGCATGCATGTACATTCAGCCTATATCAAGGATTTGCACTATCCTGAAAAACAAGAACAAAATTAAGGAGACAGATGCTTCACTGAGAGGAACAAGATTATCTGCACTGTGGTTACATATTCTTGACAATGTTGAAAGATTGTTTCTCATATAGATAGATGAAAAGCTGTTAAATTTGTCACTGTTAACAAGAACATCATTTGCATGAAAGCGAAAATGACTTTTGCCAAACTTTATAACAAGATGCCAGGATCATCAATGGCCAAAGAAATATTTATGGGAAGCCATGAGGGTCCTAGAAGTTCAAGAAGTTTTGCTGAAGAAGCATTGTTGAATGAGGCTCTCACACTCAACGATGCTTCTTGGTTCAATATGTTCGAGAGAGTACTGTGAAACCGGTAGTCAACGAGATTGTGTCTTTGGCACTATCATGCTGCCAAAGAGCTTATGAAATTTTATCTTATTTCACTACAAGTTTTGAAGGAAAGTTTTTCAAAGAAAGTAACAGTAAAGCAACAATATTCTGGTTAAGTAAGAGGAATGCTGTAAGTTCGGGAAATTGTTGCATCATACATTGAGAATCTACACCCTAATAAGGGAGTGGCTATGCATGCTGCAAATTTACTTAATGTTAATGCTGTGTAGCATTTTCACTAATTTTGAAGCCTGAGTAAAAACAAATATCTTTGAGCACACATCCATTAAAAAATAATTAGGTATGGAATGTTTTTGTTTTTGGCAAATCATTCAATTTCAAAGAAAAGAAAAATTTCCAGTCTGCATTAAAAGACAAAATGATTATTCTTAACAATATGTAACTAATTTTCTTTAAACAAATTATGTACATAACAGTTTGTGAGTATTTCTTTAGCATAGAATGCATTATTGTATTTTACATTAATTTATGTGAGGAAAGTGTTTTGCATAAAGAGCATTTTGCTTTACATATGTGATTCTGGAATGAATTAATGCTTGTTAAGTGAGGTTCCACTGTATATTACAAATTTGTAATAAAGTAAGATCTAACTCACTTGTTCTGTCCATAACTTCAGAATATATTTTTGTTGACCAGTGGGAAAATTACCATTGAGAAAGGTGCACTATATTTTGCAAACTAGTTAAATAGTTTGGTCTATGTAAATGCAACAAATCTGCATGAATTAAACATTTCCCTTTTTTTATGACAATAAATATTTGTAGTGTTTTTGTAAAGTGAAATACAGTTATTTTTAAAATACTTTGCATGCAAATAAAAATTAATGCCTTTGAGCCTTATACTATTCCAATTATTTAGTAAATTAAAGTTTTGTTGATACCTATATACTTTAATTTTGAGCCATTATTGAATAATTTCGGAGTGCAATTTTATAAAGTGATTTAAAATGTATATAATTTCTTCATCCTAAAAGTTTATTATTTGTTTATATTAATCAATATTGTTGGTATAAATGATTTTATTATTGTAAAGAGATATTTAAAAATTTAAGTGATCATATTTATGTATTGGATTATAATTTTCATTTTTTTCTTTATAGATATACAATGCTATGGAAAAATCTTTACTGTTGTCTCAAGCGGCTCAAATGGATCATTTAAAAAGTTTACATGATAGGTATTATTTGATTCATTAAAGTAATTTTCATATTTATTACAATCAAATAGAAACACTTAAAACAATTTTAATTTCAATTTATTTTTCTACCTTATAATTTCAGCCAAAAATAACAAATTTATTTAAACACTTTAATTATCTCCTATTAAAAATTTATAAATTACATTGAGATGGAAGAGAATTATTTATTTTTTTAGCATTTTGATTAAATAGTATGCTAGAAGTAAATATATTTAAACCATTAATTAAAAAATATTTTATATTGATTATATTATAAAAATATTCTTTTATTCAAAATTACTAATATAAGTAAATTTTGAATAATAACTATGTTTAACAAAGTAAAATGTTTTCATTTTTGTATTTTTTTTAAAAAGAAAGAAATAATGTTTTTGTTTTTAATAACTTAATTTTACTTAAAAAGAGTGACTAAGAGAAAAATTAACTGTTAATATATTTTCTGCTGAAAATAAGAATGATATGCTTTTGAATATTGCTTTCAAACAGATAAACCCAATACAGGTTTGCATAATTTTATTAAAAACATTAGTTGATTCAAACTGCCAAATAGTTACTATTGAAATACTGATTCAGTAAATCTTTTGCCTTGGGTTAGTGATTTTTAAGTGAGTAACTCATGATCATGTGAAATGCCTTACTCTGGCTCAATGAAACACGCAATACATAATTCCATTATAGTTCAAAGTAATTGCTGTGTTTCTTTGAATTCCTGCATTTATTATTTTTTAAATTTTTTACTAGTTAATGGTGTATTTTTTATTGGAGGAAGATTGAAAAATTTTATTTTTTTTAATAACAATTCACTAATAAAATCATTCATAAGCCACAGGAATCTTTTGAATAAATACATTACTTCTGTTACACCCTAGAAGATTCACTTCAATTGATACCACCTTTGACACTAGACATTAGTCCTCTTGTATGATTAGTGATTTTTAAGTGAGTAACTAAAAATCGGATAGAAACACCACAAATAATCCCAATGGGTTATCTGTTAATGGTTTTTGTGTTGTTGTTTGCTAGTATGTGGTAATACTTGTCAAAAATATACTTTCAATTTAAATTTCAACAATTCTAATTTGAATTTTTCCCATCATACAATTTGAATTTTAGTACTTATGTATATTTTTAAAAAATACCTTCGATATTCCATTTTTTATGCTTAATTCTCAATTGTATAAATGCAAGTTATGAAAAATGAAATTTAAAAAATATTGAATTTTTGAGACGTACTCTTAAATAATGATAGTTGTAAAATTATGTGTTTGCAATTATTTAATATTATATTTAATCTTGCTAAATATTAATCCTCACATTTTCCATTTTTTTATAGAAAACATCTGTTACATAATACTATTCATTTAACTGTATTTGGATTAAATTTAAGAACCAAGATATTATATTTAATTTTTATTTCATTTACTTACATTTCATAATAACACATATACATTTACTGTTATTATAATAGAATTAATTTATAATTAAACAACATGCAAGACATTTTTAAAGCAAGTATTGTTTTGAAGTTCCACCACTACACTGCCATGGTTGATGTTTGTCTCATATGTGTTGTGTCCTAAACTAATGGTAACTCCAGATGCCATTTCAGAGTCATTCAGAATGTTGACATTCTGTGAATATTTAAAATATACCCTCCGATTGAGAATCACACTGAATGTAAAAAATGTACTCTGATTCATTTGATTCATGCTAAAGGTAGTAAAGTGACTGAAACTCATCAGATGAGTCAAATTTATTGTAAAAGCTCTATGAGCAATAGGATGGTACATAATTGGGTGAAAGCTTAAAGGTAGCTACTGGAATGTGTATGGTTAGAAACAAATTTGGTAACTTCAGTCATTACAAACGATTTGGTGCAGAAAGTTAATGGAAAAGAGAGAGAGAGCAGATGTTTGATATTATGTGAAGTATGTCCTAAAGTATAAGAAGTGCTATATGTTTAATGATAGTTCTGGGCATCTAAGTACTAAAAATCGTAACTGGGGATGTTCAAAAATAAACATTTAGCCAGTTGTTTGACTTTCCTAGATTGGTATAATAAGGATGGTATTGAGTTTTTAAGCCAAATTGTTAAATGTGATGAAACATGGCTGGCATATGTTATACCTGAATCAAATCAGAAAAATTTGGAATTGTGATATTCAAAATCACCCACAAATCTGTAGTTTAAGTAAATAATTTCAGTTCGGAAAATTGTGCACTGTTTCATAGGGATGGATAAAAGATTTACCTGTTGATGTGTTTTGTCTTGAAATGACATCATAATATCTATGACTTATTATAAGACTTTAAGAAAACTACTGTGCCATTCCTACCAAATGTATTTTATGCTGAGTAAAGGGATAATTTTGCTCATGACAGTGCCTGCCTACATGTAGCCAATCAAATTCAACAGGCGATCAGATCATTTGATTGGGAATAATCACTCACCATAAAGTCCATACTTACCGCCCAGTGCAACCACTAGTTTCTGCATTTGATAAAGTTTTTAGATGATCTGCACCAGGGCTATGTATAAAGATATCAAAAAAACTGTGTAATGGTTGTTTACCAAGATGGACTTCAAAAACTGATTGTACAAAATGATAAATTCTTGTGTTCAGGCTCTACTTAAAAAAATGTATAAAAGACTAACGTTTACAAATTCTAAGACAATTATTCTACTAGTTTTATTTTCATTTTAAAATGGAACTTTCATTAAAAACATCTCATATATGATAAAATACATCAAAGTTTGGTGAATTGTCCTGTAACATTAACGTAAATGAAATGTTACTGAAAGTTACTTTACATTCATTCAAAATAGTCACCTTCCATATCTATGCACTGCTGAAATCTATTCATGGCTTGGAAACTGTGCAAGAAGTCTTTTTGTGGATTTGAGTTTAAAAGGCTTGTAATGTTTATTTGAATGTCAGAAATATATCGTCAAATATCTTTCCTTCCAAACCGAGTGTGAGTCATAGAAAAATGGAAAAGTCTGGAGGATTGAGATCAGGTAAGTATGATGTATGTTCAGTTTGCACCACTACTTTTCTTGCTGGGAACTGTTTGATGATAGAGCTTGGCTTGTCCAAGTGTCATAAGTAACCACATTGTTTAATGATACTAGCGGTGTGAGAGCAAGTATTGTCGTGAAAAAAAAACATTAAGCTTGTGCATACTGGAGTGGTAACCCTCATAGACATTTCATAATACTAGTCAGAATTTCAATTTACCTTGAAGCATTCATTGACGCTTTCTCAGGTAGAAATTCCTTGTGGATATAATGCCTTTACTATTAAGTGATGAGCATCGTTTTGAAGTGTGATTTTTCTGCTCTTACCATTTTCCCTCATCCTTAAATTCTGTACAACAATTTGTTGCACGAAATTACAATTATCACTGGCCTTCTTGGAACCACTCGTACTCATATTTCATGACCTTCATAAACACCTACCAGCATCATGTGAGTTTCTATGGTGTTTTGCCAAGCTTAAAACAAAAGTTGAAATTGATTTTTTATTTGTTCTTTTCATTGTTACTAGTTAAGAACTGGCATGCACTGTGTAAAAGAAATCTTTCATGGAACACAACAGTGCTCAACTAAGCCATGGTGGGGATAAATAGTGAACACCTGTCACTATGCATTTGTAGCATTTTCCTTCACCAATGTTGACAGAGCAGTTGATCTGACTTCATTTACCAAATTTTATTGTCAGAGGTTGTAATAGCCTCCAACTTAAGATATTTATCCTGCTATAAATAAAAAGTTTAAATAATAATTTATTAGCCTTTATAAATTAAATTTTCTTGAATTACAAGAAATCTGTTAAGTAAAAACATTCAGATTATTGTTTTTGGGCAGTGGTAGCCTAGCGGTTAATGCATTGGCTTTCTGTCCTTAAGGGCTGAGTTCGATTCCCAATGCCACCAAAGACCCACTGAGTATATGCAATATACATGCTCATTAAATCTGTGGAATCAAAAGTTCTGTGTTTGGTCTTAGAATAGTTACCGTTGTTGTAATGGTCTAGAGAACCCCCCCCCCTCCAGATCAAAGTCAAAATTAAGGGAGTTAATCTTCTGGTGGTGCTATTAGAGGAGTCTTAGAGCAAAGACATACTTTTACTTTTGTGGTACTCTGGTTAAAATGTAAGGTGCATCCTTCTGACTTAATTTCACATTGCTATTGGCTAGTGAGCTTGTCTTAGTAACGACAGAACGTTGTTTCTAATTTTGAAACAACTTCAGTTAATAAAATTTACCTGAAATGAAAGTATTATAATTTTAAAAAAATAGTATAAAATCTTATCTGAGATTGACTTTCAAAATTATAATTAAATGAGATAAATATTTTACGAGCCACAATTTTTTTCATTGAAGAGATTGTCTTTTAAATTCTGAAAGCATTTGTTTACTTACTGAAAGAATAGATGGTAAAAATTAACCAAATACTATAAAACCATGAATAAATTTTCTTATAAAATACTTAATAATAATTTCAAAGATCATTGTAGAAAGCTTAAAATCCATCTAACACACATTATTAACTTGAAGTAAATGTTCATGTGTTATGTGATTGTGAATAAAAATTTATATTAAATACTTGGTTTGGTGAATTTATTTGACAAAAAGTTAAAATCCTGAATATTATCTATCCTTTTCTCTAAAAGACTCCGTACTAAAAAGAAATATATATCATTATCTCCTTCATAATCTTGATTTACTAACAAATCTTGATTTTAATAGTTAATTCTTTAATGAGGCCTAAATAATATTTCTGTAGCAGTAGAGAGAATTTCTTATCTCAAATAAATTTCCCAAAACAAAATATCTGCATAGTAGTTATTGTTTTTAATATATTTATATCAATTATTAGTCATCCAAAATAGAAAAAAGTATTTAAATCAATTCATATTATTTAGAATAGGACTACCATGAGTGAAAGTGCATGCACGTACATTCTCATTTTGTCAAAAAGCTCACCTATAACCATAGAGGAATCAATGTATTTCAAAAATATTTTATGAATTATATTTGCTTTAGTTTTTCTTTGTCTTAGCCATTAACCTATAACAGAAGCAATTTCACAACATCTTATATTGTATATTGCCTCCTTTGGATATATTTCACAAAATTTTAAAATAAGAATCTTAATTGAATAATGTTTTGTTAAGAAATATGTCTTTTAGGTGATATATAATTATTTTAAATAAATTGCATTTGAATCAGTTATGAATATTTTTATAAAATGTTGCAATGAAAATTAGGAGTTCGTTTCTTGTTCAAAAAAATTTTATTATTTGAAGTTTGTTGAAGTGAAAACTTTATTTATAATAGTTAAAAGTATCTCAGAAAGGATTATTGGCATATGAAGTGTAAATCTGCAAGTTAGTTGATTCTCTTATGCTACTTGAATAATTTCAAACTTGTATCAATGTCAATTAGGTGCATACAGTTTCCATTATCATATCTCCATTCCAGATACTGATAACAAACCACTAATATGAAATAACTCATGTATAAGCAAAAAGATTGGGTTATCTTTATTTTCATCAGTTTCAGTAGGCCATTGTTGCAACTCGCCACTTTTTTAGCTTTAATAAAAAGAAAGGAATTTTTCCTTTTAGTATATTTTCTTCAATAATTGATTATAATACTTGATTGTTTAAAAATTATCTATGGTTCATAAGCTTTCTTTCCTTTAATAATTTTTCTTTATTTAAGAAATTGTTTCAAGTTCTGCTGTTGGTTTTATTTATCAGTGTTGCACTAGAAAACTTTGTCCAACTAATTTAAAAACTACCACCAATTTTAATTAATAACTTGCATGCTTATCATTTACCTATTATTTTATGAATTTATATAACTTCATGAATTTTTCTCTTTGGGGTTACAATTATAATATTAAAAATTGCATTATCTACAATACAAGCTAGTAATATATATTTTTAATTATTTCATTAGCTTAGCTACATAGTTTATAATCTTCAACTAATTATTATTTTCCTTGAAAATCAAAAAATATCATATTATATTTATAGAGAAGTGGCAGAACTAATGAAAAGATTAGAACTGCAAAACAAGGAAGAAATGAAAGAATTAAGTAAGAAACACAAAGACAAGAATGAATTAGCAAGGTAACTTATATTTCTATGTAGCAGTGCATATACAAAATTTTTCATGTGATAACAAATCATTGAAATTGTTTTCCATCATACTATGTTTGAGTATTTAAATTAATGTTATTTAATCATCATACTACTGGTCAGAGCATTCATGCAATGTTTTTTATTACAATCAATAAGTGATTATGTTGATGATATTATAAATTTCAGTTACAAAATTGGCTCTTGAAATTGCATTTTCCCTACCAATCCTTACCAGATGGATATTAGACTTAAAAATATTTAATGTGCTGGGACCTTTTATTATGGCATTTCTTGGTGGTCTTAAAAAAGATCAGATTTTATTATTACTTAATTATGTGAAAGGTCCCCAAACTTAGTTAACTCCTATTCACTAACAAATCACAATCAAGTAATAATGGCTAATAAGTAACTCTCCACATCACATCAACAAGAAAAAATAATAGATTTATTTTTTGTTATTTTATAAACATTGAAAAATCTTTCAAGTATTGCTTTTTCAAGTATGAAAAATTGTTTCAAGTACCAGAAGTATATAATGTAACATTTTTAAATTCTGCACTAAAAATTAAAGACATAATGTTAGAATTTTTGTAATTTATTATATATTGTAATATTAATATGATTTTAATTCACCTTTAGTTATTTTCTTTGTACTACCATTCACTACTATTTAGTAAAAATTATTTAAAATAATTTAATTGTATTTAGAATAAAAAGAGAATCCCATCAAAAATTAATTGAACAAGCTGTAGCAGAAAGACAGCGTGTGAGTAAATTTTTTTAAATTTAATTTATGCATTCTTATAGCAAGTATTAAGCACATATTTCTGTTAACTTTAGTAATTTTTTGAACATTTTTTTCTTTGCTTTTAGTTTAGCAGCTTACTTGATAAACGAAAGAGTGAATTAGAGCGGCAGCATATTGAAATTAAAAAGCAGCTAGAAGAAGAGAGAAATTCTGTAAGTATTCTGAGAGTGTTTTTGGATAAATCCTGTTAGTTGTTTGATTTATATTAGATGTAAATAATATATATTAAGCAAACCTGTGAATTTATTTCACAGATTTTATAAGCATTGATAACGTTTTAGTAGCTTGAATTAATGATATTTTAAACACATTGTTTATCCATTCTTAAGGTCAACGATATTAATTCTCTATTGGTTGTTACAATGCTCCTTTTGTTATAAAATATTCATTAAATCATTGGATTCTTCACATGTAGTATATATAAGGGTTGTCAATGTATAATAAATTTGCTCTTGAAGTAATAGAAATCCTGAAATATGCATGATCATATATGATTATTTCCCATTCTAATTTGACACTATGCATAAAATGGCTAACTTTCATGTGACTGTAATCTACACTGATTACAAATCAGTTTTTGTATGTGTATATAAACATATTATAGGTATTAAAGAATTTCACATAGAAATGGTTATCTATTAGTATGTATCTTATTCTAATTTGATTATATTTGTAGATGCTAAATTTGTTTTAAAGATAGCAGTGACATCCATTACATATATTTATAAATTTTATTCAGCTAAATTGGATTAATTTTTTTCTGTTCAAGTCTAATTGCATTTTTTCCCAATTTTATTAAAGTTTTCTCAATATTCAAACCATCTGAAAATTTATTTGTACATGTGTGCTGGCTGACATTATAAAAATTTTCATTATGATAAATTTTATTTTTAACACAACAATTTACCATGATATATTATGTGTATATTAAAAAAGACCTAAGCCTTCAGTGCCCACATACATAAAAATGCTGCAACATTTTGTGTTTCCTGTAATTGTACTGGATTTACAACGATTACAAGAAATAAAAAGTTCTTGTTAAAAAACTAGCATTTCTGTGTATTAAATTATATTACAGTAGATGAGTTTAGAATTTCTTTCATTGGAGAAGTGTAACATTATTATAGTGAAAATGGTTGTAATTATTTTTGAAGTAAAAATGAGTTTTTTTTATTATTATTAATAAATTCTAATTTTTTAATGAATTTTAAGAGTGTAGTAAAATTAGAGATGATTCATAAATAAATTTGTAATTTTTATTAGGATGTTAATTTTTTAATTTCAAATTTAAATGTTTTAATTTTTTATATTGATTATTAAAATTTATAGTAATATTTATGACAATGAATGTATTTTATTCATTTTTTTAGAATTTAAATGTGTTTTGAATGTCATCCAATTTTATTAATTTTATACTCTTTCATTAATCATAGTAGGGAACTTATCATTTTAAGGAAATAAAATTGTATTAACATTAAAATATTTACATTTTTAGTAGAAATTCAGTTTTTTTGGAAAGATCATCAAATTGTAATGGAAAAATTACTTTTATTTATATATCACTATAGAAATATCAGCACAGAGATTTTAAACATTTTTTGATATTTACTTTAATGTAAATTTTTTTATACTCAGTGGATTTGGGAAAGATAATGCAACATAATTTTAAAATCACACACAATTAATGAAGATTATTCAGTATGTTTTTTTATACTTTTTGTAAATATTTATAGAAATGCTTTATGTAAATCAAAATTTCTGTGTAAAAATTTTAAGTGTTTCAATTCTGAAACAGGAATTTCCTTACACAAATTATGATTATTGCTTCACATCATAGATTTTAACTCTTCCTAAATAGGTTTTCTGCTCTAATTTTTAATTTTTTTGTTCTAATCATGGATTTTATAAATTAAGTATCATTGATCATGGATTTAAAATTCATCTATTTGTAATTCTCTATGTTTATTTTTAAAATAATTATGTTATTTTTTTAATTTAGGCTTATGAAAGACTTAACCAAGAGTTCCAAGCCAAAATATCAAGACTTCTAATAAATTCAGAAGAATGTTCTAGTTCTAATCTCGCTACAGAACCATTAGAAAGGACACCATTATGAAAATTTTGAAAAGGTTAAAATTTTTTTTTAGTTAAGGTTAAAATTTCTCACATTTTGTTTTTCTTATTAGTGTTAATGTAGCATTTTAGGAAATTCAAAGATTTTAAGTATATGGTTTTTTTTTTATTAGGAATTTTATTGAAGCGCTTGTGATCTTTAAGGCAGTGGAGATGCCAGTATTATTAAGTGAGAGAACTTCCCTGCCTTGTGGTTTGCCACAGCCAGATGAATTCCATCCACCAATGCAAGTGGTCCTCTGGATTTGTGTTATTTTGGCCGACAAATGACCTGTGACACAAAACCAAGTGACCAGCACAACCACCGTTATGTAATATAGTATAATATATATATATACATATAAATATACATATATACATAAGTATGTACAATATTCTTGTCACAGTTTTCAGTATTGGTGTTCTTCTCTCAAAAGGTTGTGGTTTTTTTTATCAAGTTCCATTTTTTCCTGATTTTGTTTGCAAGGTTTTTGCTGATTCGAGCAATGTTGTAACAGTAAATGTCTTAATTTCTGAAAATGACCTAAACATGTTTCAAGTATTAGAAGTAATAACATTTTTACGGAAAGTGGCAATCATTCATTGTAGATAATTTGAACTGTGTCACTAGTTGTGATATTGGCCATACTTCACTCTTATTCTGGAATCAGCAGATCATGCAAACTTTTCTTTAATTTAGATTGTTCCTTTATTGAGATTCATATTTATTAGATATTGTATTATTTTGTAGATTTATCTTTCATAAAGCTTTGTAAAATAGAGACTTTAGATTCCCAAATCGAATAGATGAAAAGTTTTCTATATATATATATAAATATATATATCTTTATATTGAAATATGAAACTTTTTAGAAGTATTAATTAGATTGTATAGGCAGTTTAGTTATTTTATTAATTTCATTTATTTTTTGAGTTTTTAGTAGAGATCATTTGTGCCAGAAAATATTGAACTCTATTAGTTAGTATTTGTTTCCAAAATTTATATTTTATCATCATCATATATTTTTTTCTTAAACCACTCCATTTTCTTTTATTAATTTAATTAGCTATTATTCAGTCTTTGCACTTATGAATGTTAGTTTTCTGTAAGAATCAGAATTAAAATATAGAAAATAAGTACCTGTATATTTATGACTGGAAAGGTGATAGCTGTATGTTCCAGTTTTTATATATGCATATTGAAAATGGCTGATCAATTAATAGAACAATGTGAGAAAAGAATGTCATAGATTTTAACTAAGCATCAATTGTTCCTCAAAATAATATTTAATCGTCTTTTAGAATACTTGCAAATTAGGAAAAAAAATATTTTAAGCTGAAGAAATGTGTTTAGAATAGCTCATAAGATTCAAAGTGAAGTAGTTTAATAAAATCAATATGGTTAAATAGATCTATCTCTCTTGAGAAAATATTTTTTAAATGTTAAAAAATATGTATAGTTTTAATTCACACACATAATTATATATATAAAATGTTCATATAAAATCGGGCCGAGCTGGCAGCCGAATGGTTAGCGCTCTTGCCTTCGGTTCAACAGTTCGTGGGTTCAAATCCCACCTTGGGCATGGATGTTTGTAGTGGTTCGGAATCCACTTTCAACTGTAAGTCCCGGTCTAATTAGCCCTCGTGTGCAAAAAATGACCGTTGAGCAACAAACAAACCAAACCATCATATAAAATCGATTACAAAATGGAGAAGCTAATGTAACAAAATTTACAATCATCATCATTAATATAATTACTATCTGACTTTATTCTTTATATACTAAATAAATATTTTTAATAAAAAGCCCCAGAAACCTAAAATTATATATATATATAAACATTTACAACTTAAATTTTAAAGCTTATTTTTAAAATTTACTTTCTGTATAACATTACCTATTTATTGATACCTTAATGCTTAAAAAGTAGCTGCACATATTTTAAAAATTAAATAAGTGATTTAATTACATTTTTAGTTTTAAAATTTACTCATTAGTAAAATTTTAAATATGATAAATATTTTACCTAAATAACTTATATAATGAGAAAAAATTCATAAAAATTTTGAGAAATTTAAGCATTGTAATATATATGTTAGGAAGTTTGGGGAATAAACTAAAAATTTTTTTAAATTATTCTTTCTTACTTCAACTGAATAATGCAGTTCTTTTAGTTTAGAAAACTTCTAATTTCAATTTTTCAGTTACTATTGTTTCCCATAATATTTTTATAGGATAATTTTATTTCTATCAGGTGTAATAATTTTAATGACATGCTTCATTGGATATAAATTTATTAAAATTCCTTAATAATTAGAGTTTTCTCACATGTAAATAAAATCATGAGGTTCTTTTCTCCTTCATGTTACTGTGCCAATTCTTGAACATGTACTATTTCAGAAAATTATTTTTAGAATTAATGTGCTCTAAGAACATTGGTTTATTTCAATTATAGAGCTGTAAAGCACTGTTACTATAAAATAATTATGTAATATGATAGATGGATAGTATTTCATAAGAAATATACAATCTATGTGAAAGAATAAAATACCAGTGATCAAATATTCTGTTATTTTAATGGTGGGCAAAACACTGTCTGAAATTTTATTAAATTGACCTTTCATCTGAAATTATCTCAGAATTTTCCTGTTTAAATGGAATGAAGTTAAATTATAAATAATATTAATAAACAGTTTAATTTATTAATATTTGACTACGATTTAATGTAGTTTTAAAACACTTGCACAATTAGGTATCAATGGCCTGCTTTTCACTTATTTGGACAGATATCCAAGGAAAGTATTCATAGAACAATACTGTAGAATTCTTTAATGGTACAGTAAGGAAATTATATTTGTCTATATCAATTTCTGTAATTTATTATTAACTTACCCAAATAAAATATTGTGATGACCCCAGTGAATATGGTCCTTTACATACAAAAGACCTCCAGTTAGCCAATTTGTGGTAAGAAACAAAGCCTTATTACAGCTTTTAGCTGTTAAACTGTTACGGTGTCAAACCTATCATGTTGGTATATTTAATATTCTGAGAACTATTGTTAATTAACCCCAAAAATCGAATGCTGCTTCCTGATAATTTTTATAGTAAAGAATTGAAAAACAACCAGTCAATGTATAAAGCATTGAATTTATTTATTTTAAATGATGAAATTTAACACTTTATCTTTTTAAAAAAATTAATATAAAATTATATTTAAATGTTTAGTATATTGTGAAGGCACTTTGTAGACTGGTTGTTACATATTTTTAGATAATATTGAACTGCAGTATATAATTTGGTAATATATTTCAAAGCTTGGAAGAGATCAAGAATTTATATAGAACCTTGCATAAATAATCTAAATATTGGCGTGCTAATGTATTTATAATCTCATAGAGTTTTCAGTATTGCTAAAAGATATATTTTCAAATTATTTTTTGTATAATACTTTAATCTGATAATTAAGAAACCTTTTTCCATAAATAATGTATGTATTTAAGTTTCAAATATTGGCTTTAAAACATTAATTATTTTTAAAAATTCTGTTATGTATTTTTTTATATGTGAGTATCAAAATAACCATTCAACAATGTCAGCAATGCAATTAGATTTTACTAGTTAATTTTCTTAATTCAATATTTTTCAAGAAATCAATTATTGTATTTTTTAAGATGCTAAAATGTTTTTCTTTATTGATTTGCATTTATGGCTGTATGTTTTACTACTTCTATTCTTAAGCAATATTTTGTTCACTCAAAATCGATTTGATAAATGAAGATTACCATTGTTTACATAAATAGCCAATATAAGTATTTTTATGTACATATTGCTCTTGTAATTTTTTTCAACTCATTTGACTCAACAGTGTACTGTCTGTGATCTACTTTGTGAAGTTTCTTTGTTAAGTATATATTATAAAGGCAAATATATGATTGTTTGATTTGCTATGAGTGTCATGTTTTTTGGGAAAAAATTGTTTTATGTCTATTGTTACACTGAACAAAATGTGTTCAGTTTGTTAAGTTTTCAAGTTATTTGTATGAATTTTTTTTAATATTATTGGAATACAAATTTTATAATTTTATTTTTACTGTGTGCAATTTTATGCATGTTGTTTTTTTAACTGCTGTAATATATGAATTTAAATAATATTTCTTTTCTTTGAACATAATATGATATGGTGCTATTAATGATATTATTTTTTAGATAAATATTGTTGCTGACACATTTTAAATATAATTTTTCTTTGGTATTGCAAATTTACATAACTATTAATGTAATATCAAGTAAAAAAAATATATTTATTGTATTTGTGTATTGAAAAGAATTTTTTTTACTTTACAACTATTGCATATATATATGCATGTATAGTATTCATAATGTAAAAAGTATGTGAGTTCATATTTACTATTATTTAATATTGAATTGTTTATTTGTATCTTTCCTGTTGCCAAGATTATAAAATTCAAGACAATTTTAGAGCACATTTAGTTTGCTGTGAAGCATTTTTTATTTTAATAATAAACTCTCAGAACATATTCAATAAAATGATTTTTTTTTAACTTTTTTTTTGTTTAGCATATATTTATCTTTTATGTAATCTATTTTCATTGAATAATTTCAAATTGTTAAAGTTTATAAGCTAATTTTTAAAGATTATACTCAATAGATTGTAATTCTTATGTAGAAACATGAGAAATATAAATATATGAATGTTTTATTCTGTTATAAGCATTATTTTCATTTTATCATTTTTCAAAATTTATGTTTGCATTAATTCAAAATATAAGATTCTTTTACAAATATATATATATAGTCTCAGAAAATAAATAATTTTTGTGTACAAATTTAGAATATACATGATTTTCAGGAAAATATTTCAAATGATAAACCTTGCTCTTATTTAAGAGCATATTCATAGGCTTTTTTTTATAGCAACTTTCATTTGGAATGGACATTGATTACTAATGTGTACTATTTGAAAATATAAGAAAGTTGCAAATTTAATTAATCATTTTAAGATTGATTTAAACTTGTATTTTAGTCTTTAGGTTTTATATTAGTAAATCACAATAAAAAGTATTGATAAATATTTTTCAACCCATAATTGTTACATTGGATATAAAAGTTGGGTACTGTATATATAATAGAAAGTTTATTATTTCTCCCCTTTAATCTTGTAAGAAAATAACATAATAAATGCACAGAATCCATTTAAAAACATTCATTCATTTAAAAATGAATGCAATTTTTACAAAATTTCATAGCATTTTTATGTTTAATTATTTATTCTAAAATTAGAAATATTTTCCTAAGAATATAAAAAAAGTTCTGAAGAATTAAAGAAAATTAAGATTATTTAAGGAGGGATAATCTATTTCAACTGATTTTTTCTTTTAATGTTTTCTGTGAGTAATGATATAAATAATAAGTTTAATTTTCAATAAACATTTCATCTAACAATGTTACTTTCTCTTTTATAATTGCATTAAAAATTTATTCAACATTAAATTGTAATTTATTTTAAATTATAAATATCATAGCTGCAGTTTTAATAATTTTAGGTATCCCTGATTAGTACTTGAATTAGGAAGCTCTAAACTAATATTACATGATAAAAAAAATTTTATTTTGATTGTAATTAAAAAAAAATTCTGATTTTTTTGTTCCCTGAATACAGTAATAATACTCGTATAATATTTAGAAATAAATTGTTTTTTATTGTTAATTTTGTAATAGTTAAACTTTTTTTGTCTACAAGTAATTTTCAATTAAACATGATCATGCTGGCACATATCACTTTTCCAAATATATTTTATTTTCTGGTAATGTCCTTTTTTATTGATTATTTATGCATGCCATTATGAACAGAAAATAATTTTATTTTCTAGGTTTTGTCAAATTGTTAAATTTAAGATTTCTATTTTTCAACAGTCTTACAAATAGTTATATAGAAGTTATTCTGTAATTGAATTCTTTTTTCATTTTCTACCAAGTATTTAAACTTAATACTCTATATAATTTTTTTCAGTATTTAAAGCTGCCAGATATTTATTAATTATATAATAATCAAAATATTGCGATAAAATTGTCTTATTTCAAATATTAGTGTGATAGTATCATTTAAGTAACAGTTAAAATTAGAAATTACTGCTCATACTCATCATAATGTTTAATTTAATGTAAATGTCAATTTTATATTTTATCATTTTCAATAATTATTTTTATGTTCAGGAAAAATATTTTTCATTGATTTATTAGATTATCTTTATTTAGATGAAAGAAATGAATAAATTTAAATAGATATTTTACTAACTTAAAAATTCATTTTTGTGAAAAATTAAAGTTGTAAAAAAATGTGTTTATATACCACTTACTGGGATAGTTAAGCATATAAGAAGTTTATGGGAGTTTTAATATTTTCAGTTTTTTCATTGCATATAAGTTTATTATCAATTTCAAATATAAATTAATTTATCATGTGTTAATAATTTATTCTTGTAAAGTATATATTAATTAATATAAATAAAAATATTGTCAACGTATACTTGACTTATGGTTTTACAAAGATCATTATTTTATTCAAAAATGCTTGAATATATTTTAATACCTATGCAGTATCTAGTAAGCTTAGTACAAAATTTTCGGTGCTCAAATGCTGTACTCTTCGTATAATTATGCTATAAAATATGAAAGCCTTCAAGTTATATTCTGAATACTTTAAGTACTATATGTAGATTCTTGTACATAGAAATTTTAATTGATTGTTCGTGTATGGTAAAAAAAAAAATCTGCTAGTGCATTGTGGTATAACAGCGACTGTTAAAAATAATTGGTGAATAGCTGAATTATGCAACATTTTTGTCTGTGTATGTAAAGTAATACTTTTTCCATCTATGCGCACAAGCTTGTTTTTCTGCAAACAAATAACAAATTTTTTAATTGAACAAAGCCATCTTTTGAACAAATTAAGATCAAACATATTTTGTCCTAAGAATAAATAAAGATATATTCTGTGCTATATCTATGTCTTTATACAGAAAATGTTAATTTTTATGCATTTTCATTGTGTAATATTTTTAAAAATAATATTTTCTTAAACAATGATTAATTTGTTTTTTTTATTAAAACTTTAGTTCTAATATTTAAATTGAGTTAGAACTTCCTATAATTAAACAAGGATTTCAGTTAACAAGGACCATTAATGATCATTTCTTTGGTTTTTATAAAGTTATTTATTTTACCATTTAAATTTCTGTATTCATAAATTTTCCTTTGTTATATTTATAATGAATATACCATAATCAAAATAAAAATTTTAGAAAACATATAGTGTATTAAATAAATTTAATGTTTCATCTGGATTACTATTTTTCTAAATGTGTTAATAACATTATTAATATATCGCAATAAGAAGTAAATGTCTAGTATTATATAGATTTTCCACTCACTGTTTAAAAATTGTTAATTTATAGAATGTAGAAAAATATGTAGTATTTGTTGAATGTTTTAGTGTATAAAAATTTACCTAAAGACAAATTTAGTAATAAAATACCTATACAGTTTTCTTATCTTCTAATATAGTCTTGAAATAAGTTTCATTGTTTATGTATACTTAAAAAAGCTATACTTTTTATACATTTAATGTATGTTCTATGTTTAATAGTTCATGACTAAAAAATTATTGTATAGTAGTTTCATAGTGTTCGATTTAAATATGTGATCCTGAAATTAGTTATCAGATTTCAATGAATTTATGTAATTAGAATTTTTACTCTTTAAATAAATAAGAATACACAATAAGTTCTAATATATATATATATATATATATATATATATATATATATATATATATATATATATATATATATATATATAAAGATTATATAGATTTTATATCCAGATTTCTATAATTTAGACAGTGTCATAATTGAGTTATAACAGGAGTATATATTATATTAAAATAATAAGTTGATGTGAGCAACATATATTTATTCAAATTTATATCAAGTTTTATTAGTATTTTTAACAAATACATAAAGTAATTATGTGTAAATATAGTTATCTAATATTTGGATACTAGAAATTTTTTAATAGGTTTATTTGTATTTTATATTTTCTTTAAAATTTATACAAACGAAAGTAAATAGGTGATTGCATTTTTTTAATTAAAAAATTCTGAAATGTTTATATGAATAGTATCTTTATTTAATGTTTAATAAATTAAAGAATGCATGAAAATCGAAGGCCATTTTCATACATTCACAAACTTCTTAAATTTTATTCTCAAATTCCATATTAATGAGACTTTGTAGTTGCAATATTTACCAATCATATTGAAACTGGAAATTTTTTAGTGTTTGCAGGTGTAGTTTTTAAGGATATTACTACGATAATTTGTAAGTGGGATTTATATATGTATAATTTTTTTCATTTGCAAAATTTGTTGTTTTCCATCAGAACTTTGTTCTATTGAAAGATAACTTACATCACGTTATTAGATGCATATTTCAATTATAAATTTTGTATTTAAATTTGTGCGTTTCTTTTTCTCAGGTGCAAAAAATCATTTTTATTTTTTATTGATCTAGTATTACTATTAAACTTTTTATCTGTTGTCCATTTATGTTTTTGAAATATTCAAATAATTGTTCATTTTTAATAATATAATAATGTGTGTAATCATCAATAGAACTTATAAATTTACATATATTACAGATGTATTTAAATGCAAGTATAACAATGTTTTAACTTAGTTATTTGCATGCTTGCAATGTGTAATTTTATATTGTAAAATCACTGATCAACATCTACAGTGTCTTTTAATAGATCAGTACCATCATTATCAAATTCCTTTGTTTTCTAATTTTTAAAATAAATTTTATATTTTTATTTATTTATATTGAACTAAGAGACTAATTGTGGTAAAATTTTATTGATAAAATAGTGAAAATATCAGCTCGGTGATTTTTTTATTTTAATTCTGCTGTGAACCAGGGGCTATTATGTTTACTCATTATAAATATCAGTAAATTTCTTCATACCGGTGATTGCTATTTGTCTCTTTCCATCACTGCCTTTTATACATCTTAAATGATGGAAATTCTTAAAGAATTTAGTGTTATGTGGTTACATTAATGTATTTATGACATAGTGTGGTTCTGTACAAGGTTTGATGTTTTTTTTTTTTCCAATCAATGTAAATTGTGCATTCTAGCCTTTTAATCATAAGCAGTATTTTTCATATTTTGTGTTCAAATCTTCACTCTATACTATTTCCTTATATGGATATAAATAGATTGATATACAGCCTTGAACTCAGAATCATCGAATTTCGGAATGGTGCATATTTTTGGAGATTGTGAGTGAAAATTTATTTATCTAAATGCACACTGTACAAAATAACATTCATGGTTAATAAATTTTTAATTTAAACTTTGTTGTATTACTTTTTTTTAATGTTAAATCGAAACTACTTATTACTTATTGCACTAATGTTGTAGTTAGCTATCCCCAATTCAAAGATTCTCCAATAATGCCAGCGGATTGGTTAGCGCTCTTGCCTTCAGTTCAACAGTTTGTGGGTTTGAATCCCACCTTGGGCATGGATGTTTGTAGTGGTTTGGAATCCTCTTTAAACCGTAAGTCCCAGTCTAATTAGCCCTCATGTGCAAAACAATGACCGTTCAGCGACAAACAAACCAAACTCAAATAATGCCATTCCAAATCAAAAGAATAAAACATCAGATGATAAAATTAAATGCAAACATAATTGATAATTGGTTTTTCATTTCATTAAATATAGTACTTAAAACTGTAATAAAGATTATATTAATATAAAAGTACAGCGTTTGATTTCCTTCTACTCAAGAGAATTTGGCTGTTGAACACAAATAACTAAACACGGTGGTGCAACAGCCAAGTGGTCATCAAGGTTTACAGAGCCTATGCTTTCTTAATCGAGGACACTAGGCTACGCAGCATATGTCCCATTTAGGTGGTCAGTCTAAAGAGAAATTTCTCTGTGTTTAGTTCCCAAACATGCTTGTGCTCAAATTTATTGACCCTCTAGAGATATGAAATATTGTGTCAACTTTGTCCAGCCCGAGGATCAAACCTTGGATATGTACGATAGAAAGTGTTACCACTACATCATTGGGCTTAGTTAAACACAAATCGAGAGCCAAAATTATAAGATAATTAAATGTTATAAATGAATCTGTTTCAAACCATTATTCAAAAAACTAATTCTTGGAATTGTTATTTATTTTTGCATTACAAAAGGACACTAATAAACTGAAATGTGAATATCTATCAAATGCAATTTAAAAAATGGATGCAAAAGAATTGAGAAATATATGTAAACATAAAAATTAACTTGAATATAGAAAAGTAAAAAAACAATTGCAACAAAGTAACAAAAAGTGATGGATAAACTTAAAAATCTTGCGTTTTTATTATTAAGCTGGTAATTTCCGGCAGTAGTCTGCTATCATACATGGATTCAACATCACTGCTTCATTATTTGGATATTCTGATGGAAATTTATGCAAGTCATAACTTAAAAAATACACTTTTGAATTCATATTAGCACATAGCTTTTTATATTATTTATGCATATCACTCTTCATAATTTTCTGCTTAATAATCTGAAAAATTTTATTTATTTTATAAATGCTTACACCATTAGACTTCACAGGTCCACCAATATTTGTTGATAAAAAAATTAGAAGCTTCAAGATATTATAAAACAGTTGATATTTTTTTGTTGATTGAAGCACTATTTTCAGCATATTAATAAATAATCATTTCTACAAAGTAATAATTAAAGTTATATTTAATAATAAGAAAACAATGTGCTTGTAATTAAGAAATGTTAAATCATTTTACAAAATTAAAAGTAACTTTTTAAAAAAAATTTTTTTTGGTCATTCAGTAATGTTTCTAGTTAAGTAATTTTGGATTTAAAATATTTCTTTTGTCAAAGTAAAATATTTTTGCAATGGTTTCTGTGAGAAGGAACTAATATTTCCCCTTTATATTAAAACTTTTAATTTAATGCACCTTATACATCAATAACATTAGGTTTTTGAAACACTAAATTATCATTCCATTTTTAAATATATATATATCACATGTGAAGAAATTTAAATGAAATCGATTATTTAAATTTACACAGTAATCTTACAAACTATATTATATTTTAGAAAATAAATTGTTATTTTAATAAGCACACAAATATTTAATATATTTGTGTAATGATTCAATTTCAGTCTATCAAAATTTACTATTGATTAATTTAATAGATTCTTACTTTTTTTTCTTTTTATGTATGCATAAACAACAAAGGAGAAATATTGACAGAATAACTTAATACTACTTGTAAAAATTCTTACCCACCAATACATTTCAACCACATATTGTATTATTTAAGAGTAAAATATTACAATTTTAAAGTTACTTTTGCACCATTTTAATGCTACTGACCCATTGTTGTTCTTTTAAAAACAAATGCAATTTTTCAATTAATTTAATTTTATCATTTTAAAAAGTGATGTTATTCAGATTACTCATTTAATGCTATTGTTTGATTGTCAATTCATTTCTGATTACACTAATAGGATGTTTTTTTAAGACTTGATTAACAAAAAATGAGATTATCCACGTTATTAATATAATGCAAATGATTATTTTCTGGATGAGTCTGAAATTAGGTTATTATTATCTCATGAAACCATGTAGTGGTAGAGAATAGAAAAGCATATCCAAAATCTCAACCATTTAAAATTAGACTACTAACAATTTTGATTGATAAGAAAAAAAAGTATTTCAAACCTGCACCAATTAGATACTTCCACTCAGAGAAGAAGACAACAGAGGAGAGAAAATTTGCGACAGTTGTTTATATACTTTTTACATGCTTCAGCAGACCTTTTGAAACCCATAGAAATTGAATGCATAAATAGAAATGTTTTTTACCACATCTTGACTCGCGTGTAGTTCTAATTTCTATTTTTATTCATTTTAGTATGCAAACAGTTAATACTAATTCATCAAGAATTACTGTGTATATTTCACGAGATGAATTGTAGCTCATGTTTATTGTCAATTTCCCTTTACAAAGAAAGTAGACAATTTCATCTGCAAGGTACAATGACATCATATGCAAGTATCTAATTAGCAGAGTTTAGCAGAAGTTTTATTCGAAAAAATCTATAACAGAATTATATCACATTCTTATTAAATCTAAATCATGAGAAATCAAAATTCAACAAAGTATATGAATATATAAATTTTAGCTGTACAAAATATCTTAATGCAATCAAATTAAAAAAAAAACAATAAAATTGTTTTTAATTGATTCGCATAAAAAATCTATCTCTTAAGATTCAGATGGTAATAAATGTAGATGGTTTATAATTTTTATTGAAATGGCAATATTAAAAAATACATTAATTTCATAATATGTGTAAGCAAATTTTAGCATGAAAAAGATTACTGACTTTTAAAACTTAATAAGCTTTTCTTACATGATGATATTTTAATTATTAAGGAATAAAGAAAATGTAATTGAACTTGATAAGCAATTACATTCAGGATTTTTCTTAGCAAATTTTCAAGTTTTAAAAATCTTTGTATCATGTAATTGAATATTATATAAGCAATTTATCAGAATTCAATTGTGACACAATTATTCAATTATTTAACATAATTGAAAAATTAATTTTTTTAAACAAAATATAAAGACTGAGCTAATGTCAGATCTTTACAAAATATGTACAATATATTGATTTGATAAAGAGTTCTCATATAGACTAGCATCTAGAGGAATAACAGGTTGCGTTAATCATAAACACATGTGCACAACAACGTAAAACAATCAGACATTTTGCTTATGTCCAATTTACAAAGTTCAGACACATTATTTGTGTTTAGATTTTGTTTTGGATTTCATTTGGTAATTCTTGCTGTTTAAATGTCTTTTTCATTAAAAAAAGCCTCTTTACAGGGCCAGAAAATCCTTAGTTATTGAAAAAATTAATAATGAATTAACTATTTTTTTTTTTTTTTACTGAGTATTAAAATATGTGAGAGGAACCACAGACATAAAAGGAAATCTTAATGTAGGGTGACGTACAATCATTAGGTTGTGAGGCTAAATCAAATGGCTAATTTAGGATGAACACAGCATAGCTTACAAAGATTTAGATTTTAATGAATTTATGGGATATTAATTAAATGAAAATATCAGAGTGTTTAATATTCAATGAAAACATTACTTTATGTCATCCACATAATCTGTGAATAACATATTACAATATATTTTAAAGTTCCATTACAATTAACTTTTTTTTAATAAAATCATTGCTGTTTCAATCAAATTAAATCTGCACATTCTAAGCCATTATTTTTTACTGCGTATTCAAAATTTATATATAACTTATTTCAATTTTTAGCAAATCATCTATCATATAGAAAAAAATATATGATTGTCTTTCTATTAACTCTACAAAAAAGTTGTGTAACAGAAAAGTAATCATATAGTTTTTCAAAGAGCATTCTCTTAATAAAGCAAAATACACATACTATCAATTATTAAGATTTTCCAAAAATCAAAATTTTTATTTTCCTCTGTAACTAATCAGTAGTTTACTTTTAAAGTTATATTACACTTCTTACACAGTTAATATTTTCGGTTAAATACAATTCACTTTAATATTTGCTGACTGTTTTACCAACTGTTTACTTTGCAATGTTAGTGTAACTAATTAATTCTTCAATGATATTTATCATCAAATAAATAATTGGGAGTATTTCATGAGAAAATGCTGCTTTCTTTGGGGCAGAGTATTAAAAAAAATGTATCATTAAATTAATCTTTATTCTAATATTACTTTTCACATTAATTAAAGTTTAACTAAGACAATTATTAGAAGTATTGCAAAATAATTAATATCTCATTACTATTTCAAATAATCTAAATATATATTACAAGTAAAATTTCACATTATGAAAAAAAAAATGTTTTGTATAAGCATCTTTTATTACTTAATTAACAGTCTATAAAATGGTAAATTTTATTTCTTAAAAAATTTATCCTGTAAAATTATTTGGAAAATTTTTTTTGTAAAATTAGTTTAACTGAAAACATTAAAATTATGTAGAGTAATATCAAAACTGAGTATTACAGTCACAGCCTTGCCAAATTGGCAAAATATTTTTTGACAAACGGAGATGTAGGTATTGGAATTTGATTAGTAACCTAAAATGAGCACCAATTGGCATAAGAAATCTGGGTTTTCCCCAAATTTGAATTGCTAGGCCTAATACTAAATAAGAAAACAATAATAACCATGTAAATAAAGCGGGGTTTTCCCCAATTTCAAATTGCTAAGCTAAAGGGTATATAAGAAAACAGTAATTGTAACAAGAATTGATTAAAGCCTCTACTTAAAAATATTTCAGAACTAAAATCAAAGGAAATAAAGTAACAAAAATAAATTTTTACATTTATTAAAATCTAGTTAAAAATAATTTCAGAATTAGTAAATGAACTTTTTAATATATTTAATAAAATTCATACCTTCATTTTTGTCCGGTACTCTGCATGCAATGCAAAATAAATATAGTAGTCAGAATTTAATTTCTGGCACGATATCCTTACAAAATAAAAAATGAATATGAAAAAACAGGATATAAACTGCTGCGCGTTACATTTGAAAAATCCAAAATATATATGGCAAAAAATTTTAACTGTGTGGAAGCGTTTCCCAGGTGTACGAGGGTGAGACATTTCATTGCTGTATTTGGGGACACATTTGGCAATCAATTGTAATTTTTTTGGCGAGGAAAAATTCACCAAATTTTAATAGATTAGAAGATTTTTTTGTGTTGGCGAAAGAGAGCTGTGACCATAATACTCTATTTAGCCCAAAACTGATTTTCATGAGAGAAAAATAAAACTATATTTCATATCACAGGTTTTTTATGAATTTATTTATTTCTTTATAGTGTTATAAGCAATTAAATTTATATTTCAACTATAAATAAACACAACATGTACAGATTATACAATCATTTTAAGTTTCTACACATGTGTTGAATGATTTGTTTAGTTATGAATCTCTTAATGTGTTCTTGCTCTCCAGACACTAGTCTCGGAGAGACAGTAGACCGAGTGTGTGCTTGTGGCAGTGTCCGCGAATGATATCATGTTTACTAATTTAAACAATGTATATACATTAAAAATTTATTCTCTTCAATAAATTGATATTGTTATCAATTGCCTTGCCTCCCTACTCTGCTATAATATTTTCTATCATATTTTGATACAGAAAAAGCTATGATAAAGAAATGAATAATTGATATATTAAAATTTTACTTAATACTATATAATTAATTTATTACGTAGTTACTTCAAACATCCAATTTATTAAGAAATGGATAGATATAAAATAGGTGTTTAAAATTTAATAAGTTTTAATTTTTATTTTAATTCAAAGTAATAGTAATATAATCCTTTTGGTATATATTACACTTCAATTCTTGACTTTGTTGGCAGCTTAATGATGTTACCAAGTTATGTAAAAGAAATCTATTCAAAAAAATAATATAATAGCTTAAATACCTGAGAAATTTTAAACATGAAAACATAAAACAAAACTATAAAATAATATTAAACTAGTAGAACAAAATAAAAAAAATCAAACTCAAATGAATGTTTTACAAACAAAAATGTCAACACAAATTTCTAATTGTCAACAGCAAGAAAACTGACACTTGTTCTTTCTTAAAGTTCCCTTACATTTTATGGCAAAACAATGTAAGTCATTGCCAATCATATAATAACTCACTAACGTTATTTAATTCATTACCACCAACTTTGCTAAAAATAATTTTCTTTTTCTCTTTAATTATTTTTCTCACAATTTTTTTCCGAAAATCCTTAACAATTTCTAATTTGCTTTAGAATTAATAGATACTTTGACATTTTTTTAAGAAAATGACCATTTACAATTATTGCTTTAATAAAAAATAATTATAGAATTATTGCAACTGCAACTTGCATTATAATATAGCATTCTAAATGTAGGCTAACTCAGCAATGTTCTTTGCATTATTCTAATAATGGGGACTACAAATATAAACAAGCATCAAAGAACTTATATTTATTACAAACTTATATACAAAATTTATATTTATTACAATTAAAGAGCATTAGGAAACACATTCAACACAAACACAATACAAATACCATTCAAAACTGGAAAACACACAAACTTTAATTTTAAATGTTCAAATTTATAAAGATTAAAATGAAAAATTACATAAAAGTAGAAAGATGTGCAAAGAAAAGTATGCAAATGACTTACAAATGAAAGTAAGAATAAGTTGGAAAAAAAGAATTCAAACCAAAAGGATTAGATAAAATCAATATTTCCAATTGATCAGATGATTAAATCCCTATTTTCATAATAAGGATAAAATTCATAAAGTATCGAGAATCGCGAATAATTTCACTGCCTCTTACTAATATATGTATTTTTTAAAAATTATATGAGAAATTCAATTTTAATGAACATAAAAATATTTATGAAATGTTTCATATACATACTTTTCCAACTTATTCATTTTAATACATCCCATGCTATTATAATAACAGTTAATGATCTAATTTTTATTAAAATAATATAGGATATATTGTATAATTACAACATAAAATGTCCATGATTTAATAAACAAAACATAATACTATGAAAAGCAAAAGAATATTCTTAAATTAAGAAAACATTTAAACATTATTGCATTTAAATGGATAATTTTCCATTTATTAGCTTAAATCTTTATACAGACAATTTTGATAACATTTCCTTAACTAAAAGGAAAAAGAGTTTGACAGACCATTTATTTATATTACATACCATGCTCTCAATAAATGTATGCAAGTTATGTGATAGTAATGATTATTAAAATCGATCAACAAACTGCAAAAGTCTTTGCTGTTCTGCCTCTCTAAGAGAAGCATCATTAGCATCTCCCATATTTCCGGCATATTCTCTCAATACGTTCCTAATTGTTTTGATCGAGCCTCCTCTCAAATTCAAAATTTGTAAAACTCGTTGTTTGATACTACTTGGTCCTGAACAACATATGTCTACCATAATGTAATCAATAAGTTGCAAAGTAAAAAGACCTCCTTCAAGGCGTCGCAAATAGAACTCTTCTTCCATTGCTGAATCAAGGTCATTCTCCTCTAGCTTCGATTTTTCTTTTTCAATCTGTGTATCAACACTATGGACTTTCTCAAGGTATTTGAAATGAAGTTCCATGAGACGATCTACTTTCTCATGATCATTTTCAGTAAATTTGTTTAACAGTCTTTGACGCTGAGTACCCTTACAATTTTTCAGCATTGATGCAATTATTGAACAAACATGTTCTTCATGTTGTTCAACTGATAATCCTTTCTTCCAATTCTTCTTAGGTGTTTTCATGAAAAGGGGAAATATTGACCTAAGTCCTAATATGTCAACAAATTTGTTGCAGTTATCAGCACCTTCAGCATTGCTCATGGCATGATCAAGTACTTTCAGAGCTCCGTTTCTGGACATTTTCTTTTCTCTAAGCATAAGATTCATCAACTGCAAACCTTCTCCTTTTAGAAATCTTTCCCGATTTGCAGCGAACATCAAGGACGAGCAAAGACAATCAAACAAATTCTCCATCATTTCATGTTCTTCAGCACTTGATGGATCATTTCTTTTAAAATAAGCCAATTGTTGTAATAAGACATCAATACCTTCCATCATTCCAAGAGACTGTCTATTTTCATCATGGCGCTGAAGTAAAATAGATAGAATTTCACTAGCATAAAGTTTATTTGCATCAAATGGCATTTTGGCTTTAATTCTTTTCAAAATCCACTGCATTAAACCTTGTTCAACAGCATCAACGCACATATCTACTTTGAATTCTGCTAAATTTTCAACTATAGCTAATGTGTTATGCACACCTTCAGATTCTTCTTTAACTTTTTCATCCAACCGCTCAAGGTTTTGTACTAGCAAAGCAATGATTTGAGCTTCTAACATGGCATCAATTAATGTTGTAGCACCTTCTTCACTTTCTGTTAGAATATCTATGTCAGTCATCTCTTGCAGTAGATCAACAACTGCAATTGAGATATCAGTGTTGTCATGAGTAAGGAGTCCCAATATACTAGACACAGAATTTAATTCAACCAATATGTGATATAAATCTGGTTGAGTAGCTATAACGTGCATTTCTAGAATGATATCATTTAATTCAATTTCGGAGTCCATAAATTTTTCAGGTTGGTCTGGAAATTTAATTCGTAGCTCCTGATTTTTAAGTACTTTTTTTTCGAAAGCCAATAAAAGCTTCTTAAGACTAGTATCATCAAGAATACCACTTTCAGCTTCAGCCTCTGGAAGTTCAATTTCAGACTCGGTTTCCTGTTTATTTTCTTTGTTTTCATCTAACGTTTTCAACATTTTCGACGGCCGACGATCATAATGATGAGAATCAGGAAAATTAGCCAATCTTTTCGATCGATGCCTTATATCCATTTCATTATCATCATCCACAGTACCTCTCTTAGGTTCTTTCGCAGGTTTATAACTAAGTAATTCTCCAACATCCATTTTGAATTTATATTTATACTATCGACTATAAATATAAAGTCGATGATAAAGTGAGATAAAACACTTTATCAAATAGCAAAGAAAATGAATAGCAATTAGAATTTATAATCCAGTAATTAAACAAAAAAAGTTAATAATTGCACGCGTTTGACAACATTCACTATATTTTAGACACCACGTTAGAAATAGAACAGTTAATATTAGAGATTGTTATTATTTAAAAGAACTGTTATTTAAGAAACGTTATCAACTAATAACAGTTTAATACGTAACGCGTTCTTCAAAAATTATGTTATTAAGGAAGCGTTTTTTCCCCGTAACTGCTGAAATCGTTCCTGTATTGGTAACTTCTCAAAGTCGGTATTGTAGGTTTCTACAATACGTTACTTTGTAACTTCTGGAACATTAAAGCTATTCTCGTTGTTTTGTAACTTCCGAAACATTAAAGCTGTTTTTGTTGTTTTGTAACTTTAAAACCGTTATCGCTATTTTAGAACTTCCGGAACCTTAAAGCCGTTATCGTTGTTTCACAACGGAATTTTAAAGTCGTTATTAGGGATGGGACTTGGTTACTTTTCTTGTACTTGGTACATACTGAGTACAGTTACTTTTAAAGTAACAAGTATTTTACAGATTACTTTGTGTACTTGTTATATTGTTTGTGCTGCCATCTATCGGGTTAAAATATAATGACAATTTTTTTCACGTTTTATGAATAAATAAAAACTAAATTAGTAATAAATAAATTAATTATTAAATATATAGTATTTTGTATAGTTTCATAAAATTAATTAATATAATTAATGTTAATTTAAATCATTATCCTTTATAAATAAGCATCCAGTTAAGGTTAAAATAAGAACTGATGTAATAATCTATAAAAATATTTCTTTTTATAAATGCAACATTTCAATAATAGCAATTTTTGTTTTTCCTGAAAAACTTTATTTTTTAGTATCAAGCAATTGAATATAAGTTATTCCCTCAACAAACAGTTTTTCTGTGAAAAATTTTGAACTTATATATTTTAATAAATATATTTCTTTCAGTATAAAAAATCCTAATCTTTTGTTATTTACATTTGTTTTTAGAGTTTTCATCTGTTTTAAGTAAATTTTCAAATTATTTGATTGTAATTTTCAAAGTTTAATTAAATTATTAAATTAGTCGTGATAATATAATTTCTATTTTTCAACCAAATCATCAACTTAATTTTTTGTTTTAATTTAGTAAGATTTTCCAATTATATAAATGAATTGTTATAATTAACTAGCAAATAATTTGTAAAGAATTGCAAAATGGGAGGATTAATCAATTACAAAGAGATTTTTTTTTAATTTGCTTAGAAATATACAATTACTTTTAACAAAAATCAAATTAAATTTCTTATATTTTTCTATTATTAAACATTGATGAAACAATTATAGCAAAATTTTTTGATACCTAATAGATAGTTATTTATTTTATAAATGTCGTTTATTTGTTTATATTTTTATGAAATAGATAAAATAGATTTTCTAAAATAAAAATTGCATTAACTCACATATCTTGCTTCAGTTTCCTGAATCTTAATTTATGGATAAATAAAGTAGCTTTTCAATTAAAACTGTATTAATATTTTTTAAGTGAATATGATCATCATTCATAAAGTAACTTTTATAGTAACACTAAAATTCATTAAATATCAAAAAATGTAAAACTGTTTTGCCAATAATCTATATAAATGTTATGTTGTTTTAATGTAAAATATTAAGTAAAATTTAATCTTTAAAACAAAATACAGGAACTAAAATACATATATTTTATTGACATCAAACTATAATTTAAAAAATACACATGATGGTATAAATAAAGACAAAAAGTAAAAGTTGACTTAATTAAAAAATTTTTTTTTCATTTCGAAGTTCAAAATTAAAATGAATAAACTACCTTTATTATGTTTCAATCAATATTATCACTATATGAATAAAATTAATTGTATAGTAAAAAAATATAAAAAAATTTTTCAAAAATTTTAAATTCTATATATTTATATTCTACATATTCATAGTAAAATATAGTGAAATTAAAACATGGTAGAATAAAAAGTACATATATTTATATGGAATCATAATCAAAAATGCACATAATATTAAAAAAAACAATGAAAGTATATTAATAGTTTTAATTTAAATATTTTGTTTAAAAACTTGGAAACCAAAATTAAATTCATTTGTATTTAATGCGGTTCAAATATATATGTTCATTCTATATCAAAATATTTTTTCAGTTAAAAAAAACTTCATTTTATACAATTTTATTCAACTATGTAAATTACTTTGATATAGAATAAACATATTTATTTCAGATTTATTAATTATTAAAAAAATACAAAATAATTTTGCTAGTAAAACTCTAAACTCCATAATTATATTTTAATACAAAACACTGTGAAATAAAACAATGAATGAATTTAAAAAGTATTCATATTTACGTAAAAAATTAGCATGATGTAAAACAAAAGTAGCAACAAAAATTCTAATAATATACAATCTTTAATCCCTTAGAATAATTAAAATAAATTGATATTTTGTAATATGTAAAAACGATTTTGAATTAAAAGTGTCACATTTTATTTTCCTAGAGGTATATATTTTTACAAGTTATCACAAAATGGATTGAAAATAGTTACAGAAGTCAAAATTTTATATTCATGTTATGCCAAATGTAATTTATTATATATGTACACAGATTATGAGAACCTTTTTTAATCTCTTTTTTTATACCGAAACACAGCGTAACCCTTAATTAAGGGCTCCATAGTTTTAACTAAATTGTCAAAGGGCCATTTTAGTATAGAGTCATATAACACTCTTGAGAAGATGGAACTCTCTAAGATTAAGTCCCTGTAAAGTACTCAGTCTGGATAGGCTGACTTATAGGTAGGCAAGAGCCAGGCGTCTCTCTGTGATCTTGATTCTTTCTCAGACCCCTCGTTCCGTCGCTAGGACTTGTCCGCTCCGGGACCTGTTTCAGAGAAATATCAGGAACACCAAAGGTATGTCGAAGCTCTCCTCCTTCCCCACAAGTGCCTGCTATTTATACTAACCTTTCCCCCAACATCTGGCCTACAGTAATCTCCAGATCCATCATTTAATGTCACTTTTTGACCTCTATTTCCAGCCACTCCACCGATTCTAATCAGAACGAGTGAAGAGGCAATAAATTCTTCGAAAGCACATGGTCCATTCAGCATGTGATTCCAGTTAAATTCGAAGAATTACATTTGGACTTAATTGCCCATCACGATTCCTGTTTGCCGTTCCCACATCATATTCCAATCAGAACTAATTGACTGTTTTTGGGTACTATGTTGTTCCTGGAATTCAAACGTGGAAAATCAATCTCGTTGACAGCTGCAAAGGTGTTAACGACCATCGAAACTCTGGAAATAACTTGGGGGTTTCAAGTAATAACGGGGACGTTTTATCCCCATTAACATCGCTCTTGGTCAAAAAGTTATGTCCAGCAGACGGAAGAAAGGTCTTCATTTTAAGATCGTAAAATAGAATCAAGAATGAGATCCTCATTAAAAAGCTCATGGTTCAAAATTTATGACCAGTAGTAGACTGACACCCCACGATAGAAGGTGAATTATGTGACCGAAAAATAGATAATGTTATTTACATCGTGTTTCTTTCCTGAAAACGAGAGACCATACACTGGTGGGAAAATTGAAATAGTTCTACACAAATTTAACGAAAACTATCAATTTTCACTAAATTTGCCTCGCTTTTTTTTTTTTTAATCAAACATAATAAGTAGGATTTACAGTTTTCTCATTTATGATTTATCATGATATGAGCTTAAGCGGTTTCAAAATCAATATAGTTAAAATTTGTTTTTATAAATTCAATAATATTTTTTGTGTTATATACTTGGAAATAAGATGGTTTTATTTGCTATCCACTAATGTGCTTTATTTGCTATCTACTAATGTGCAATTATATAGTAGAACTTTATCAAGAATTTCATACTATATTTTAAACTGAAATTAATATTATATTAAAACATATTGCATAGTTTTCATATGCTTAAGAAATTATTATCTAAAATATGTTTCTTTATATTTTAATATTCACAGTTTTTTGAGTAACGATTCTATAAGAAAATAAAGAAATAAAGTGTAATTTTTAAGGAAGTTTTATTAAAACATTTTTATCAAGATCTGTAATATAAACTAAAACTGTAAGTATTTCATTATAACTTGATATAAAACAGTTTACTTTTTTTTCTCCCCCATTTTACAATAACTTTAATAAACAAAATCCTAGGATTTGCAATCATGCAAATATTAATCTTATAATATTTTGAATATTCAATGTTATGAACAAAGTATATCTGGAAATTAATTTATCATAAATTCATTCAAATATCTCGTAATTTTTTTTTCAAATCTTTAAATTATATTACATTACATACATATTCAAATGTTTGCTTTATGTCATCTAAATGGGTGCAGAGTTTACGTTACGTAGTTTCAAGATATATATATATATATATATATATATATATATATATATATATATATATATATATATATATATATATATATATATATATATATATATATATATATATATATATATATATATATATATATATATATATCACTGGCACATTTTCAAGAAAAATTGTAGCATATTAGGCAATATTCTCATTCGTAATATTTTTTAAATTATGTTGTGATAAATTTCGGTTCATTTATTTAAAAAGAATTATATTATATTTTGAGCAGAAATTTATGCAAAAAGTAATTTTTTTTTTACGATTTAAACTGAATTTACCGACATAAATCTGAACTGAAAACTTGGTTTTATAAAAATAAAGGTAATTTTTCTCAATCTAATGTGCTGGCGTACATTTTAATTTAGATACTTGATTCCCAGTTATATTATTTTGAGATAAGCTAGAAATACGTATTTTCTGATTAAAACTCTAAACGAAATTTAATTATTCTATGAAACTACTTAATATAATACATCTTAATCAATTTGCTTAAATGCAGCTCATTATGAATAATGAGCGAATGTTTTTTATTTTTTAACAGGTACTTACATTAAAGAGTAAAATTCTATAGTTGAAATACCTTTTTAATTTAAAATTCTGTAGTTAAATCTTTTCTTGTTTCCGAAAATCATCCCCCAATCATGCCATTTTAAATTTTAAATACGAATTGAAAATATGCATTTTTATTTACGTGAACAATTTCCCCTAATTTTGCTTTCAGAACAGCAATTTATGTGATTATATAACTACCTAATTTTTAATGGTAAAAATATTTTTGAAGAGAAAAAATTGTTAAAGTAAAAAATATTTAATTACTTTTAGAAATATTTTTTTAAAAATTATCTTTAAAACTAAAATATAGTAAAAAAAATTCCATTCACTTTTTGTTCAAGCCAATAGAGTAATTTTGGAAACAATGATCAGATTTAAAAAATTTAATTAAAATTAATTAAAAGTTAAAAAAAATAATAAGAAAAATAAGTCAATAAATATGGAATAATACGTAATAACGACTCGTTATTACGTTGTTTTGGCTGCTAGCATTGACATCGAGTTTTCTCGGGAACACAACGAACACATCAGAAACAATTTGGGTGTCCTTCCCCTATCAAGATACGTCCAATTCCTTGCTTTTCGCTTCTACAACAATCTTTATGAAATTGATAACTCTGAAATTCAAGCAATTGAAAACTACAGTCCCTATGAACTTTCCAATTTCCACAGACCAAGGGCGGTTCTGCGGGCTAAGCACACAAATTTTGAAAAAGCGGAATGCTTGGCAAACAGTCTTGAAAAGCAATTTCAAGCAAACAACATCAGTAATCCACAAAATGACCAGCAAATTATAAACACAGTAACCAATTTCCTGACTAACAACATTAATAATCAGCCTTTCATTGAAACACCTGCTTCAGAAATTGAAGAAATTATTAAACAATTAAAACCCAAAAAAAGTACCGGTCATGATAATATTAACAACAAAATTATGAAACAGCTCCCTATTAGAGCAATTTGCTGCCTCTCTGCAATCATCAACAGTATACTGAAAACAAGTCATTTTCCAAAAGTATGGAAAAGGGCAGTTATCATTCCGCTCCACAAGAAGGGTAAAAGCAAAAATCTCCCATCCAATTATAGACCGATCTCTCTTTTGCCGACTATGGCCAAGATTGCCGAAAAAATTATTCTTAATAAATTACTGGCCTTTGATGAGACCAACAAAATTATTATTCTTCAACAATTTGGCTTCCGTAAAAAACTTTCTACCACCCACCAACTACTCAGAGTAGTAGAAAAAATTTCAAAAGGAATCGCGTACAAAAAATCCACGGGAGGAATATTCATTAATATAGAAAAAGCGTTCGATAGAGTTTGGCACCCTGGTCTAATTTACAAACTAATTAAATTCCATTTCCCAACCCAATTAATTACTTTAATTAATAATTACCTCTCCAACCGCTTTTTTACTGTTAGAGTAGGAAAAGATATCTCTCTGGACAGACCCATTCTTGCAGGCGTACCGCAAGGATCCCTGCTGGGTCCTCTCTTATTTAACATCTATATCAATGATATTCCGCAACACCAAAATACTATGCTCTGCTTGTTTGCGGATGATACTGCCGTTTTGTCCACTAGCTCTTTCTACTGGAAAATTCATGCTACCCTTACTGAACACCTCATGGCCATTGAAGAGTGGCTTAATAAGTGGAAAATTAAAATAAATCCAAACAAATCCACTGCTGTCATTTTTACTAGGAAACGTACTCTACCTCCCCAGATTCAACTAAGCGGTTTTTCGGTCCCCTGGTCAAATAAAGTCGAGTACCTCGGTCTTACGTTAGATAAAAAACTTACCTGGAAAGCCCATATTAATAAAATTAAGAGTAAATTTATTTCTGCCAAAACTTCACTCTACCCCTTAATTGCCTACAAATCAAAGCTCTCCATGGCTAACAAGCTATTGATTTATAAATCATACCTTCGCCCTATTATCACCTATGCAGCCCCAATCTGGGGTGGTGCTGCAGAAACGAACCTGAAACTTCTTGAGGGTCAGCAAAGTAAATTTCTTAGACTGATCACTCAATCAGACTTCTACATCAGAAACGAACACATCAGAAGCAATTTGGGTGTCCTTCCCCTATCAAGATACGTCCAATTCCTTGCTTTTCGCTTCTACAACAATCTTTATGAAATTGATAACTCTGAAATTCAAGCAATTGAAAACTACAGTCCCTATGATCTTTCCAATTTCCACAGACCAAGGGCGGTTCTGCGGGCTAAGCCACATTCAAACTTATCTATTTGCCTCCCAAAAAGTAGAAATTAATAATTTCTTCTTCTTATTCTTAAAAAAATATATATATATATATAAAATAAAATACAGAAAAGGAAAAAAAATTGTATTTATATATATGCATATATAATAGAATAAAAAAATATTTTGTCTTTATGTAGTTATATCAATACTGTTACTATGTATATAACTGTAATTTTATTTTATTTTATTTTATTTTTTTCACTCTTGTTTGTAATGTGTATTCAAATTTTTCTTTTTATGTTTATTCAATATCATGCAAAGAACTCTCGTTGGGAGCACTTTAACCTAAGAGTCAAAATATTTTCTTAATCTTTTGTGTTTAAATAACCTTATGTTTTGAAATCATTATGTTAATCTCAACTAAAGTTAGGTGTAGAAAAATTTCTTAGGAACAGAAGGTACATGGCCATTTAGGCTAGGAACCTAACAAACACTAGATCCACTTCTTCTTCTGCGGGCTAAGCCACATTCAAACTTATCTATTCGCCTCCCAAAAAGTAGAAATAAATAATTTTTTCTTCTTATACTTAATCTCTTCGCGACGGGCGGTGCATATATGCATTTTAAGCTGGAACAATTTTTAATAATCGCTAGATGGCACTATGTGTCCATTATATTTAAACTGAACGTAGTTTTAGTGTTCTGACCTTCATTTTTTTCGTATTCCTGCTTTTTTTGGTATTTTGATTATCAGCTGTGGCTGGGGAGAGAGGAATTCGCAATGTAAACAAACACAGCTCGACTCTTCAACTTTCCACGTGATTTAAGGATTCTCGCTTCTGATAGCTCTCCGAACACCTTTTTTTATTTTGTTTTCGCTACTATGGGAGGTCTTTAAGGGGTTTTAGCGTCAGTTTCGTTACAGTTTTTACTGCTTCCGGTTTTATTTTCTCACTTTTCTTGCTATTTCGAAAATTCTCGACTCCAGATTATTATGGCGAGGAAGCGTTATTTATCAGAGGATAAATATACATGTATGGTAAATGAACCATTCAGTGATGTAGATGAAAGTGATGATTCATTTGCTAAAGAGTTAGAAAATGATATTTCTAGCGATTCTGACACAGATGCAATGTCGGACTTTGCGTTTATCCGTGCTTTGAGATTTTCCATGCTCAGTCTTCATTTTAAATTTTGTTATTTTTTCTTGTAAATAGCCCTTGTATAGTTTTTATTAATTTGAAACTATGTTGAAGTGTTTTGTCAATTAAAATTTTAGAAAAACAAGAATTGCACTGTCGAAAATTATTTCCCAAGGTAAGCAACTTTCTTATATATATATTTTCATATAAATGGAAGGAAAAACAATATTAAAGTCTAGTTTTAATGGTATAAGATAGATTATGTGATAATATAAAATGGTACCAAAAATCATGGCGGTAGGACTTTAATTTTATTTTTTACGAATTTTTTTCTAAAGTTAGGCTTAGCGGAGAAAACCCCCCGTCTTGTAACATCATTCCTTTCGCTTCTGCTTCGTCCTGAACGCGCGTTTTAAACAGAGGCGCCCCGTCCTGAAAAGGTTAAAAAAAATAAAATACAGAAAAGGAAAAAATTTGTATTTATATATATGCATATTTCTTTTTATTTTTTTATATACATATGTATATATAATAGAATAAAAAAATATTTTGTCTTTATATAGTTATATCAATACTGTGTATATTAATACTATGTATATAACTGTAATTTAAAAATATATATTTTTTTGCAATTTTGTTTGTAATGTGTATTCAAATTTTTCTTTTTTATGTCTATTCAATCTCATGCAAAGAACTCTCGTTGGGAGCACTTTAACCTAAGCAAAATATTTTCTTAATCTTTTGTGTTTAAATAACCTTATGCTTTGAAATCATTATGTTAATCTCAACTAAAGTTAGGTGTAGAAAAATTTCTTAGGAACAGAAGGTACATGGCCATTTAGGCTAGGAACCTAACAAACACTAGATCCACTTCAATTCCAAGCTTTCGCGTGGCACGTTGCGTTGTTTAGCAATTAAGAATGTATACTTTTCGGTTCCTCAAGTTGATGTAGAAAAATTAATTGAAAAGCGGATGAATAAATGTATTTCATTTTAAAAAGATTAAAACATTTGTAAAAATGGGAATTTTTAAAAATATATTTTATGTTAATATTGGGGGGGGGCATTTAATTTATCTTCAGCCTTTATTTATTACTATTATTTTATTGAATTTTAGCGAAATTTTTATTAAGCTGATGCATTTATTTAGAAATTTGAAATTATGCTCGCATATCAAAGCAAGAGTGCCATATTTTAAATTTAATATTAAATTTCGGGAATTAATTTATATATATATATATATATATATATATATATATATATATATATATATATATATATATATATATATATATATATATATATATATATATATATAAAATTAAATTTGAAATTTACTTTAAGAATTTATACATTGTAAAAGTAATTTTTGACACTTATAATTTTTTTTATTTATCGAGAAAGCATCACCATCATTTATTAAAATTAATTTATATAAAAATAATATTAATTATTTTAAATGATAATATAATTGATTATATTAAGATAATATTTTTAATGTAATAATTTTACATTCCTAAAAATGTATTTGATGTACTGGAATAAAAGAATTGCATCATATTTCTTGTAGAAAGCAATTTATAAAATTTGCGTTGAAATAAAAAGTATTGTTGCTAAGTTAAGTTATTAAGAATCATGATAATAAATGTTACAATGTATAATTATATTAAATTAATTATTGTAAATGTGGTTGTAATTATTTAATATTTGAAAATAAAATCACATTATATTTTGACATTTTTATAAACTACTATTTCGTTAGTCCTCAAAAGAATGGTCACACCATAACAACCAAGTCACACTATGCAGCGACGGGTATGCAATTTATGTGGCCCTACGTTATATAATTTTTGGAGTCCCTACTCCCTACATTTTATTTTTATATTTGTAATATATAACTAGCCATTTTTTTAATACGAAGGACAAACTAAAACAAACAAAATGAAAAATACTCTGCCAATTTATGGGCACCTAAGCTCATACGATTAACAACAAATCCCCCCTTCATTGTAGGTACCTCCACTGGCCAAAAAAAAAAAATTGATACCACACAAGACATTTTTTGATGTAAACTCTAATTTTTGGAAATCCCCCCTTGTACGCCACTGGCTTAAAAATATAAAATGCATTTTATTCAACTCCAGACTCAATACCTTTTATCTTGGTCATTGCTTATGTCTGATGGATTTTATTCGTTTTTAAAAATGAAAATAAAAATTAAAACACTTACCTTCACAGATTGGTTGTTTGGGTTTTATGGCGCAAAGTCCAAAAAAGGACATGCTGCGCCACTTTCCTTCACAGAAGCCAAACGCACTGGGCAATTTGCACAAGCACTTTTTTAAAGGTTCTTTGCACTAACAATTTAAACAAACTATTTTATTTCGCACCAGCCGAAGTCTAGTGGCAAATAATGCATTGTTTTAAGTCTACTTCCTTTTTATATGCAGTTAAAAAGGGCTGTTAGATCTTGTTTCACTTGGTTTCAAAATTAAAATTAAAATCAAAACTATCAGTCAAATCTTGCAACGCGTTTTTGAGAAAATTCCCGTGAACCGATTTCAATGAAATTTGGTATACTTACAATAAAAGGGTCCGATGATAATGCAATATTATGAAAAATAATTTATTGATATGATATCAGAATGATAAAAAATATATTCTTTATTTTTAGTGCATCTTATAAAAGCCTGTAACTTAATTTTTTTTATCAATTCATTTTCTAAGATTTCAGCGCCCCTAGATCATTGCGCTCCAGGCAACTGCCCGGATCTCCCTACCCTGGGGCCAGCCCGGATGAAATGTATTTTATCGATCATCTAACATTTTCCCACTCATTACCATTTCAGTATTTTCAAGTCTAAGTCAAGTTTCAAAATTTCAGAATATAAATCATTGGAAATTTATAAATAATACAGAATTTAATAAATTCTCTCAGTTATATGTACAAGAGATTTTAGAAGAAACTTAGTAATTTATACGTGAAAAAATTGCTAAGGTTTAGAAAGTTAAGTCTAAAAAATGAGTAAAAATATTCATAATAAAATAAACTTGCTAACCATATATATTTATCGCATTATTTACATCGCCAAGTCAGCGAATCATAACCAAAATCTGGAGCCAACGATCGGGGCTATCTCGAGACTCTACATTGATATTGCATATCTTGACTTCGTTTCACATAGAAATCATTGATTGTTATAAAAATTTGTAGGCCCTAAATTTACATGAATAAACTTTAAAAATACATCTGAATGATAATCTTCTGAAATAATATGTTTCACTATAATTCCTAAATTGCTTAGAAAAAACTGATTTTTTGATTGTCATATAATATTATTTAGAGTAATCCTTCGGCATTCATTGGTGTTCACAATATCGGCCAATATCTTACATTAAATTATTAATTAGTAATCTACTTGAGTATATGATGTGTAAGAAATGTAATATTTCTTCATTTATATAATTTTGATCTCAATCGTTGTTAATGAATTTGCGATGAAAAAATACATTAAAATGAACAGAAAGGGAACCACTCGGTTGTCATGAGCAGGGATCGTTTTGCGAAACAGAATCTCAAAAAATCCGAAAACAAAGCAAAACTGCATTTTGCTGTTTCTTGTTTCTTATGTAATATTTTCTGATTAATTAATTTATAATTTGAATATGGTATGATTTTGATATTCCTTTTTTATTTCTGCATTATATTTGTATTATTTTTAATGTTTGTTTCTTTTTTAATTTAGATTGTTTTGCTTAATAAATAATTTTTCTCAGACATCCTCTAGAAAATCATCTGTCGGTGGTACAAAAAAGAAATCGAGTGCCAAAATAGAATTAACTAGTGAACAGAAAAAGGATATTCAAGATGCATTTAATCTGTTTGACACAGAAGGAACTGGTTTTATTGAATCAAGAGATTTGAAGGTAAAAAAAAAATGGGTTTTTTTAATACTTCATCATAAAATTTTGAATTTCGGTATTAATATAATTGATGCGAAGGAAATTTGTTTAAAATTCTTAATATAAGGTTACAGATGTCATAGCTTTTTTGGTTTGATTTCACTTATAATGGCTTTGTTTTGTGATTCTTTTTTCATTTTCTTAGTACCTTGATCTGAACAAGTTGCTGCTTTGGTTCAAATCTCGGCATTGTTGTAGTAGTTGAAAATTCATTTTAAAGTCTATATCCCAGCTGAATTAATATTTGTGATCAAAAATTAATTGTAGTTCTGGAAATCCTAAATACATTCATATTCTTAACATTTTCATTATTTTTAACAGTAAAATTCTACGAATTTGTTTTGAATTGGAGCTGTTTTCATCATTTCCTCAAGTTTTATACCTTTTTGTCTTACAAAAATTACGCGATATTGTGTAATTTTGATGTGTTAATATTTATGCTTGATCAATAACATGTAATACATGTTATTGATCAAGCATAAATAGCATCGTAATTTTGATTTTATAATTAGTATTCTCTATCTTATAAAATATGTGAAATAAATAGCATTTTTTAAAAAATACTTATAGTAAGTAATACATGATCATTTTTTGTAATAATATTTCATATTAATTGAACAAAGAGTGGAGCATACCTACAAAAATGTTATCAGGCAGTGGTCAATCAAGGAATAAAGCAAAATTATTTTCGTAAGTAGTATCAGTTTTTGTAGTACTTGGTTTTTCATTATTACAGCTGTAGAGCACCTCTCCTACGTAATATTACTGGGCAAGTGTATTCAGCTCAGTAATGAAGCTAAATTAGTTACTAAAATACCAGCAATTTTTGCAATGCTTAATTTTAAATTAATAGTGATGCTCATTCTTTATAATTTCATCCTATATTATCCTATTAATTAAGCAGAATTCTACAATCTGATAACAATAACAAATCAATAATTTGTGAATAACTTCATTATTTAAGATTAATAAACACAATACACTCTCAAAATTTTATGTTATACATTATCTAATTTAACTAGTAAGATGTTTAGGTTACTAGTTAAATTAACATCTTACTAATTCTTCATGGTAAGAATAGAAGTGCAATTCTATTTTATTTGGGAGTTTGTATTTTTCTATTAATGTGTCATTTACATTATTGTAATGAAAGAATATATTGACACAAAGAAAAACATTATTGCATATTGGTGATTCATGTATATTAAAAACAAATTTGAAGATAAGTTTATAAAAAATGAATGCAATCATTTAAAATATCACTTTTATCAGAAGTAAATTTCTCCACATTTCAAATTTAAAAATGTACATTCATTTTTTTTCTTACATCACTTGCAATAAACAAATAAAAAAAATTATAAGTTTACAAACTTAGAACATACAAATTAAACTTAAATAAAGGCTCTGTTAAAACATTTCCAATTTTAATTAAATTTACAGAAAGTTCAACTTTTCTGCCTAGATTTCTAATCTAACAAATAACAATTTTAGTTTTAAAAACTTAATGAACTTGAAAACTTTTAAAAACTAAATTAATATTGATGAACTATATTTTATAAGAAACAAGGATAATCTTAGTTGCAATTAATGTCAGGGCACATCAAAAGTTGTCAGAGAATAGCAATCATTCATGTATTGATTAAAATTTATTACATAAAGGAAACCTATTTAGGTGTAGTAATCTGCTAATTTGCCATCTATACTTAATTGTTGGATTCAGCTTTTTTGAGAATATTTTAATGCCTTTTTTTAGTGGAAATATTTTTTACTTATAATATTCATTCCAAGAAATTCTGAATATTAGTTAATTCTAACCATTTGTATTCTTCATGGTAGGAATAGAAGTGCAATTCTATTTTATTTGGGAGTTTGTATTTTTCTATTAATGTGTCATTTACATTATTGTAATGAAAGAATATATTGACATAAAGAAAAACATTGCTGCATATTGGTGATTCATGTATATTAAAAACAAATTTGAAGAGTTATAATATGATTATAAAAGTTGCCTCAAAAATATTGAAGTAAAGTTTTTTTTTCAAAGTAATAAAAAATTTGATTAAAATGCTGAATGCAAAAAGCTGAATTTTGTACTATATTTCATGTATTTTAAAATAGTACATTTTCGATTACAATGTAATTAACAGTTACTTAAACTGATTTAATTATATTATTTTTAAAAAATGCCACCAAAATTTACGTAGTTGAACTAGAAGCTGAATAGTAAGCACTGGCCTTCGGTTCAACAGTTTGTTGATGTGAATTCCATCTTAATATTTGTAGTGGTTTAAAATCACTTTAAATTGTAGGTCCAGATCTAATTAGTTGTTGTGTGTAAAAAAAAAATAACCCTTGAATGACAGACAAAACAAACCAAGAACTATATAAATCTATTAGATTATGTTTCATTGAAATAAATTAGAAGTTAATTAAGAGTTTAAAATCATAGTTTAGTAACATATTAAAACTAATGAGTTGAAATATTAAATGCCATACAGATCCCAGCCATTAAAAATTATAATCCAATTTTTGGGTAAAAAAAGTACCTGAATAAATTTCTTTCAAACTATTGACTGTGCTGATACCTGAATCAATAGCTATTGGGTTTGATTGATACCTTGGCTATAAGATATTTCTGGAAGTTAATAACCAACTTTAAATTGTTGGCCCCAGTTAATTTAGCTGTTATGTGTTAAAAGTGTTCAAATAGAGACAAATAAATCAAACCAATCTTTCCGAACACTGACACTATTATTACCAACAGCCATTAACCTGTTGTTATAATCAACAGGTTTTGCTGTTGCAATTAAATGTGATTCAAATTTTAAAACATTATCAAAACAATAAGTTGTGTGAATTTTGTTTAAAATTTCAACAAGTTCAATTTTAAAAATTCGTTTGATTTTAGTAGTAAATCATAATTATTTTGCTTCTAAAATAAAATCAAATATTTTCTCTTAAATATAATATGTTGATTTTTCTTTTAAATGAAAAAAGAATATTCAGATTGAATATAAGAAATAAATAATTTTTTGGCATTTCTTACAACTCTTAGTACCACATTTGATAATAAATATTTGTTTAAAATATATCACTTTATAATAAACATAATTAAATATTTCTGAAATTATTTTACAAATTAACTGTGAGATATAAAAAGTTCATATCAACAGAAAAATATGTCAAAAATACTATATTTGTTATATATTAAAAAATAAAAATAATTGAATATTGAAACATAGATTTGCTTTCATTTTGTTTACTTAATAATAAGTTATAATAATTGGAGGAATAGTTGTAATAGTAATTTTTTTAATTATTCCTCTTGGGAACTTTTTGTTAGAAGTAGTGGACATTTTCTTCTCATGTATTTTGTGATTAACAATTAATTTTAATAATTTTTTGTAAAAATAATAAATAATAATTTTTTGAAAACTTGTATGTTTGAAGAATAATTAAAGCTTTTGTGTGAAAAAAAATAACTATTGAAAGTGTATAAATATGTATTTGTAACTTTAAATTAAAAATTTGATTAACATTGGTCGAAATATATTTAATTATAATTTAATAGGCAAATATATATAGAAAATTTGATTTTGATTTACATTAGTATTCTCAGTAAGTTATTTTTAGCATGTACAAGAATGTAGATGTATTTTGATATCATATTTATTCTGATAAAAAGGAAGTTTATTTAAAATTTTTCTGGTGCATCATGTTTTAATTAAGTGAGGTATTTTGACTTTTCTTTTTAAATTCATGTGTAGGTTGCTTTAAGAGCTTTGGGATTTGAACCCAGAAAAGAAGAGATTAAGAAAATGATATCTGAAATTGATAAAGAGGATACAGGTAATCATTTTTACTTGAATTTATATAACTTAAACAAAATATGTATAACTTGTTATATAGAATTCAAGTTATTTGAATGATAATAATTTTACAATTTTTATAAAATCCTATTATTCAAATATTTTGTAAATACTGATTTAATAATATTTTATTATTTATTTTCCATATTTTGTACTATTTACATTAAAAGTGTAATGTGCTGCTAAAATTATATCTAAATAAAATTGACTATTACTGAAGAAAAATATAATTTCGTTTTTAGATTCTGTGAAATATAAAAAATTCAACAAAAATTATAATGTAAAACTTCAGATTATATATTATCACTGAATATCAGTTATGAAACTCTTTCATTTGGAGGCATGGCAAATGCTTTTTTAGTCCATATTTATAATTCTTTTATTTTGTACTTTTTCTAATAGGATGTTCCTTTCTACTCAATTTCATGAACATCAAATTATATATTTAATGAATTTGTAAATATTATCAAATATATCATGCTAAAATTAAGTTAAGTTAGAATCACTTGTTTGAGATCATTGTATATTGAAATTTTATCATTATGACTGAAGAGGCATAAACTCCAAAATTTAACATTCACTAAAAATCTTTATTAATTCATAAACTCCAGTATCATAAACACGGGCATTATCAAAACAGTTCCTTCACTTCTGTTCACTTGTGTTTACACTCCACCTTTGCAACATATAATGGTTTCAAGTATATTAAAGTTAATAAAAAGACTTGATACTAAGATTACTACACACACACACAAAGACTTTATATATACAGGCTTATAAAATAACTGGAAAGAAAAATTATACATTTATACTTGGTTATCACAAATTGGTAAAATACATATATTTGAGATACCTCTCCTATAATTACCCGTTGCTGTCTTTACTTCAACAACTCTCACCTTGCCATCTTTTTCAGATGTAATGCTGCTAATTCTACCAATTTTTCAGGTGCACATTGGCAATCAATTTTCTTTAATAATACAACTATACCTAGCGCAGCATTGCCCCTGTCAAACTTCCATTTATGTCTCTGTTTCAAATTGGACAGGTAATCACATGACCACTTCTTCCTTATAGTCTGAGACAATTTGCTAGCAAGCTGCCAATAGTTGAACCAGTTGTTTGGAATCTCCGACACATACAACTGGGGCAAGGTATTCAACAGTCTACCAATCAAAAAGTGGCTTCATTTGAATCAGTTGACATTGGGGTTAAAGGGCAACTATTCAACACAGCCTCTATCTGAGTTGTTATTTTAAGGAACTCCTCAAAAATAAGTTTATGATCACGTACACAATGTTTCAGATGGTGTTTAAAGCTCTTGACACCAACTTCCCACAATCCTCCAAAATTGGAAGATTGAGGTGGAATAAAACCCCACGAAATTCCATGAGAAGTCAAATAATCACTCACTTGTTCCCGTTTGAATAAGTCAAGGACCTTTTTTATTTCTTATGCAGCTTCACAAAAATTCTTTGCATTATCTGAAAGCAATTGTGAAGGTAAACCTCTTTGACTTACAAACTCTTTCAAACAAGTAATCAATGCTTCAGCTGTTAAGTCACTTAATACTTTGAGATGTATTGCCTTAATAACTAAACACATAAATATGCAAACAAAAACCTTTTGATATACACTCCTTCTCTTGTTTTTAAACTTTATCAAAAAATGAACACAAAGATCTAATCCAGTTTTAGAAAATGGCTGACTTATAATTATTTTATCTTTAGGCAAATGTGCCATAATCTGATTCCATTCTCTTGGCCTTGCTTTAAAGCATATAACACAATTATGTACAACATGCCTTACCTTATCTCGGACGCTTAAAGCTCAATATTCTTGACGCACACTATGTAATAATGTTTGGGGACCACAATGTAAATTTCTGAGGTGATAATATCTCAAAATCATCTCTATAAACTTATGAAACTTTGGCAACAGGACAGGGTGTTTCATGTCAAAGGATAGGTCAGAGTTCCCGAGTTGTCCACCAACCCGAAGGAGACCTTCCTAATCTAGGAAAAGAGACAAAGTACTGAGATTTGACTCTTTAAAAGGTTTTTGATCTGCTAAAAGCCTTAACTCTTTAGAAAAGTGTTGTGCCTGTACTATTCTTAAAATAAATTTCTTGGCTTTCTCTAGTTCACCCGTTTGAAGTGCACCACAATGAGCTCTGCCTCTATAATTATCAATAAATCTAAGCACAAATGCAGATATTTTAATTAGCTTAACATCGTTATATTAAAAATACAATCATTGAAGATTGAAACTACGTTCTTAAAAAAACTGCTTTAAAACTGTTATTATAAGTTCATATACTAATGTCTGGGTTTAATTTAAATTTTGTGTTATTTATTTTATTAAAATAAAATGAAGTTTTATATTTTTATGAAATATTTTCATTTTTAGAAATTTCTAGTGAACAATAATTTTTTAAAAATTAAAATTACTATTAAAACATGAATTATTTGCTAATGTGTTGTAAAGTTATTTTATTTTAAAACAAAATTTTACCAGATAAATTTCTTAGAAATATTGTTTTAGAAACATAAGAAACAAAAATCAGAATTTGCTTAAATTTTATGAATTTAATTTTCAAGAACTTTATTTAACACATAAGCATCATGGCATGATTTTTTTACTGAATGTACAGTATGACATTTACTTCTCTAATTTTCTCTTAGAATGTATATTTTAAATAAATTTTTTTGAGAGTAGGCAGATGTATTATTAAGTGCTAAAAGTCTTTTAGTTTTGAACTTCTTTCCAGCAATTGTTTTAGTTTTTAATAAAAGTTTATCTCTTAAATTTATTTCTTCATATTAATTAATCTAATTTTTAAAAAATAAGCAAAAATGATTTTATCACATTCAACAGATTGTTTTTGTATCTTTGGGTATTATAAAAATTGGTATTTACTTGAGAATAAATTAAACATTTTATAACCATTATCATAAATAGTTCCTTTTATTACTCATGCTTTCCATAATCATGTTATTAATTTTTTAAGCAATTTTTCATTTTGAATATGTGTATTAAAATTTAATTCTGTGACTTTTAAATTTATCATTTAATTTTGCGATTGTTTAATTAGGAAAAATAAAGTATGAAGAATTTTTCAAACTTATGGCTGAAAAGATTAATGATAAGGATGCTAATAAAGAAATTATGAAAGCTTTTCAATTATTTGATGATGATAATACAGGAAAAATATCATTTAAAAATTTGAAAAGAGTTGCCATGGAATTGGGGGAAAATATCTCTGATGAAGAATTGAGAGTAAGTTTTCTTTTATATAGTTTTCAGTATGAAATAAATGTAAAAAGGGGATTTTCTTAATTAAGAATTTTAAAATTAATGACATCAAAAATACATATACAGTGAGACCCCTCTTAATGCTGTTTCATTTAGCGCTGTTTGGGCTTAGCTTTCTTTCTTTTTTTTCAACCCAGGGATTCCCAGAAATTGCTCGCAGCATTATGGGGATTCCCTGAAATTTTGCACAGCTCTAGGTTTCCATATAATATTACTCCATATAATATAACTCTTATTTGTCCAAAATAAAAACTGCTCTTATTGTTTACACCAAAATTAAATATTCTTTTGTGTATTAAAAAATATTTAGTTTAGGGTAAACATTAACAATCCTTCTGTCAAGTATAATATCTCTACTACAATCCATAGATTAGAGTATGGCATTCAATTCTTGTTGTGGATATTTCTGTATATATAGCATTAATATTAATGTGAGGTAATTTTCAAAAGTTACAAAGAAATATACTTTTGAAGGATCCTATTTAATTTGATTGTATGATTGAATATGTATTGGAATTCTATTTACCAAAAATAAATTTGAATGCATTGATAATTTTGATATAATGTATTGTATTTTGATTTAATGACAATTAACTTCTTCTGAATGGGTGATTCATATATGCATTTGCTAGAAACTTCTCCCATGATTCGTATATGCCTCACAGGAAATAAGTGCAGAAGTTAATTTCAATATATTGACAGAATATGTGGTAACCTAACTGGGTACTAAAAAAAAGGATGTTAAAACTTTAAAATATTTTGTTTATGATTTTCTCCTTCAAAATAGGCTTAAAGATGTGAAACCTCTGTTCTGTTAAATTATTCCTTTAGCTTTTGTTCTGTCCACTGTATGCAACTTGACAGTGTGTCCTGAAAGAATTATAGATATTGCATCACACATGCACGCACACACACAGAGAGAGATCTTGTATATATTATATATATTAAGATATATATATAAAATCTTAATATTTAAACAATTTTATATAGAAAAAAATCATATTTTTTAGCAGTTTTCCATAAAATTAATTTTGTACATAAACTTATTGACTCCTTTACATCAAAAATAACACAAATTTGAGTGAGATTCTTATATATATATAAGTTTATGTTCAAAATTATAGTTTCATTAAAAACTGCTAAAAAATATGATTTTTTTTAATATAAAATTGTTGAAAAACTGGTTTTAAAAAACCATGTATTCAATATTAAGATTTTCATGATTCTAACATGAAAGATATGTTTTATTAATTGAAATTAAGAATAATTTAAATGTTAGCTTAGTTGCAATTTCATCTCTTGATTGTTGTTCAAAATTACTAGATAGTTTGTCTTTAGTGTCTCTAGCAGTCAGAAATAAGTGACCAGAAATTTATTGCTGTATTATCTTATTGCACTCTAAATTAGTATACATTTCTTTTAAAATATATAATTTTACTTGAGTTAAAAGTGTTATCAACATTCTCTCTCTTTAGTAAATTTTTGACTAATTATTTATGCTATTAATTAATATTTTGACAGATATTCATTGTAAAAAAATAATTGAAATTTTTATTATGATTTCTTAAAAAAATGCATACAAATAAAGTTTAGTTATAATAAATTTGTTAGACAATTGTAAAAAATTTCCTTTTTTGTATGGTATTTTTTAAAATGATGTATTTTTAAGTCAAATTATTTTTAAATTGAACATTTTCTCAATAAACTCAGTAAGTTCATTTGAGAATATTTGAAAACCTTATAAGTTTCAAATTTTAATTCAAATTATTCTATATTCTACATAATTAAAAACTAAATTAAAAAAAAAACTTTTTTTGTGTATATATAAATATTGGAAATAAATAAAAATTGATTTATGAATCTTATGTTAATGATATGTTTATAGGATTTTATTTTAAACATTTTAGTTTTTTAAATTATTATATCACATTTAGTATTATTGAGGAATAGCTTTGTATTTGAGTTTTCTTAATTAAAAATTTTCTTTATAGGAAATGATTGCTGAAGCTGATAGAGATAATGATGGAGAAGTAAATCAAGAAGAATTTCTGAGAATAATGAAGAAGACTTGTTTATATTAACTTGCATGGTTATACTCATTTTTACATGCAAACTTTTTTATTTGAAGTTAAACGTTTTTGCGTTTTATATTACATTTTGTAGTCTTGAATAATGTACATATCTATTCAGTCTCTATGTTCAAGACAATTTCATATCATTATGAATAATGTGAAATATTTCTTATGTAATATAATTTTATAAAAAAAATTAAAAATTCACATTTTCTTCTCAAGTTTTTCTCTATGGTCTTGGTTTACATTCGTGATGAAATTTTAACTATTCCTCAATAATACTAACAATATATATTTCTTTTTTTTTTTTTACAAGCGTAAAGTTTGTTATTTATCCTCTTAATTAAATTTTTTTTAATCTAAAAATTTGTAAAATTTTCTGAATCTAGATAGAAAATTTAAATTTTGTAATATAACTTTTGAAGTTAAACTTCTGTCTATGTGTGGAATTATTGATAATTTTATTTTATTTATTCATGTCTATATTGAAGTAAATTTAGTTTTTCTTTAAACTTAGTAATAAAAGTATTTTATATTATATTTATTTATATGGTGTTAAAGTGAAAATATGTATGTAATTACAATATCATTATTAAATTTAAATCACTGATTTTTGTAGCAATCTTTTTTAATTAGAATTCTAATATAGTTTGTTGCTTTTATATAATTTACTATTGCTAGATAGTAAATAATTTTTTTCCATTCTAGTGGACCTAAGATCAAATCCATAATGGATACTGTTTATTGTTTATGTTTCTCGATTGAGTAAAAAAATTGTTTTTAAATTTTATTTAGCATTTATGTAAAATCCCGACCAATTGTAATAAATGTTATTTTGATAATTTGTAATTATGTTTACTATGAGATTTAATGATCACGGGGAATTCTTATTTTTTATAGAATAAATTAAATGCTATTCCTTAGTGTTAGAAAAATGTTTTCTCAGTTCAAGTTAGTGACAGTGCATTTCATTGTAAACTGTTTGTACTGAACTCTTACAAATAAGTGAAATTACTTGTTACACATCTAAATAAGTTTAAAGATTCATTTTTGAGAGTTTTGTTAAAAAATGTAATTTTTATTTTTACGATTGTTAAATAATCACATTCACAGACGTTAAAAGTCAAAAAAATTATAAATTCTCAGGGAAAAAATAAGGAATTTATTTTGAAAAATGTTATAAGTTAGAGAATATTTCTGTATTTAGCATTATATGAAGGGAGAATCTATCAATGTATAAAGTATTAAAATAAATGTTATTATATTTAATGTTTTAAATTAATTATTGTAATTTCCTGCTGATATACCACTGCGTTAACATACCTAAAACGTAAATTTTGAGCATTGTTCCTGTTCTACTTATGGGGCATTTGTGTGCACTTTTAAAATGTAAAAATATTCCACTATTGCAAAATGGATAAGAAATGCTTAAAATCCATGCAAATATCTTTCTTAATATCAGGATTTAGTGATAAGGTAATTTTAACTCCAGATAAAAGGTTGTTTTGTAAGGTGTATGTGATGGCTTGTCTGACTTGGATAGTTTAAATTTTAATTTAGATTATGATTTTCTAAGTCTTTTCAATTGAAATAATAAAAAATCAGGTTTTGGAAGTTTCACATCAGGTACAAATTGATAATACTGTTTTTGTTTGGTAAAAATAAAAATTTTATTTTAACATACAATTTAACACCTCATTGTTATAATATTCTCTATAACAAAGCGTGAATGTTATGCTCATAGACTCCTTTTAGTGAATAAATATAAGTACATTTGTAAGAATTCTCAATTAGTTTTCCTGTTACATTTTAATTTTTAATTTTTTCTTAATTAAACACATATATCATAAGACATAAATCAAAATTTTACCATTTAGATGCTTGCAATAGTGCCAAGACTTAGTTAAGTGTAGTTAATATTGATTGATTGATCAATATTAATTAATATAGATTGATTGCTTCTATGCAATTTTTAATTTTTTGGTCATTTTCTAGGAGTGCAGTAATTTTACTGATGTGTTCTTTTTTTTGGGAGTTAAGATATGCTCTACTACATTTTATTTTTATATTTGATACGATTAGCTCATAGAATTATTTTGTAAGGAAAGTATCATTCCTTACCTTTTGTAACTCATTTGCTATACATATGGAAGATTATGAAAGCATAATTTCTTCTGTTATTTCAGTAACATCTGCTATAATTCTGATTTTTTCAGAAAATTTCAAATTTTGTACCGCATTTCTGATTTTTTTTTAATCTGAAAAATTTATGGAAAATATGTTTTAAGATAAAAAGAACTTCCATTATAAAAATAATGATAAATTATTAAATAGAGAGTTAGGCTTTAAAATATAAAATTATTCAGTTGTGTTGTATCAAATATTTCATAAATATTTTTAAATTAATTAAACACCAGACAATAGTTTTGGTGATTATGAATATTTTAAATTCTTTTCAAACATAAAATTTCAGAAGTTTTGGTTAAATATTTTTAATTTGAAAATTAATAGCATTTTATAAATGAAAAGCGATTTAATTTTACATCAGATTTCTGTTATAATGCTTATATTAGACAAAGAATCTTCAAGCAGATGTGTTGCACCAATTTTTAGCTTAATAAATGATTTGAGAACAATTATAATATAAAACTTAAATGGTAATTTCAATGAAAAAAATAAAATAATGTGTGTGGATTAAATACATATCAATTTGTTATGAAAATCATGAAATCATGGTTGAAAAATTTATAAAAACTGAATTATTTGCTTACATTAAAAGTAGATTCCAGATTGAAATGCCTTTTTGATATGCACCAATATCAAAGTTATCAAATTCTCGTATCAGATATCCTGTCTTTAAATTCAGAAAGAACTTCAAAACGATCTTTAAAAATAGCTAACAGTTAAAAACACATTAGTTCTTTAAAATTGAGGTTTTCACACCATTAACTATTATTTAATAGCAAAAATAAAATCCATAATAATTTTATTTTTTACAGATCTCTTGTCACTTAGAAATATTTTATTGGTTTTCTATACTGAAAATAGGTTATGTGTGTGTGTGTACTAAAAAGGATAATGTTGAATGTTCTGTTCAATATTATTAGTACTTTTGATGTGTAATATATGCATTAGATTTTTGCAGAGTGATACAACAGTTGAAGATGTATTTTTAGTGAAAAAGATTGCGATGAACGCTTCTCTCCCTCATTCCTTTCCAGTTTCAGCAGTTTGGAGAGTTGAACTGCTCGCCAAACCTATGAGTGACAACCCTATGCCAGTGAACTTTAAATTCCTTCGCTTGAGAGCATTTTCGAGCATATATAACTTAATTGCAAAAAGTTCAAATTTATCATTAAAACTCAAAGGACTGCTATACCTATCAATGATAAGACCAATCGTCACCTATGCTTCACCTGTGTGGAACTCTACATTTCCTAGAAACGAACACAAATTTAGAGTGTTTCTACAAAAACAACTTAGAAATTTAACAAAAGCACCTTAGTTATATTCGCAATAAAAACATTCCAAATGACTTGAAAATTATTGATATTCTGGAATATATTGCAAATCTGTACAAAAAAATTCTTCAAAAAAGGAACTAACTGCATTAAAAGTGCTTTTAATCAAGTTTTTCACTATGATTATCTCTTAGAAGATTGTAAATATAGACGAATTGACAAGAAACTATTTAGTTGACTTTGTTAAACGTATTATTTGTATAAACACTCACACATGTCCATAAATTAAGGATAATTCAGAATCACACAGAAATTGAACTTTAAAATAAAAATTTCACATGTGGAATTATCACACACATCTTGAAGAATAATATGCAAATTATAAGAAACCGCCAGATGAGGCCAATAGTACATCACAATGACGAGAATGTAAGAGAGGGGTATATCAAAAATGGTAGAAAAGAAGTAAAATTGTTCACAAGAGCTTTAAAAGCCTTTCAGTGCAATAACTGCATAGTTATGGCACAAAGGAAGCATTCGGATGATGTTTTACGTGGTAAAATTATCGGCCGTCTGGAATGTAGACGTACCCAGCTGGAAGTATTCGAAGAACTTGGAATCGCTCAAACTGTCATCTCCAGGCTTTGGCGACGGTTCCAAGATGATGGTAATGTGAGTAGACGTTATACAGCACAGGTTACCTCCTAGTTACAACGCCGAATGAGGACCGGTATTTGACAGGCGGAGCACAGCATCAGACCTGTCTCTTCAGCTACCGGTACGACAGTTTCAAGGCAGACCGTGTACAGACACTTAGGTCACATTGGTCTATATGTTCATAGGCCTGTCAGATGTGTTCTACTTACCGCAACTCACTGTCGCCTGCGGTTAGCTTGGAGTAGTAAGCCTGCATTGTGTACACCGCAACAGTGGTCTAGTGTGATGTTTTCCGACGAGTCCAGGCTTAGCTTTCAGTCTGATTCTCACCGGACTTTCATATGGAGAGGGCCAGGTACCCGTTATCACCAAGAGAACACCATTGAACGACACCGTTACGGTGACACAAGATCGTTTGGGGAGAAATCATTCTGGGTTCCAGAAGTAACCTGCATGTTCAGAATGTACCCATGACAGGCCACATCTATCGGTATGTCATTCTAGAACAGCATGTACGTTCGTTTCGGAGAATCGTGTGCTGAATTTCTGTTTATGGATGACAACGCCCGTTCTTACCATGCAAACATTGTATACGAATGCCTTCAATCGGAGGATATCTATCGTATGGACTGGACAGCATACTCACCGGATTTGAATCCAATAGAGCATGTGTGGGGCGTACTTGGCTGATGAATTGCAGCCCGTCAACCCTCTCCCACATGTCTGCCGCAACTTCGGAGAGCATTGCTTGATGAGTAGTGTAATATTCCCCAAGATCAGATCTATAATTTGTTACTCAGCGTGCCTAGGCGTTGTACGGTCTGTATTGCATCGTCTGGAGGGCATACTATGTATTAACCATCATACCAATGTTATATTTGTTGTTGTAAATAAGTTTTTCTTTAAAATTTGCTCCAGGGAGTAAAAATCACAATTTTTATAATGATGTCAAACATATAGCATCTTTGCTCTTTACCTTTTGTTTAATAAATAGACTTTACAGATAAACATATTTGTTTTGCTTGTGTCTCTTTCTTTGCCTGAACTTGCATTATCCTTAATTTATGGATACGAGTGTAATTGTATATAGCTTTATACTTAACCAAGTATTACTCATCATTTATTCAGAATTTATCTTATTCTTTTCTAATTTTCACTGTATATAGCTATATTATTTCAATTTTATTTATTTTCGTCACAGACAGAATAAATTTTCAATTTATTTCTCCGCCCTTCAGCTCATTGCTGATTGGCTCTCACCGCCAAGACTCTTCCTCACGTTAAACTCGAAATGATTCCCTGTCAGTATCGTAATGTCTTCCGCTTAGGAAACAACACAGATAAAATAGTTAAGGTCTGCTTCGCAGGCCTACACTCTGTATTGTTCAGAAGAGAAGAGTCACTAACTTTTTCGCACTAGCTGTTATTTATTTTAAGTTTTATTTTGTTAACTTATACTTGTTGATGTTTGAAATAAGAAGTGTTATCTTCAGTGGTGATCCGCCTATAGTGACACGTAAACATACTTCATGGCACATTTGTTTATTAGATTACTTGCTACGTGGTTGCGATTCAAGTAAGGGTTCATGGTTATTCGTTTGGTTTAATTATGCAATTCGTTTCCCCAATAATTTAAATTGTCGTTATTTGCATTAATTTTTTTATAAATTTAATTCTTTAAATTAATAATCATTAAAATCGAACATGCCGAACGAAGATGAAATTAGTAACTACTTACAAATTGCATGCATGGCAGTAAAATGACCTGCAATATGGAAAAATAATATCCAATTTTAGATTGCGCAGGTGGAAAGCAATTTTGATTTATCGGGGATTACTGACGATGGAACAAAATAAAATGGTATAATTGCAGCTATCGACCCAGAAACTTTATCGGCTATTACAGGTATATTGTTTAATCCACCAACCTCTAATAAATATAATACACTTAACAAGAAGGGCTTATTGTGGAATTTTCAGGTTCCGAAAACAAGCAAATTCGCAAACTTCTGCTTGAACTTTAGGTATACACCAGCCAACTGCCATGTACCTAACCCAAGAAGGGTTCTACCAGTTTAGATGGGAGTTGCTAGAAAGAATAAAGGAAAGTGGCACCGCCCCCGCAACAATTCCGAACTCCGTACGCAACAGCCCAGATACGTCTGCAGGGCACCCCTCTGCTGCCTCTGGTTGTCCCCAATTGACAAGTTTATGGAACATCAAAACAAGATACATTGCAATAAAACATTGGCACAATGGAAATTACAAGATATACAATTTAACATCAGGGTATTCAATTTAGCTCACGCAAACATGCAAGATAATAATAAGAAGTTAGAAAAAGAAATAGATTGTTGAATAGACTTGGTTCAGCAAGGTTGTTAGTTCTCCTTGTTATTCCCTAGGTTAGTTTAATATAAATGTAAATAATATGGTACTCTCTCTCTCGAGAAAGGCTAGGTTATACTTAACAATACACATTACTTATATTTACTTACAACAAAGCTATATACAGATTAAAATTATAGTTTACAATTCAACAAGAATAATAGGTGACAAGATGTCACATTTGTTAGAAAAATACGAACACCATCCGGTACTCATTTAAGTGATGATTTTTTGAAAACCTTATGGCTGCTACGGTTATTATCAGAAATACGAACTATTATTTCTATTATCTCAAAGTCACTTGGAAATCTTTTTTTTTTGGAAGTTTGATGATAAAATAGCCGAAATTAGAATGGACACTCTTCTGAACGCTTGCGCAATTCATAAGTCCACAAGTTCAAACCCCGCATTGTGAGCAAAAATACGATAGAATCCATCAAACCCATCATACCAGGAAGTAGTTGCATTCCGTCAGCAAGCATCGTTATCATTCATAAACGAGATATAATAATTTTCGGGGAAATGTGTCCAGCTCCCAAGAAGGAATAAACTCATCCGAATTCTGTTATTATCATTCGAAATTTGGTCAAAATGCTAGAACGTGTCGTTCACCATGTTCATTTAACAATAACATAGAAATCGCTGTCTCTGTATTTGCGACAAACGAATGGACAGCCAAACGCTCAAGTCACCTATTAGTATTTTATAAAAAATACATTTAAAATTTATAGTGAATTCAGGTTTGATGTCAAACTGCTTGCAAGTCCCGAAAATGACAAAAAATTATATCCATTATAACTAACAATTAAAACATTTCAACATACGGATCTAAAATATTTAACATTAATTTAGGATTACGAAGAAACTTTAACTGGAAATTTTTAACCGTCGGTAAATCAATTACAATATTTGGAGCAGGTCTTTTGGAAAACTTTGGACTGTTAGTTGACTTTAAACATCGTAAATTAATCGATGGTATATCTAACCTTTTTTTTTACCTGGAATTTCAACTGCGATGGATACTATTTCAGTAAAGTAAATTTTAGGTTATACAAATTATTATCAAATTTCACAGAAAATTAAATAAATTAACACCGAAAATTAAACAGACACGACACAATACTGCTCATTACATTGAAACAACAAGCCCACTCTTATACCGGGTGCTCCGTGGCTGAGTGGTCAAAGGCATCACTGCTAATCGCTTGAGTGCGTAGGAGTGTGGGTTCGATTCCCACCGTGGCCCTGGGTGTTTTTCTTCGTTATTCTTCTGTGATTGTACATCTGTCATTGTGCTATGTGTCCTATTATCGACGAAGACTTACAAGCGGATCTCAAGAATCAAGCATACAAGTCTGAATATATGTAATGTAATAAAATAAATAAATAAATAAATACTCTTATACCTAGACGCTTAACTCAAAAATATATGAAGTTGTAAGACAAGAATTTCAATTTATGTTAGAGCAGAGAGAGAGAGTTCTAGGGTTACTCTGAAATTTTTGAGATACGCGCAGACAAGAATTTACTAAATAAAAATAACGGTTTGATTTTAAAGTACAAAGTATTTTAACACAGAAGACTATTTCTTACTGACTTACTTCAACTTGTTTAGCGTGGAATAAATTTTAAACAGAAGAGAAAATGGAGTTGACGCGAGAACATTTTCACGCTATGATTTTCTACGATTTCAAAGCAGGATTAAATCAAGAAAAATGCGTTCAACGGTTGCAATTAGCATTTGGTAATGAATCTCCAGCTCGTGATACTGTATTCAGACGGTTTAGAGAATTTAGAAGAGGTCGCAATTTTCTTCAGGACGAAGAACCCATAGGAAGGCCACCGTCGGCAGTCATCCCGGATAATGTGTCTGCCATACGAAAAATGTTAATGGATGATAATCGCTGTACCTATCAAATGATACAGAAGGAACTTAACATTGGATCCGCAGCCATACACAAAATCATTCATGAAAAATTACATTCATTCATGAAGAATTACATATGAAAACAGTAGTTTGCCGTTGGGTTCTCCATAATCTAACTGAGCATCAAAAAGAGGAGCGTGTCAGAATCAGTAAAGAAACTCTTAATATGCTGAATGATGGTGGCCACCGGCATCATTTCTAAAATTTTAACAGGTGATGAAACGGACATACCGTTTTTTGACGTTCCAACACGTCAAGAAACCAAAGTATGGGTCTTTGAAGATGATCCCACGCCGACAATGGTGAAAAAACAAAGCGCACTGAAAAAAGTGATGTATGCCGTTCTCTTCAAAAGTACGGGATTAGTCAAAGCCATCAAGTATGGAAGGACAGAAGACAGTAACAGCAAACTGATATACCACTCAATGTCTACCAGAAATTTTACAAGAACTGAATGTTAGGGGACTAATGCTTCACCATGACAATGCATCTTCACATACAACCAAATTAACAGTTGAGTTTCTTAAACAAAAACAAATTAAAGTGATCGAACACCCGCCGTATTCACCTGATTTAGCTATGTGCGACTTTTGGTAATTCTTTAATCTAAAAAAGAACTTACGTGGACGTCATTTTCTATTCAGAAGAAGACGATTGATGTAGCTATAAATGCATTTCTTTTCATCTATTCAAAGAAATGAATGGCTTGAGGCATTTAATCTGTGGAAAATTCGTCTACAAAAGTGCATTGATGCTGGAGGAGACTACTTTGAACACACCTAAAATTTTGTAAGTATAACTTTAAAAACCTAGTTGTATCTCAAAAATTTCAGAGTGACCTTCGTATCTGTCAATCTTCTGGATCACCATGGTCGTTCTCTCTCCATGTGTTCGCTAGAGCTCGGAAAGTATTTGACCGGTATAGGAGATGACAGGCAGTTAAACGCAATTACAACACCGATCCCCTACATTCAGGATTTCTTCCGCAAGCTACGTAACAAATAGATTTTTTTGAAAGTCGATATCGTCTGCGCTTATTTTCATATTCCAGTACATCCAGACGTTATACAAAAATTGTACGGCTCTCTGACTATTTGAATTTCCATTCTTAAATTTTGGATTGTGAGAGGCAGAACAGACTCTTCAGATATCTATGAATTTGGGCAATTTGCCTTTTTGTTATGTTTACCTCGATGACATTCTTATCTACAGCGAGTCGGAAGAGAAACATAAAACACATTTAATTTTAATAATTAAATTGAATATTAGTTAACAGTAAATGTATCAAATTTCATTCGGTATGCCGTAAACTTCATTTTTGGGAAGCTAATTTCTAAAGATGGCACAAAACTTTTACTGGATAAACCAGAACCCATTTTAAAATATCTACAGCCCAAAACAATTAAGGAATTGAAAAGATTTCTCGGAATACCTTTTTGTCCTCGTTTTCTAACACGTGCAGCTCACACTCAAACTACTTTAAAATATTTTTTAAAAAAGGCTCAGAATGTATGATAATCGTAAGATTAATTGGGCTGAACAGGACCAATGTGCATCATTTCAAACGAAAGTAACATCTTCAGCCTTTAGCATTCTTTACCGCAAGCTATCCGAGAAAAAGACGCTATAGCACTTATGATTGGGAGCTGATAGCGACATATGCTTCGATTAAACAATTTAGGTATACGCTCGAAGCACGAAATTTTATTTTATGCACAGACCGCAAACCGCTTACAAACGCTTTTAATCAAAAGTTGAACAAGTGTTCACCCCGACAAGCCCGTCAATTAGATTTTATATCACAGTTTACAAGAGATATACTGAAAAATGTATCCTTCTGACGTAATTTCGCATAGCCGTCGGATTGCGAGCTTGGCTTATTCAAGTGTTATATGTAACAACAGATATAGGACACATAGAGATTCTGAAAATATAACCGCAGAGAGAGAGAGAGAGAGAGAGAGAGAGAGAGAGAGAGAGAGAGAGAGATACGTTTTCAAGAATAAATTCTATATATACTTAGGGCAAATCCAATATATTAGATTGAAATTGCAAAAGAGCTCAAGAGAATGACGCAAAATAAATAATCCTCAAATCTTAGAGATTAAAAAAGTAAATATGCCAGATTCAAAACTTCTTTTATATTATGATATTTCCACTAAAAATGTTAGACCTTTCTTTCCGATACAATATCGTAATCAAGTATTATGATACTATTCATAGTTTATCATATCCCAGTATTAAGGCAACTAACAAATTAATTCACATATTTATTTGGCCTAATTTAAATAGAGATTACACCCTTTGGTTTAACAATACACATTCCATGCCAGAAATCTAAAGTCATTATACATCTCATTTTGCATTTTCAAATCCAAACCAGACGATTTGACCACATTTACCTTAGTATCGTTAGCCCGATCGATTTTCGTATTGCTTGACAATGATCGATATTTATACCAAATGGGTTGAAACAGTTGCATTCCTGATAAAATAGCTGAGACCGTAACAAGTGCTTTCTTTAGAACTTGGATTGCTCGCATTGGATTACCCTCGAAAATAGCAACCAATCAGGGTAGCCAGTTCGAGAGTAGATTTTTCAAAGCTTTAGCGCATCTATTTGGCACTAAGAAAATTCGATCTTCCCCATATCACCCACAAGGTAATGGGATGATAGAAGAATGGTACCGTCCGTTGAAAGCTGCTCTTAAAGTCTACAATACAGAACATTGGTTGGGCGGACTCTCAGCTATACTGTTGGGCTTCTTAGCTGTGTATAAGGAAGATCTGCAGTTATCATATGCAGGACTCGCATATGGGACAATTCGTTTCCCAGGAGAATTTTTTTATCCAACCCCAATGGATCCATCACCAATTCAACTCGTTGAGGATTTAAAAAGTCACTTCGCCTCTAAAAGACTATGTCCAGCTTCAAGCCATTCCAAAACTTCAGTGTTTGTCCATCCAGACTCAAAAAAGTAAATTCACGTCTTCATTAGGAATAATACTGTAAAGAAACCCTTACAAGCCCCTTACATCGAACCTTTTAAAGTGCTCCATCGGACGTCTAAAACCTTTGATGTTGGCATAAATGGTCGAAAATCAACAATTTCTATATATTGTGTAAAGCCCGATTTCCTTGAAATTGAATTGTAACAGCCTTCAGTGGTAACAAAGACTATTTCGCGTGAAATACCTTGTTCTCCAGGATTAATGAATCCAAAACAAGGTATGGAAGAATTGTGAGGTTTCCAAGTGCTGTGAGAGTGTGCGGTGAGCGCCAAAATCAAATGGTAACAAAGACTATTTCGCGTGAAATACCTCGTTCTCCAGGATTAATGAATCGAAAACAAGGTATGGAAGAATTGCGAGGTATCCAAAAGTTATGGGAGTGTGCGGTGAGCGCCAAAATCAAATGGTAACAAAGATTATTTCGCGTGAAATACTTTGTTCTCCAGGATTAATGAATCCAAAACAAGGTATGGAAGAATTGTGAGGTTTCCAAGTGCTATGGGAGTGTGCGGTGAGCGCCAAAATCAAATGGTAACAAAGACTATTTCGCGTGAAATACTTTGTTCTCCAGGATTAATGAATCCAAAACAAGGTATGGAAGAATTGTGAGGTTTCCAAGTGTTATGGGAGTGTGCGGTGAGCGCCAAAATCAAATGGTAACAAAGATTATTTCGCGTGAAATACTTTGTTCTCCAGGATTAATGAATCCAAAACAAGGTATGGAAGAATTGTGAGGTTTCCAAATGCTATGGGAGTGTGTGGTGCGCGCTTCTCTCACTCTCCGGTTTCACTAGTTCGGCGAGTTGATCTGCTATCAACTCATGATTAGCAACACTATGCCAGTGAACTTTAAATTCGCGTAAGCTCGAGAACACACTTAGCAGTTTTTTCTAACTTGCTGTTATATTTCTTTTAAGCTTTATTTTGTGTGTTAACTTAATTGTTAATGTTTTAAATAAAAAATGTAATCTTCAAGATTTGCGCTGGCTGAGAAAGACAATCTAAAAGGATGCACATAAAAAACTTAAGGATTTTTTTTTCATTTATTTCTTGGCAGCCAATGATGTCAAATCTTTTTTATATTGTGAATATTAGATCGCATATTTTCTCATCGTAATCTCTTGAGAATGGATTCTCGAAGAGAAAGAATTTCTTTTTCAGAAAACATGCATGGAAAAAGTGTTCATAGAAGAAAAATATATGAAAGCGTTTATTGTATAAGTACAATGGGAAGTAAGGATTTAGAAGGGGAAAAAATAGAAAATCAAATAGTTCCTGGAAAAGAAGCATTAGAAAAAAGTAATTATGAAATTTGACAAATTAAATTCACATAAATTGATAAATGAAATTTGACAAATTAAATTTGTCAAATTTCATTGTTCAATTTATGTGATTAATGCTGATATTCATACTAAGAATTATGGATCATTTCGGTCAAATATTTTCTATTTATTAATATAAATTTCACATAGGCATAACCTATTGTTATTAACCATACCATTTTATATCTTTATGAATTAATTATCCTTTATTAACCTCTTAGAATTATGTCTCGTTAAATTAATAAATAATATTTATAACATGATTTTACGCTTTTCATTCTAACTTTTTAGTGAAAAATGTAATAATTTGACGTTTATCGACACATTTAAAGGTTATTAAGTCTATAAACTGTAAAAAGTTGGTTTGTGAGTTTTTTTCAATGAAATTATATTTATGCGAATATTATCGTTATATTTATGTGAACACTGAAGTAAATACTTTCCAATAATATATTTTAAATGGTATTTGTATGATATTTTTAAAAACAAATGCTTTAAATTTACATTATAGAAAAAAATAGGATTTATTTATATAAACTTGTTTTTTTTTGTCATGATTTATGAGGTTGTAATTCTTAAATTTTAAATGAAAATAAGCTTGTCAGGAGTTAAAACTTTTATTAACTTCTTGGAACTATGCCTCGTTTAAATTAATAAATAATAATGTTTATAAAGTTTAACATTCACGTAATATTTTAATTATGACACAAATCAATATTTCTACACTTTACATCACAGAAATATTTCAAAATATTATTCAATTTCTTTAAATATAATTTATGAAATATTATATATTTAATATCAAATGAAATTGCATTCAATTCATCATTTTAATCGTATTTACTATTTTTTTTCTGCATAGTACTGCTTTCAACAACTCACAAATTTAATTCGCAATAGTTTACAAAAATAGTAAGAAATTAACTACAGTCGAATATACTATTTGGAATTTTAAGCAATTAAAATAATCAAGCAAATGTACGATGTCCCTTTATTAAAGGAAAAACTTAAATTGTTATAAAAATATAACTTCTTTTATCTTGACTGTTTAATTTTTGTAGTACATTCTTATCGAAAGCAAATTTGAAATCTTTGAAGAAAACAAGGAATTAGAAATGTTTTTGTTAAAAAAATATTAAATTTCAAACAGACATTTAGATTTTTAGTATTGCTCTATAATCTTAGCTTTCATACTTTTTTTTAGTTAAATGCGATTTATTAGGGATTATTTTATATCTTCCTAATGGTAATTTAAGTAAAACATTTCAAATATGAATGACATGAATTGGCATATTTATGAGATGAATTATGAGGCTTATGAAATCAAGATTTTCTCCTCCTTTCTGGCACAAGTACTTCATCAATGCAGTGGACAATACCATCTTTTGTCAGAACATCTGGCTCAATAACATGAGCTGAATTCACCATTAGCCCGTCCTTTTCCTTATGAACGCTGACTGTTTGATATTCTGTTCGTACATTATATTGCAGTTTGGTGTGGATTGACCCAGCTGAAAACATGTTGTCTACTACATGGTTCTGAACTACCTATAAGGAAAAGTGGCATGAATAATTGTGTTCAGATGTCATGTTAATCACCTTTTCAAAAAGCAGTATTGGAATTACTTATCTTACCCTTTTCAATTTCCTTCTGTTTTTCATGAGAGAATTGAGGTTATCTTCTCCCAGTTTTGCAAAAGCTTCATTTGTGGGAACGAAAATTGTAAATGATTTATTTCCTCTGGAACTCAAGAAGTGAGGCTCAAATTCTTGCACATGGTGTATGGCATCAGCCATTGTGCTGTAAGCAAAGAGTTAATGATATTCATGTAAATGAATAAAAGAGGAGTTATCAATAATATTAAAATGGATAAAAATACTCTCTTTGATAAATAGAATACTTTCTTCCATCCGGCTCGCATGCACACACACTGACACACAATAACATATACATAAATATTGTGTAAGATATATAAAAGTAGTTGTTGTTGTTGTTACTAATACCAGTTGGTGTAGCTCTGCAACACCAACTCCATAAAACCAAAAATCTCCAAAAAGTCTAAAAACAGTTAAGGGTCCTTCAAAATCTCACGAGCAGTAAAGTTTAGGCACTCGAGAATATGGTGTGGGGGAAGCCTGTGCGGCCTTACACCAGTGACACTCAGTAAAGAGTTTCCGACCCTGCTGGAAGGTGAGGGAACTAATGTGACCACTCAAAAAGCGAGATAGAGCCGTCTGCTGCTTCCTAGAAATATTTAGACTGTGAGTCCAACGTGGTCGCACTCCAAAGTACCAAGTGTGAACTGGAGGGGTTCTCCAAAGGGCATTGGTTTCCATTTTCCTTATTGAGGAGATTTCAGAAAAAGTTAGACAAGTATTATTATGCAAGTCAGCCGCAGAGGCAGATTTGGCCAAGGTATCAGCAATTTCATTCCCCTCCAAACCAACATGGGAAGGAACCCATTGGAAATAGATAGTGTGTCCTGAAGAAAGTCGACTGACAAGATATAAGTAGTTACCAAACTAATGGAAACACCTATGAACGAAAGTCGCTTTTTAAAAAAGTGCTTTATAAGTGTAAAGTACAATCATAACTGTCATCATAATTTCTTAAATGTAAAAAATTGCAGATTGAAGTAGCTTTAGTGAAGTTGTACACGTATTTGTTTTGTCTCAAAAACGTAAAATACCAGCAGGAGCAATCTATAAATGCATTGTCTAAAATCTTGACAGCGTATGTAGAGATAAGAAAGACAAAGCAAAATAACAGATGGTAGGAGAGCTGCGAAGATATTGTACCACACTTCGGGGTTCGTGTCGATAAAGCAACCACTTAAGGAACTCAAGACTTTTATTCGTAAAATTTCCACTAGATATAAGAAATTCCAGCTGTAACAATCACAATTATACAGCTACAATTCGTCAGATACAATAAGAAACAGCTTCCAATCACAGGTCTCAAATACCTCAGACAGAGAACAGCTTCTCTAGACTAGCAGTCACGACTAATCGTCTTCACTCACTGACTGTCTTCACACAACTGCTTGTCTTCTATGTCGGGCTGCGGTATTTATACCTGACATGGTGGGGAAATCTACCAGTTTCACCAAGGTTCTGGAATCTTCTAGGCTAAATATTCCGCTAAATATAATAATATCTCGCTAAATATTGATCCTAGAGCTTAGGTGATGGATGTTTCCAGCAGTATCTATTTCTCGCCAACTCGCCAAGAATCTCGCCAAATGTCGCCAAGTTTTCTTGCCAAAACATCGCCAAGTCACCAAATCATTAGAAATCCCGCTTTTGACAAACAACGCGTCTAAATATCGCAATTTTTGCCCAAAATGTGAGTATTTCCGATCTGTCTGAGATATTTTAAGACAAATACAATTATTATTTATAAAATTGTAACATTATGTATTGTTGGAAAAGTAGTATTTAAAAGTAGTCTTCTAAATGATCTCACTGCTCTGTCAGCACATTTGGATTATCAAGTGCCAATGATTATACATAGGCAGTGTACTTTCATAAATGGAAAATTTACGGCATCCTATTTTATATCTGGACTTTTTAATGATTTTTGGTTTTATGGAGATGGTCTAGCTTAGCTACACCACCTGGGATATGAAACAACAACAACAAACTTCAAATTTCTATACTCGAAAAATTTTATTTTTCAATAGAAAATTTTTTAGTCGAAAGAGACCATCAGTTTCGGTTTTTGACTTCATACGAAACCGAAACTGATTTCATTTTGAGCAATCCCCCCTTTCATTCGTTGAAAAAAAATGGCATGATGTCAGAGCAATGGTCTTAGAACGACACCTAAGCCCAGCTGATATCAGTAAGGTTAGGGATCTCTACAACATCAAAGCTATTAATCACTTTCGGAAAGTTTTAAAAATGAGAGAAAAGCGATCGACATTGAACATGTTCTTTAATGTCCCATAAGCGAAAAGTGAGAAGGACCGATTAATATGCAAGACTATTCGTATGAATTATTTTCTTAATAAACTTACTAAGAAATTATACATACTTTTTTTAATTTAATATTTGGGGTCTTTAGAATGAATTAATCGATGTTAAATCGACGATCGGTTAACGAACAATTCAGATAGCAAGCATAGTCTTGTAACGGATTTTGTTCGTTAACCTATCACTTATATATACTGTACTGACAAAAGTATAACGAGCTGTATGTTTTTCACCATGCGGTGATTGAAAATAGAAAGTGTTTCTTCAGGACCTTGAAGTATACTTTACCAGGTGTATGCATACCAAATGAGACGATTGCTAACAGAGGTCGCCACACACGTATACAAACATTACGAAACCGTGACACGTGATTTTTTTATAGTTTGACCTTCGATACTCACGTTTAGTTTAGATTTGGACGAGTTTCAGCGTGCATTTTTTTTACTGCATTGAAAATATCGAATTTTATGCCATCCGACCACGAATTGCGGACAGCATTAATTTTTTGTTACCATCTGAAGACAAATGCTGCGGAATCACATCAAATGCTTGTAGAAGCATACGGTGGCCATGCTCTGAGCTATGCGCAATGCTACAGGGGGTTTGAAAAGATTCAAAATGGGGTGATTTCAATGGGAGAAGCGTGGCAGACCAGCAAAAAAAATTGAAGATGCAGAATTGCAAGCATTACTCGATGAAGATGATGGCCAAACGCAAGAACATCTTGCAAAACAATTGAAATGTTGACCAGAGACCTGTTTCCCGTCCTCTCAAAGCAATGGTCAAGATAATAAAAGCCGGTAGATGGGTACCACTCGAGCTAATGGACCGTCAGAAGGAAAACCAAAAAATCACGTGCGAAATGTTGCTTGCCCGTTACAAACGCAAGTCATATCTCCATCGTATTGTGACTGGTGATGAAAAATAGATTTATTTTGAGAATCCCAAGGGTAATCGATCACATGTTGACCCCGAACATCCATCCAAATCGACCGCAACACAATGCATTGTATTTTCTGTGACAAGAAGGGGCCAATCTATTATGAGGTCCTCAAACCCGGCGTAACCATTAATACTGATCGCTACAAGCAACAATTACTTGACATGAATGATGTTATACTCGAAAAACGCGAGCAATACAAGAAACGGCAGCACAAAGTGATTTTCCTTGATGACAACGCGCATAGCCACCGTGCTAAACCGACCAAGGACATTGTTAACCCTTTGGATGCATATTTATTCGAATAATTTTTTGCACTTGGAGCACATTTAATTTTTTGGGGTAGAGTAATTTGTAAGAACAGAATATTTTGTGCAATTATTAGAATTTATTGGCTCCCACCTTTTGTTTCTTTTTTTCCCAAAACCTTTTTCTATCACTTGTCTGGCATATCTATTTGTCTCTTCCACTATGCTATTCCAAAAATCTTCGTTTAGGACTTCATTCAAAACATCCAAAGGTTTAGGATTAGCACCTAGCCTTCGCAGACACAAAGGATTTATTGCAGGCACTTCACGAAACCGTTTTACATTAGGTACATTGTCTTTTTCTTCCCAAATTGATTGATCTAATTTCTCAGGAGAAGATTCGCTATCACTGCTTGATAAGTATCTTGTACGTTTTTTGCATCTTGGTTTTATTTCACTATCATCACCACTATCATTGTTACTTTGAAATAAACAAGAATGAACATGTTAAATATTGTCTCATTTTCAACGACGTATCAGAACGTCATGTGCGACTTTGGTCAAATTAATGCATGACGTTCTGATACGTCGAATGCGGTCAAAGGCTTAAGGCGCTCGGCTGGGAGCCCTTAGCACATGCGGCTTATTCTCCAGATTTGGCTTCTTCCGATTACCACCTATTTGCATCATTGGGACACGCATTGGCTGACCAGCGCTTCACTTCTTACGAAAGCGTCAAATCTTGGCTTGATGACAGGCTGGCAGCAAAAGACCGATCATTTTTTTTGGTGTGATATTCACAAATTGTCCGAAAGATGGGGAAAATGTGTAGCTAGCGATGGAAATTATTTCAAATAAAGAAATATTAACAGTTTTCGCAAATTTATTACGCCTTTTTTTTAAAACAATCGTCTCATTTCATTTGATATACACCTGGTATAGAAAATGAAATATTTTAAAAGAACCAAAATTATCACAGAAGGCAATAAATAAAAGTAAATCCAGTAAACGTCGTTTAATAAATAAAAAAAAGATGAAAATTGGTATTTGGAGATATCTAAAGAGAGATTAGTAGAATGACATTTTGCATTATTAGCTAATTATTAACGTGTATCTGAAAAATTTATATTTTTGAATATTAGTTACTCATAAAATTCACAATTCAAGAATATTCGTTTCTCATTATCTAAAACGCTTAAATTTGTTAGTTATAAAATTTCCATCAATCATTTTTCTATAAATTTTTAATTTTTTTAATCTGCAATACTTTTTATATCAATTTTGAATATGCGTAAGAAAATATGGATACCTGTATTCTTCTTTACTTTGTAATAATTCCATTATGTTGTAATTTGGTGGAGTAAGCACTCGATTGATGATGTGGAGAACTCCATTTTGACCTTCAATGTCGGCGTCTTCTATGATTGCTGATTCAACGCCAACTTCCTGCAAATGATGATGAGAGTTTTGATTAAATTTGAAGATATAAAGAATATCGAAAGCGAAAACAAAATAGTATTTTGCGGAAATAGTATGCTCTGTGCAATGAATTATTGACTGTTGAAACTATAATCCATTTTAAGATTTTGTCACCATAATTAAAAATTGCCTAGCAGGAACTAAAGCTTTAATAAAGTAATTATGTTTAAAAATATATATGAATTTAATATTAAAACAAAATATTAAAAGCTTTAAAAGTTAATTAAATTAATCACATAGTTTATTCGGATTCTGTTTGTTGTTGCTCTACAGTCATTTTTTGCTAGCGATAATTAATTTGACTGGAATTTATAGCTCAAAGAGAAATCCGAAGCACTACAAACAGAGATAACTGAATCAATGAAATGTTAAACTGAAGTCTAGTAGAGCTTTTTTAGGTTACCACTGAGGCCGTGGTAGCCTAGTGGTTAGAGTATCGGCCTTCCATCCGGAAGGTTGCGGTTCGATTCCCAATACCGCCAAAGACCCACCTAGTACATGCGATATACGTGCTCGTTAAATCTGAGGAATCGAAAATCCTGTGGTCGGTCGTTGAGCAGTTACCATGGGTGCAATGGTCTGGAGAAATTTACCCTTCAGATCAATGCTAAAATTGATGGAGTAGATCCTCTGGTGCTGCCATCTATCGGAGGATTTGAAGAGCAAAAGTCGTACTTTCACCTGCATGATGCTCTGATTAAACGAAAGACGCTCCCAATCGACTTAAATTCGCATAGCCAGCTTGGCTTGTCCAAGTGTCATTAGTAACAACAACAACAGTAGGTTATCACTTTTCATTGATAGTGGGTTATATTCATGTGTCGCATTGGAGAAAACCAGGAATACTCCCAAATAGCTACTCTGACGAATGTTGTTCTTGTGCACCAGCATGCTTCCCTATATCGAGCCCGAGTTGGCCTCTACTAGTTAGATAAAGGCAGCCGGGTGGAGTCTTCTTGATTTTAAAGCAGGAATAAGACTCTCAATACTTGGCTTGTTACCCCTCAGAGGTATCACTTCACTTGGAGGACATTGCGAACTCACCCAGTTTTAACGTGCTCCGGCTGCATATAGCGAACACGACGGATTCTCGTTCGGCTGGGATTCGAACTGTCGAACCATCAACGGCCTCATCCAGATGGACGTACATGTAAAAACGAAAAGTGCACTTTCTTTCATTCATTTAACAGCGGTTGGGATCGAGCTTGGGAGTTTCATTAGTCGAAGAGCATGATCCTACCACTAAGCGACGGTGAGTCCAAATGTTTGTAAGCTTTACAATCATAGTTTAAGGCTCACAGTGGGCTAATGGTAGAACGGCACTCTTCGGAACACATAAAGTTCCAATCCCCAGTCGGTGTTGAACAACAGGAGATGAATGTTGCCATTCTGCCTTCGGTATGTCTAGTTGATTGGTGAGTGCTTGAGAGTTTTTCATGTTTCCTCTTTTGCTGTTCTTAAATACGGCCAACTATTTATGTAAAGTTCTTCGGGAAGAAAATTATGTGTAGGATAAGAATATATTTTGCAAAGATCTTCTCTGCTGTGAAGCTGCCCACTACGCAGGGTCAATTATGGTATCAAAACTTACTTGATCTAATGATGACACTGATTTTTGGACAGAAGGTTCCAAATTCGATCCCTGGTCACTGTTGAATAACAGGAGATGGATATTCCGCTTCTACCTTTTGCATGCATGTCTATCGGGGTAACCCATAATGTCAAAATCTTAGTTTCAGTAGTTGAATAGCCGCCCAACATGTCTAGTGGTCAGCGTGTCTGACTGCGGATAGGGAGAGTACTGGGTTCAAATCAGGTTCGGGCATGGATGTACTTTTTCTCTCTATCTATCCTGTCTTTGTCCTTTCCTTGTATGAATGTGGATGTGAATGGTTGCGCCTACCCTATAAACAGGTACCTATGGCATGTGTGTACTGAGGAAGTCGGACTCCACACCAAAATAGGGTTCATGTTGGAAAAGTGGAGCAGCGCACCCCATATTGCCAGCCTGGCTGGCACACGACAACAACAACAACAATAGTTGAATAAGGATCAATAATGAACACCAGATGCAATGCCATGATTTGAGGAAATTTATGGCTATTTAAAATTTCTAAGTTTTGCTCGAACTTGGACAAGATTAGTTCACCAGGAATCAAAATTATGCTGCGTTTAAAGCCATTCGATATGGCAGAATAGACTGCTTGAAACACATTGTACAGAATGAGCATGTATTCATAAAGCTAAACAGAAAAATTATGATACATTATATCAACTCTTATATTCTACTTGTGGTATATATTAATATGTATAACAGCATAAGTTTTATAATGTGGTATTATTTGTCATTAAATATTGAAAATGAAAAGTAACCGTATGAATAATTATATCAATTAAAAAAAGCGTGGATAGGTAGATAAAGAAAGATGTTGTTCGTAGCACATATGATAAAATGTGTTAGATACGACATTCATAAGAATATATCTGGGAACATTTGCTATCAAGTAGTGCATATATACTATTAAACGACCATCAGCTTAGTTATATTGCACTCATTAGCATTTTCGTGTTGCGGTGTCATGTCAAATGGAAAATTTTGAAAGCACATTTTATTTATTCCGCTTAGTCAGCCTTTTTGTTATATGCACTTGTATTTTGAGCTTTACTGGAGAATTAATTAGCAAACGTTATATCCTTTTATAGATTCTTATTGGTTAATAAATGCAGCTGTGTTTTTAGTAGAGGTTAATGACCTGTTTTGTTTCCTGTTAATTGGCTGTTCTTCTTTATGATGATTTACAAACGGTAACCCTATTGTAAAAACATCAGTGCCACGTATTGCTATCATTATGTGCAATAGATTTAAACCTAATCAAAGTCAATCCTCTAAAGATTAAGATAATAATTATTATAAATAGTCAAAAGGCCCGATGCTCATCTGCACATTTAAAAAAATTCAGGGAGCAGGTCACTATTTCATATACGATCATTTAATTTAGTTTTTATTAAAAACTACGGAACATCATTTTTGTACGATTCTTAGATTTTGGTTTGTTTGTGGTTTGTTTGTCGCTCAACGGTAATTTTTTGCACACGAGGGCTAATTAGACCGGGACCTACGGTTTAAAGTGGACTCCGAATCACTACAAACATCCATACCCAAGGTGGGATTCGAACCCACGAACTGTTGAACCGAAGGCAAGAGCGCTAACCATTCGGCTGCCAGCTCGGCATACGATTCTTAGAATCGATTTGAGTATTTACACAGGGTGTCCCAAAACGACCGCATAAGCTCTGCAGAGCTAGATTCCTCGTTGGGAGTACATAAAAAGTGCCCAAAGAAGCGTTCCTGAACGATCCATAGTTTACGAGAAAAATACGAAAAACAAAGCATGACGTCACTTCCGGTGCAAGGAAAAAAACACTTTATTGTACATATCAACAACAGTATTTGCATATCTTTTCAGACGATAATGTTTAAAACATTCGCCGCGCACATCGCGTCATGCATGTGCGCGTGCCATGGATGCTCACGTGGTGACAACTTAGTTGCTCGTCTGCATGCTGCTTTCACATCGGTGGACCCCGCGATGCTGCAACGTGTGATGACAGCCATTCCACGGCGTGCTCAAGCCTGCCTCGACATTCAAGGCTGACACTTTGAACATCTGCTTTAAATTGTGCATATACTGCTGTTGATATGTTCAATAAAATGTTTTTTCTTGCACAGGAAGTGACGTCATACTTTGTTTTTCGTATTTTTCTCGTAAACTATGGATCGTACGCTTCTTTGGGCAGTTTTTATGTACTCCCAACGAGGAATCCAGCTGTGCAGAGCCTATGCAGTCGTTTTGGGACACCCTGTTTACGAATATGAAATTTTTGTCCAATGCAAAGTAATATTATGTAAAAAATTATGTTTTAGAGTCGAAAATTCATATATTCGTCAATATTCGGAACCATAGTCATGTTGCGTCTTGAGAGAAACAACATTAGGCTACTGACTATAAATTTACCAGCAGACGAAAATCTAAAAAAAAAAAGTACGCAACTAAAAGCAGGCTGATTGAATTTGAATTAAATGCAAAATTTTGACAACATTTTATCCATTTTCCATGTAAAATATGTTTATATTTCATCCTACACAGGTCAATATCAATTCTAATATCCATTTTCAATGAAGAGTTCTCCAAAAAGACAGCCATACGAATGGGGTGCTAAAAAAATGTTTTCTCATAGACTCCTACTGTTAATTTGTTTGCTATGCTGGATCAAACTGAATCTCATGCAGTTTCTGTAAATGTGTTACAAATAATCTTTTGATACAAGTGCATAAACTTCCAGATTCAAATGATTTGAAAATGTATGATGATGAGAACTCAAAAGATTAGAGGTTACAGAATGAGTTCACAGAGGAAGTAGCAAGGTATAAAACCTCGAATTATTTCACCGAATGAAATTAAATAGTTTTACTAATGAATGGCGCATCATATATGGTTAGATTTGTTTTGTTTAATAGTGTTGAACATATTTCCCGTTAGTTCGTAAAACAGTGAAATGAGATATTGAATCCGCGAGACTCTTATAGTCATTTTCGTTAGTAATTTTACAATTAAGTTTACTTCTATATTTTAGACCTCATAGTGAAAAGAAATTTTTTATGAATGTTTAACTAATATAAAATCAATATAATACAATGATACATTATACATTTTAGTATATTGATATTGCATATTACAATATAATATAAGTAACTCTGACACTTGTTCAGTCTTCAGAAGTGAGTTGATAGCGATTAAGGTGGGACTGGTCTCGCTGCTCTCATTTCCAGCAACTGTGATTTTGGAGAACTTTGGATTTTGCCAGACAGCGCAGTAAAACATCTCAGTGACTGATCCTCTATAAAGGACGAAACAACTTTATCTATTCTGCTGAAATTGAAAATGATCTCCCAAGACCATGATGTACATCTCCAATGGATTCCATCCCATGTAAATATTAGTGGTAATGAGACCGCAGATCGACTGGCCAAAGAGGGCAATGAGGAAGATACGCCCACTGGTTCATCACTTACATATCAGGAACTTTACTCTAATGAAAAATCTAGACTTCATTCAATCTGGCAAATTCCACCAACACACCAATGGTACTCTGGAACATCTCCTGGAACTCTTCTGGAAACAAAATGTGACCGAAAATCTCAGACTGCCTTGGCCAGATTCTCAAGTGGACATCTAAAATGTTTATCGTTTGAACGTGGTACAAAAATGTATCCCACTTGTAAAAAATGCTGTGACCATCCAGCCTCACCGAAACATATTCTGGATTGCGTCGGACTTTCCCGGGAGGATTTATCCTCAAATCCCTTGCTAGTCATTGACTTTCTAACTGTCAACAATTTAATGGAGTTGATCTGACAAATGTCAGATCTTTAAAGAGGATAAGCCAACAACAACAATATAATAAAGAACTAGTTTTTATTACGTAATTTTAGTTACATTTTATTCCAGGACTTAAATTCAAATAATATTTTTAAATACTATTTATTTAAAAATCACAAGTGAAATTAAATTTTTTATCACTTGGATTTAAATAATTTGATTTTTAATATTTTCACGATAATTAATTTGGCATGATCTAATAACGAGATTTGAGTAATACGACTATAAATTTATTTGTATTGAAAATATTTTTCGGGAAAAAAATTTATTTTAAATGAAAAATAAAAGAATTACAAGATGTTAAAGTTACTGTCAAAATAACAAACATATTATTCATAGAATTATTCATTGAAAACTATATCAAAATTTTGAAAAGAGTAAATTATTCTACATCACCTTTCTATAAACTTTCAGTCGAAGAGCGTTTTCTGAGTCAATTGAATCTACTTTTTGGTTGTCAGAAATGCTTTCCGTTTTGACACGTCCTACAACCACGTGATGCTTCATCAGCTCTTCCAGTTTTCTAAGAAAAATCAAAGAGGAAATTTTATATTTCAAGGTATTAGCGCTCATCTTGTAACACACTTTTGAACAATTACTGAAAAATATTTTTGCAGTTCAATTATAACTGATAGATAAATATCTGTCAGTTAATTTACAATAAAAACATTTTCGAAAGATAGCATATTAATTAATTAGTAGAATGATAATTACTAAAAAAGTGTTAGGATTATTTCAGAATAGTATTGATTTACAACACAGTTTAGAGAAATACAACACATTCTGTATAACAAAAGAACCCTAAAACTAGCCTAATAAGTAAGTAGCATAGAGAAAGATTATTAGCAAAATTATTTTTACTATGAAAAAAAAACTTATAAATCAATAATCTAAATAATATCTATAATCGAAATAGTGCATTCAAAACACGGCTCGGGAAAGTAAACAACAGATCACATATTATAAACAAAAACAATTTTAATAAACACAAAATGTACGCACATTGAGAAATTACACATAAACTCAAAACAATCAACTAAATATTCAAGAAATCTAAAAAGAAACTTATATTTCCATCGAAACAAAAAAAAAAAAGGATTGGGAGAACTTATTCCCTCAATCGAAACAAAATCTGAAGTTAGATGAAATCATACATAATAATAGCTGACAGCGCCATCTATTCAAAATTTTTTCTTCCCCTATATGATACTTCAAAAGAACAATGTTATTTTCTTATCAAATTCTTTTTTTATAAGCTATTTGCTAAATTATTTTGAAATTCTTAATAAAAATATATTTAAGATGACTACAGAAAAAAATAGATGATTTTAAAGTTTTACACTATTTAACAGAAACGCAAAATTTACACAAATTTATCATATATATATATATATATATATATATATATATATATATATATATATATGTATATATATATATATATATATATATATATATATATATATATATATATATATGTATATATAGTATATATATATATATATATATATATATATATATATATATATATATATATATATATATATATATATATATATATATATATATATATATATATATATATATATATATATATATATATATATATGTATATATATATATATTTTACAGAATTTAATATTTTATTTCGTAATAAAATTTGAATTGATAAGTGAACTAATCCTTTTGAAAAACTGCTTACTGTTGAAAATTGTTCTTACCTTTGGTCTTCATCCAGCAGAGAAAATTCTTCTTCAGGCATTTGGTTAAATGCATAATTTGAAGGCGCGAAAACTGTAACCGTTATGTTAGGCTTGTTGAGGTAATCTTCTACTCCAGATTTCTTGAGTAAACGGGAGAAAGTGGATACTTGTTCCGGACGTCGAGCTAATAGCGACATCACGCTCCGGGCTGTAAGGAGGTAGAAAAATTTTCTTCAATACGATAAATGAGAAAAATTACATGGTTATTGATTTCCTGTCATTGGTAATTTTGTTTAGCTTGCTTATCATTGTGCTGTCACTAGGGGCATAGGAGGGTTAATTTAACCTGAAATTACTGTTTAAAATCAAATCAGTTCGGATTTACTTCAAATATCTTTGGGCAGAGGTGGGAACAAAACCTACGAGAATCACGGTGGCCTGGTTGGTTAGGGGGTCGTTCTCATTTTCGGAAGATAGCCAGTTCGAATCCCGGCTTATCCGAAGATCCTTCAGTTCGCTAATGGGGCACGTTAAATCTGGGCGTAGTTGCAATGTCCTCCAAGTGAACTGATACCTCTGAGAGTGACAGGCCAAGTATTGGGGTTCTTCTGTTGGTCCATGCTTCGAAATCAAGAAGATTCCACCTGGCTGCTTCTAGCTAATTGGTAGAGCCCAACCCAGGACTAGGTACAGAGAAGCAATTACAACAACAACCAAATCTACAAAATGTTTAGCTAAAATCCAAGAGAGCTGATCCTTCACAACCAGCATGGTGAATTTTTTTTTGAGAATAACAAATATAAACTAAATATTAGTGTAATTTTTTAATTGGCCATCTTTATGACGTAAAAGCTTTTTCATTTTTCCACATGAAAACATCAGAAAGTATTGATCTTAATCTAATATTTCAAGAAAAAATTACTTCATCAAATTTTCCTTAAAATTATTGACTTTCACGAACTATTTTTACGATAGTTATTTTATATTAAGAACTTAATGATAATTAGAATATGTCTCTCAATATTTGGTTGTTGCAGGAGCATGCTTCCCTGTACCTATCTCTCAGTTGGGCTATACCAGTTAGACAGAAGCAACATCGCACCTGAGATCCGCAGCAGGGTTACAGTTGTTAACCGATGCTTTTTCGGTTTAAAAAAGTACCTAAAATCTACTTTCGTCAGTCGAAAAACAAAAATTTTGATATACAAATGCTTGATTCGACCTAATCTCACTTACTCATCTGAAACGTGGACATTGACTGAGAAGGACAAAGAAACCATCTCCATTTTCGAAAGAAAAACATTAAGAAGCATCATTTGGTGGTATAAAATGTGAGAATACATGGCGTAGAAGAACTCATTCTGAGCTCTATAAACTATATAAAGAACCAGATATTGTTAAATTTATCTCAATACAGAGATTAAAATGGGCAGAACATTTGAGCCGGATGAACGACAATCGGGTGACGAAAAAGAATTTTTTTTTCTTGGCTCGCCCCATGGGCACCAGAAGAAGAGGACGACCGAAACTCCGATGGCGTGACTGCCTTGAAAACGACCTAAAAACTCTAAAAGTGACAAACTGGATGACCTTATCCAAAAATAGGAGGTCTTAGTATGCACTTCTGAGGAAGGCAAAGACCCACCCTGGGCTGTCAGGCCAATGAAGAAGAAGTTAGATAGAAGCAGCCGGCTGGAGTCCTTGTGATTTTGAAGCAGGGACCAAGCAGACCACCCTCAATAATTGGCCTGTTACCCCCAGAGGTATCACTTCACTAGGAGGACATTGCGACACCACCCAGTTTTAACATGCCCCAGTCGCCATTAGAAAACACGACGGATCTTTGGTTAAGCCGGGATTCGAACTCACTAGCATCCGATCATGAGAACGACGCCCTAACCAATCAGGCCACCGCGGCCCATTTTTTTCAATATTTGGGTAGTTCGTTCACTAAAAGTAAAAAAAAAATTATAAAGTAATATTGATTCAAATATATTTTCCCTGCACTTACATCGATCGGGAATCAGCACCTTAGAAATAACGCTAATGGCTCCGTTTTTCGCTGTGATCTGATCACGAGAGACCTTGGCGTCATCCACATACACACCAGACTGATTGCAGGAGAGCTGCAGCTTCTGGCCTCCGAGCGTCTTCATCTTATGCGTGTCGAGTATTGCAGGGATGCAGACTGTGTGTGGAATAATGTGGTTTTTCATCAAAGCTGGAAAAAAATTTCCAAGTCAGTTTTCTCTTTAACTATGGCATTTGTTTCTAATATAGAGTAAAATGATTTGTTCTCACTCCAGAATTCAATTTATTGCATACACATATTTCATTGAAATTATTTATTTCAAAATGATTTTAGCATTGTGATAATATGAAAGCAATTATAAGGGAATGATATATGATATTCGGTTATATTAAATGTAATAACCATTGAGAGAAGATTGGTCGTTTGATTGGAAAATAAAGCTTCAAATGTTTCAGGTAGAATCATATATTTCCAATATTAAAATCACGAATTTCTTAAGAATGTAATAAAAGTTTTAAGAAACCCGGTGGCTTAGTGGCAGAGTTTCACGCTCCCATGACACAGGTACGAGGTTCGATTCTCGGGCTGGGTTGACTCAGCCTTTCATCCCTTCAGTATGTCGATTCACTGAGTACCAAGCACGTTGGGAACTAAACACTGGGGGTTTTACATTAGGCTGACCACCTAAATGGTACATATGCTTCGCACCCCAGGGCCCTCGGTCATGAAAACAGTTATGGGCACTGGTAGGCCTTGGCCCCATATGGGCTGTCATGCCATAGAGTTTTAGTTTTAATAATAAAAATTAAAAAAAATTAAAACAAAAGGATGGTTGTAGCCTATTGATTAGGGCATCAACCTTCCGGCCGGAAGGGTGGGATTTGATCCTCAATCCCGATAAAGATCCACCGAGTACATGCGATATACCTGATCGTTAAATCTGTGGAATAGTAAGGCCTGTGGTTAGTCGTTGAGCAGTTATCATGGGTGTGGTTTTCTGTAGAAAATTTCCTCCCGTTTCAGATCAATGTCAAAATTAAGGGAGTGGGTCTTCTGGTGGTGCCATCTATCGGAGGAGTCTTAGAGCAAAATCGTACTTTCACCTTTGTGGTGCTTTGGTTAAAAGAAAAATGCATCATACTGATTTAAACTCGTGTAGCCGTCAGCAAGCGAGTTTGGCTTGTCCAAGTGTCATTAAGTAACAACATCTTAATATAAGAAAAGTATATTTCTTTACTACATTTTTCCATTTAATTCTTTTGTTGTTGTTGTTGCTTATGACACTTGGACAAGCCAAGTTCGCTATGCCTTTGGCAGTGCGAATTAAGTCAATAGAGAGCGTCTTTCGTTTGGATCAGAGCACCACGAAGGTGAAAGTACGACTTTTGCTCTTCAAATCCTCCGATAGATGGCAGCACCGGAGGATCTACTCAATCAATTTTGGCATTGATCTGAAGGTGGAGTAAATTTCTCCAGACCATTGCACCCATGTTAACTGCTCAACGACCAAGACCACACGACTTTCGATTCCACACGAATCAAGTCAATAGAGTTAAGTCTTTAAGTCTTTATTAAGTCTATTGTTTAGATCAGAGCACCACGAAGGTGAAAGTACGACTTTGCTCTTTTTAAGGTGCCTCGTCATTTTGAACCACGGTCAGGTGACGAGAGCCACACCTGAGCTGGTACCCTCCACTCCACATCCACGCCACACCAGCGGAAGGACTTTGGACATCACAGATTAACGTGGACACGTCCCCAACCCACGGAGTTCACAGCAACCCAGTGAAGGAGAGTACAGCGTGGTCACAATCCCAACCACTGCCCGCGGCAGATGATGCTTCACTTTGCTGAGCTTACGGGAAGCGGCGTGAAGCTACTGAGCCACTGGAGCTCCCATTTAATTCTTAATAAATTCAATATAATATGTTAGAGAAAAGCATATTATTAAAGAATGAGCGTTTGATAGCAATCATGAAGGTTTTAATTTTTTTCAAAATCAGAGTACCTGTATTATTTCTCATTGGACTTTTGTTATATTTTAAAACAATAAATAAATTTTAAATTATACTTTCATTTTACTTCTTTGATTTTATTTTATTACAAACAGTCATTTAGTATATTGTTTTATGGAATACTGTAGAACGAGATATAATTTCTGAGAGTTGGTGAGATGTAACTACAACCATTTCCAAAAATTAATCATAAAACATTGAAATGCGAAAGAAATATCAGTTTTGTTGGAATTGACATGAAACGCCAAATAGAGTAAAAATGTATTTATGAAAAATATAATCCTAAATATAATTTGTTTCTTTAATTTTATAAATCATATTGACTTTATTAATAAAAATCATTAGGGTAAACAAAAAAAACAAAGAAAACGTCATTGATAAATATGTGAATATTCTCATTTACATGCTTTTGTATGAGGTGATCAATCATCACAGAATCAAATAATAGCTATTTCTCATATAAAACACTTTCCAGGTCTTATAGCAGGGAGGGAAACATGCATTTGCAGAAGGGTTGGGGGAATCCTGAAGATCTTCAGTGGGACTGAAATAGGAGAAATGTAATGGTCACTTCACAAAGGCAGTTCGCTTATTCTTAGTAGTCATGGATGATTACTCTCGATATTAATCATCAAAAAGAAAGAAGAAGCAACTATTGTATAATCTCACCTTGGGATCCAGAAATTCTTCTCGATATTATATAGTCATCATATAGCTTTTAACGATAGGTATTCTGTTTGGGAAATATCCCAACGAAATTTCTACTTAGGTGATAATGATTCTCCATCAAAATGAGGTACAAATCTCTTCTGAGGTAGACTAAAAGAACTATATTTTTGCTTCCTAAAATGATGTGTACATTGTGGTTGTACACGATTGTCATCAGATTGCAAAGCAAACTTTAACTACTCCGTGAACATGTCTTCAATTCATTCAAAATATATTCTAAATCTGAGGTTGGACAATGTCTTCTGTTACTTTGGTGTCGAGTTCATTGCTGTGCTATTCCTTTTGCGATTATTTGCGGCTATCATTGTTCCACTAATGCCGCCGTGTGAAGATATCTTTTTAATTTCTTTCATTGCAACTACTTTTTTCTTTGATTACTACTACTTTTTCTCAGAGGGTCGTTAGCTCAAGTGATCTGACTCATGTGTTAGGATAAATGTTCTGCTTATTTGCAACTGTTTTCCTAATCATGAGATCAGAGACTGTAGGAACGATGTTGAACGATGAAATATCAAACATGTTTTACTAAATTGTCCTCCTTCAATGCGATCAATACAATGCCAGCTCTCAAAATGTTCCATTCATCTTCTAGAAACCATAAGGACTCATGATTCTTACAGACAGTCGATCCTCGATCTTTTCACTTGGCAATACATCGGTGACAGTACTAGTAGAAGTATTAATCTCTTGTTGAAAAGCCTTTCAGTTCAACACCCAATCCACTTCCAGTGGGTGCCCTCGCATGTATGTCTGCCTGGGAATGAAGTAGCCGACGACCTTGCAAAGGTTGCCGCCAGTAATCCTTTGAACTCGGAAGATCGCATGGCTCTAACACCGTCAGAGATCTCTTCCATTACTAAACAACTTACTTCTAAAACCTGGGCTGACCCTCCTGCTCATCCTTAGTACTTCCAAAGACATCCTGGAGCCGCCACAACATTTAAGGGCTCCAGAATACATCAGACGACACTGTCTCGACTTTCTACTGGCCACTTGAAGAATATGATCTTTGAGGACGGTGAAAGAAAATACCCATCATGCCCCAAGGGTGACAATGCTCCTTTTTGCCCGTATCTTGAAGTGCTTGGAATATTCTCGTGAAGAGGCTGTGAAAAGTCCACATCTGCTTTTGGACTTTTTGGCTATCTATGATCTCATGCATCTGGTCTAGTTCAGCTAGACCAGATGGGGATTAGTCCCACTACCAGAAACAATAAAAACATGTTTGTCTTAAAAACAAATACCGAAACTCCAAATATCGTTCACCTACACTTACATAATGCTGGCTTCTTATAAGACAATCATTTTTGCATAATTTTCGACATGAAAGTGATGGCATAAGATAAATGCAGGTTTCCATCGACTTATTGCAAATTATTTAGTTGTTATTACTAATTTCCATGTATAGGATGACTCCTGGGAGGAGGAAATGGGCAGCCTCTGTAAGTCGTAAGATCAGAGCACCAATGGTAGAGGACTGACTTAGTTCAAATATCTATAGGCTTTAGCTGCGTATTGTGTTGTTGTTTCCAATCCCCGTGATCAGCAAAGCTAGATCAGGTCCATGAGTCCATTCACCTAATAACGTCAAGTACCAGAAGGGGATCCCGAATCAGGTCGTGCTTCGTATTGTGGAATAGCCTTGGTGGCCCCACCAGGAGTAAACACACTCCCGACGTATTCCCCCAGTGACACCCTCCCCCTTCGCCACGATGAGGCGGCCTACAGGACACAACAAAAACGCAATATTGAAATAAAAAATTCTAAAATTATATCACAATATTTGTCTAGTGGTCAGCGTGCCTGACTACGGATAAGGAGGTCCTGGGTTTGAATCCCGTTTCGGGCATGGATGTACTTTCTCTCTCTATCTATCCTGTTTTTGTCCCTTCCTTGTATGAATGAGGTGTGAATGGTTGCCTACCCTATAAACGGGTCCCTATGGCATGTGTGTACTGAGGAAGTGGGACTCCACACCAAAATATGGTTCAGTTGAAAAAGTGGAGCAGCGCTCCCCATGTTGCTAGCCTAGCTGGCACACGATAATGAATGAATGAATGAATGAATCACAATATTTAAGAGCTCTATGAATTTGCTCATAGATATCTCTTTTTCTTAAGTCCTCTGAAAATGTGGATGTAAAAAAATATGTGTCTAGCCTGCAAGAACTTAGAGAAACTTATTTTTGGCTTTTAACCCGCGATCTTAAGACCACAGAAAAACTGAGAAACCACAAAAAAGAAGTAATTTAACGTGGCCGATAAAAAATGACGACGTTGAATAAATAACTTATAATTGTTTAGTCTATATAAAAAATGCAATGCACGTGTATTATGAATTTACAAATGTATGCATTTAAAGAGTTATCAGTGATCAGTTTCATAGTATTCTCAGGAATAACCTAATGATTTCTAGGTTGCAAATGGCTTAATCACAATTCTTTATGTGGGATAAGTCTTTCCAGATTTTACAAATTTTAGATTTTAGACAAGTGTATTTTCTTGGCTAAGATTAATAAGTTATGACATCTGTGGTTTATCAAAAAACTATAAATTTGTTCAAAAACCATGAAATTTTGTTGCACATATAATGAATTTATATGACCCGCTAATGTTTAAATGCTTATCACTGAAAACACAATTTTGGTGTAAATATATTGCAACTTCATTTTGCATTTTTTCAGTTTTGCTGTTCTTGAATTCAAACTTACTTGATAATGAGACTAAATTTTACTTATTTGTAGAACATTATTTAATACTTTTATGCTTTCTTAAGACAGAATTTTGATCTGACAGAAAAAAAACTGTAAAATATAAATGAATGTGTAGATTGTCAGGTTCACATATTTGCATGACTTGTTCTAAGGATTACTTATGTTTAATTTTAGTAACTTGAAAAAGGTAAACAGTTATTGTTTATTCAGTCTATGACCCATTTTTGTTTGTAATATCTATGACTGTTCTACTTACTACTTGATTTCTGTATATGTTTTATAAACATTACGGACGCTGTATCATTTCGTTTTACTAAAGAATTACCATTTGTGAAAAATAATTACAAGTGTTGGTAAAGTCTCATACAGTCTCTCACCATAAACTGTAATTAAGGATCTGTTACTCACCTGTTCTTGCTTCTGGATCATTCGAAATTCTATCTATTTCTTGAGCACTAATGCTTTGGAACGCTTCATCAGTTGGAGCCAACAATGTGAACGGTCCACCCTGCCTCAGCTCATTGACATAATTGGATGTCAGCATAAATCGAGACATTTCCCTGAAGCGACCATCACTGAACAGAGTTTCCGGTATGGAAGGACGCCCTGATGGACTAACAGGTGGTATTAAGACTTCATCAATTAAGTGAACAATTCCATTGGTGGCTTGTTGATCTTTCCTTACCATAGGTGCGCAGTTAACTGTAGTCATCTATCAAAAGTCATAAGATTATTCACTTTCATTAAAGAAAATTTTTCTTAACTACGCATTTTTAAAAATATAAATGTTATATTTTGATTATATTTGTAACAAGCAATCTAACATACGAGGTGTGGCTATTTAATAACGAGACTGATGTTGTAAAAAGTTTTATTCTTATTTTATACATAATTATTTATAATCACCTTCAATGTACACCCCTTCTCTATCCCTGCAACGCTCCATGCGAGTTTTCCATTGTTGGAAACAGTGCTGGAAGCCATCTTTTGTCAACTCCTTTAGTACTCTTGCCGCTTTCTCTTTAACAGCTTCCACGGACTCAAATCTTGTTCCTTTTAATGCAGATTTCACCTTAGGGAACAGATAGAAGTCACATGGTGCCAGGTCTGGCGAGTAAGGTGGATGCTCTAACAGTGGGATGCTGTGTTTGGCCAGGAATCTCTTGACAGATAACGCCGAATGAGCTGGCGCATTGTCTTGGTGGAAAAGCCATGATTTTTCCTTCCACATTTCGGGTCGTTTTTTCTTATTCTTTCTCGCAGATTGCCAAGTACCTCAAGGTAGTAATGTTGATTGATTGTTTGACCTTCAGGAACTCAGTGAAGGTACACAATCCCATGATTATCGAAAAGAACAATCATCATTGCTTTAAATTTTGACTTGCTCATTCTTGCTTTTTTTGCTCTTGGTTAAGTTGGAGTCTTCCATTGCATGGATTGGCTCTTTGTTTCCAGATCATACGTAAAAAACCAGGATCCATCACATGTTATTACCTTTTCCAATAAATTTGGGTCATTTTTAATGGCATCCAAAATGTCAGTAGAAACATTTTTGCAAGTTGCTTGTTGTTCAAACGTGAGAATTTTTGGCACCATTTTGGCGCACACTTTTTTCATGTTCAAATTGTCATGTAAAATTTGCCGTACACATTCTTTATCAATGTTTACAGTTTCAGCTATTGCACGAATACTCAATCGACGATCAGACCGAATCAAACTAGCAACCTTCTTCGACATTTTCATCCATTTTTGACGTTGAAGGGCGACCTGGCCGCGAATCATCTTCAACGTCTTGTCGGCCATCTTTAAAACGTTTGAACCATTCAAAAACTCGTGCACGGGATAAACATTCACTGCTGTAAGTTTCAGTACCGGTTTTTTCAAGTTTGAAGTGAAATTTAACAACAATTCGTTGCTCTACTATTACACTAACCATTTTTTCGCCAAAATAAAATAACAATGTTAACGGAAATGAAGGTTATGACTAAACCGTGTTACTTACGCAAATAAGGCTTAGGGCATTTTGAAGAGAAAGCTTCACACTAAACAGCCGACAGTCAATGGCGGACTACGCATGCGCACTTTTGCCAACGCAGCGTCAGTCTCGTTATTTAATAGCCACACCTCGTATATCTAATATATATATATATATATATATATATATATATATATATATATATAATACTACTTTTGCATTTTGGGATTAAAAAACAAGCTAAATATGAATTATTAACTAATAAATTAATGCTAAAACAGTAACTATGAGGGATTTCAGTTTATGTTTCACATGCAGTTATTCTAATGATCAAGCGCAATTATGTGTCGCTCATTATTTACATATAATTTATTTAATAACAATCCAAATGGAAATACTTCTGTGATACTGGTTCAGATTATAATTACCTATCATCAAAGCTTGAGAGATTTATTCGGCATCATATACTAAATAATAGGACGTTGTTTTATAATTAAAACATGAATTATATAGTGATTAAATTTTTCTTATATATAACTTAAGTTAAATAATTGTATCAATTTTTTTAAAAGAATATCTTAAAATTAATTGTAATCTTTTTGTTATATATAAATGCAACTAAAATTGCCTGAAATCATTTTGCCACATTGTGCAGTCGATGGGGACTTAAAAAAAACATCAATATATCATTAACGGAAGTTATTTTAGCTTTATTGAATTTCATATTACATAACAATGAGAAGTGTGTACCAAAGACAATAGCAACTTCTATAATGAATACTACGAAACAAAGTTTATTTTAGCTATTTTTAGTGATTAATGTGCATGTTCTAGACCATGGGTTCCCAAACTTTTTTCTCGTGGACCACTTTCAAAGTTTTATTATTTTCAGTAGACAGGGAGTCTACTGAAAAGTAGACACTAGTAGACAGTCTACTGCTTCTGCATTCCTTTTCCTAAGAAATATACTCTCAAAACTCCTAAAAAATATCATTCTAAATTGGGGGTGTTAAGAAGGAAAAAAAGTAGCACATTTTCTTGTGTCCTATTTCTTAAAATAATACTTGTGGTTATTACAAAATTATAAACTTTATTATTGCAAACAATCAACAATTGGCAAAAAATCAACAATGAGCTCTGAAATGTAAATCAACAATAAAAAAGTAGTCATACTTTTAATGAGACGGCACACGGGCATTAAAAGTATGTTTAAATTATGTTAAATTATGTAAAGTATGTTAAAAAAATTAAAAGTTCAGAGCAAAAAATCAACAATAAAAAAATAGTCATACTTTTAATGAGACGGCGCACGGGCATTAAAAGTATGTTTAAATTATGTTAAATTATGTAAAGTATGTTAAAAAAATTAAAAGTTCAGAGCAAAAAATCAACAATGAGCTCTGAAATGTAAATCAACAATAAAAAAATAGTTATACTTTTAATGAGACGGCGCACGGGCATTAAAAGTATGTTTAAATTATGTAAAGTATGTTAAAAAAATTAAAAGTTCAGAGCAAAAATTCAACAATGAGCTCTGAAATTTAAATCAACAATAAAAAATAGTCATACTTTTAATGAGACGGCGCACGGGCGGCACTTTGCAAGTTCGACATGTGGTGTACACTCTTGTACTATTATCCATTGTTCTATGCAATTCTGTGTTTGAACTGAATCTCGAATATTTTTAAGTACCCACCAAGTGAATGATGCTATCGGCCTATGTTGATAGACAAATCCAAGCCAAAAAGTTTGTTCATTTATTATGAAAACCAGAAAATTTTTCGTGAACCCCTGTTTTCTTTTCACATCTATAGGGACCCCCATGTGGTCTCTTATGGACCCTGGTGGTCCACCTGGACCACTTTGGGAACCTATGTTCTAGACATTCTCCTTTGCTATCTCCGTTCATACTTATTGTTGATTGGATCTTGAAATATATTTGGTGTGAATCAAAGCATGAATAAGAATTTTAAACAGAAAAAATATATATATTATTTAAAAGGAAAGAGTGTTTGATTTCATTAAAAATTCTAAATAATATTGGAAATCTTATACATTTAAAATTATTAATAACTGAAATCATTATTTCGATTAGAAGAATATAGAGGTCAACAAATAATTAATGTCGTGTATCTTACAAGCAATATATACATCGCAAATACAATTTAAAAATCAGTAACTTACACCGTGGTTGTATTTGTTAATTCGTAACGTATGCCCTTGATTTAAGGTTCCAACTTCCTGTTCTCCTCTGAAGTCCCGTGAATGAAGCTTTCGACCGCTGACCACATGGTAAAGTAGGAAAGGAGATTCTCTGTCCAGAAGACTCAGCCTCAGAGATTCTTTGTCACTTGGGCTGAGTTGCTGCAGAAACAAACAAAATATTTATCTCTCTGATAAAAAAAATAGCTATGATTTAAGAGAAATTACACTTCTACTTTTGGGCACTTTTTTATTTTGTGATCTCTAAAAGTCAGAAAAGGAAATATAATCACCTACGACACATTACAATTTCAACAAAATACGTGTGTAAAACGATAATAATATTTAAAAATAAAAACTGTCTTTAATCTTCAGACAACTAAAATTTGGCAAATCTATCTACAAATAATAATTACGTTTACACAAACACGGTATTTATACATTATGTGATTAAAGATCACGAATACCCGACATTGTTGCTTAGAAAGGTACCAAAATGTAAAACTAAAGAAATGTTGGCTCTCTTTTTACCTTGTTGTTACTAATGACACTTCGACAAGCCAAGCTCGCTATGCCTTGGCTATGGAATTTAATTCAATTCGTCTTTCGTTTAATCAGAGCGCCATGAAGTTGAAAGAACGACTTTTGCACTTCAAATCCTCCGATAGATGGCAGCATCAGAGGATATACTCCCTTAATTTTTGTATTGATCTGAAGGGGGAGTAAATTTCTCCAGACCATTGCACCCATGGTAACTGCTCAGCGACCGACCACAGGACTTTCGATTCCACAGATTTAACAAGCACATATATCGCATGTACTCGTTGGGTCTTTGGCGGCATTGGGAATCGAACCCCACCCTTCCGGATAGAAGGCTGATATCTTAACCACTAGGTAACCTCTTCTTTTTACCTTAATTATGTTTATCCTTCGCAGGCGACTATCCACTAATTTCTGATTAGTTGTTGGTGGAATTGTGTAGCATTCATCCTGCAGAACAGTGACTATTTCAGGTTTGTTTTGTGGTTGAATGCGTTCGACATGAAATTTATGCTCCAGATTATCTTAAAGATGTTCTTTAGATTTCAGTTCAAAGCTTTTAGTTGGCCAGAAAGCACTTCCACTAGGTTATTGTTAAACCAAGAGTCAATGGTGTGTGCTTTATGAATAAAAGCATTATCCTGCCTCAGAGAAAAGGATAGGTTCCAAACTGTTGCCATTGTATTAGAAGCATAATATTGTCTAAAATGTTTTCATTTACCCTATGCATAGAAGTTATGGCTTTGTCACTTTGAACAAACAAGCCAAAATCAGGAAGAAACTCTTCCGACCGCATACTTGAAGTAAAGAATCAATAATGGCCTGAAAAGAGTATTGACGAAATGTAAGATCTTCTAAGTTCCGACTCAAGATTTAAATTCATATCATATGTTTTTTACATCACCGATCTTTCTAGCTGTTCCATATTTTAAGGACTAATATCGGGTGTAGCATTGGCAAACTTTTGCGTATAACTCACCATGAAGTGATCATAGTCAGCAGTTTTTAGTTCTTTTATATTGTATACTTTCCTACAATCATAAAATACGATTGAACTTCTTTCGGCATGCTCATTGATTATTTTATATAATTAAAGTCTTTACTTTTATCTAATATTCTTATAGTTCTTAAACTACTTTATGAATACTGCCGAAAATATCAATTGCTTTGTTAGAACTTTGACGGCATTATTCTTCTTCCAGACTCATTGATTGATTGTCATTTTTGGCAATCGATACCGTTCATATTATCACGATTATGTTTAATAATTCTCTCGGCACCAATTTCGCTCATAAACTTATCCTCATAGCCTCTGGAGGCCATTAAAAGTGGTAAAACGAGACTTGCACAAGACATCAACGCGCTTCTGTCCATCAGAGTTGCAAGGGGGAAAACCTGCAACATCCATGTTGTTAGTGAGGGAAAAGAACATGTTCATATTGAGGGAAAAGAACAGGTGGACTTCCTCGCCAAGGAGGCTAGAAATATCAATCCCCCTCCCACGACTATCACTTGCTTCGATGCAAACGCTGTCGCAAGGCATCAGCTCTGCGGGGGACTACGGAAAAAATGGTGCCTACCGGAGCTTAATCCTGACCGTGGTATCACCTCTGCCATCAACAGCATGCGAACTGGGCAAATGAGTGGTATGAAAATCATGCCAGGACGGATCTAGAGCATTCGCAGAATGCAGGCACTGCACAGGAGTTCCACTGGATCCTAGGCATCTCTTGAACTGCATCTCTGTTGCTTCGACCCATCGACCGCAACTGCTGCCATGACACCCTTTATACCGAAAAAGCTGAAAATATGGCCAGGGCAGTGCTCCATGCCTTTGGTCCCATATGGCTTGTCTTTTTCACCTTTTCTTTTTTCTTTCTTTTTGCACTTGTCACAAGACAACAACAACTTATCCTCATAAACAATAGTACCCTTGGACATGCTGTTTTCTTATTTTCAACAACTGATTGCGAAGTAAATCCTGGTGGCTTAGTGCCAGCACAGGTCCGAGGTTCTATCCTCGGGTTGGGTAAGGTTGACTCAGCCTTTCATCCCTTCAGTGGGTCGATTCACTGAGTACCAAGCATGCTTGGGAACTAAACACGTTAGGCTGACCACCTAACTGGGATATCTGCTTCGCACCCCAGGGCCCTTGGTCATGAAAACAATTATGGGCACTGTAGGTCTTGGCTCACATGGGCTGTCATGCCATGAAGTTTAGTTTAGTTTAGATTGAGAAATAGTTGCATTGTTCAACAATATGTAAGTGTTATAAATATTAAAGAATTATTTTCTATATAATAAACCAATTGAAGAAATGAAACACTTCCATAAGGAATTCTTTCTTAAGGCATTGGTAGTGAAAGATTCCTCCCATGCAGTCTTATAACAGCAGTGAATTGAAGACTGTTGTATTAATATTAGAATCGCATTCTTCCGAGAGGAAGATCCTGAGTTCGATCCCAGCAGCTGTTGAATTAAGGAAATTGCAAGCTGCATTTTTGTTGTCTACATATACATTCATCGGAGACTAATAATGAGTTTTCCGAGTATTCTCTCTTACTACATGTGAATATGGTCCCCTATCTATGATGAATTCTTCCTGAAGGCAAAATGTTTTTATTGTTCATTTGTCCAAAAACGGCCATAGTCTGTTTGACTACCGGATACGTGAAATTAAAATGTAGATTTCAACCAAATCATTTACAAAAATAGCAGAAGACTGTCAAAACTGCAATTTATTAAAATTAATCCTAAAATATTTCCAAGTATAAAAAGTATTATATTAATTGTAAAATTTGTTTGATCTTTGAAATGATGTTTTATATTTTTGTTTCAATTATATTTCATTTAATTATTTTTCCCTCTAAAATCACGATTCAAAATTAATTGCTGTGTCACTCTTTTGAAATCTCCAAATTGGCATGAATCAGAATATAGTTTTCTTAATAACAACTTTAAAACTATAATTTTTGAATATAAAGGGATTTTAAGCGATAATCTAAGATGATAAGAAAATTTTAAGCGATAATCTCTGAACATACCTGTCACCCTTGGAGGAAAAAAAATCAGTAGATTCTACTGCATGTGAGGGGAAAAAATCCGGAGATACTACTTGAGACTTTTTTGCTTGAAACAGAATGCTGAAAACTGTAGTACCACCAAAAGATTATACATTCTCTTTAATTATACATTCTGAGAATGATTCATGTAAAAAATTTTTTGTGTTAATCTTAATTTTTTTAACAACCTATTCATCGCGACCTAATAAAGAAACTATGAAATATAAAAGAATACACTACACGTAAAAAAATAAACAACGTTTATGTCCCAATATCTATTTTATAGAGCAGCTTTTACTATACATTAAACTTGTAAAATTACATAAAAATATAAAATATATTACTAAATAAATTTAATTCAGTAACAATTATTTTGTTTAACGGAAATATTTTCATAATTAAATTACTAAGAAATAGTATTATTCCTCCTAATTGAATTGTTTATGTAAGCAGGTACCTACGGGCCGTGGTAGCCTAGTGGTTAGGGCATCGGCCTTCCATTCAGAAGGGTGGGGTTCGATTCTCAATGCCGCCAAAGACCCACCGAGTACATGCGATATACGTGCTCGTTAAATCTATGGAATCGAAGGTTCTGTGGTCGGTCGTAGAGCAGTTAACATGGGTGCAATGGTTTAGAGATAATTTCCTCCCCCTTCAGATCAATGTCAAAACTGAGGGAGAGGATCCTCTGGTGGTGCCACCTATCGGAGGATTTAAAGAGCAAAGAAGTACTTTCACCTTCATGGTGCTCTGATTAAAACGAAAGACGTTCCCTATTAAAATTAACTTAAATTCTACGACTTAAATTCGCATAGCCAAGGCATAGCGAGCTTGGCTTGTCCAAGTGTCATAAGTAACAACAACAAACAGATACCTTGCGTCGGCACCAGGCACCTAGTCTGTAATGATAATTGTATGATTGCCCACTCGTAGGAGTCTAGGCGGCCTAGTGGTTACAGTGCCATCCTCCTACAAAACTCAGAGGAAAATATTTAAATAAATAAATAAAATACACACACACAGATATAAATAAAATCGGGAGAAATGATGAAAAAACAGGAGTTTCCCGATAAAATCAGTAGAGTTTTCAGCTATGTGTCTGAAGATAAATATTAGGTCTACCGGAAAGTTCTGTCCGTTCCGGTTACAATCAGTTTCAACAAGTATTCAGCTCAACAAACCATTTCCGACCCTATTCGGAAACTAGGGTTTGCGTGGAAGTATTCGAGTTGGGTGCCACACAAGTTAGGTGAGAAAAATTTGAATGATCGAATCATCATATGCACATCTCTGCTTGCACGCAACAAAATCGAACCCTTCTTGGACTGGATCATAACTCGGGATGAAAAGTGGATTACCTATGAAAACATCATGAGAAAAAGGGCATATTGTGAACCCGGAAAACCTGTCCCCTCTACCTCTAAACCGAAGTTGAGCCTGAACAAGAGAATGTTGTGTATAATGTGTGAACAAGAGAATGTTGTGGGACCAATACATTTTGAACTGTTGAAACCAAACGAAAGGCTAAATTCGGAGAGGTACTGTCAGCAATTGGATAAATTAAAAACAGCACTCCAAGAAAAGAGGCCGGCGATGTTCAATAGGAAGGACATCATACTGCTTCATGACAATGCCAGGCCACATGCTGCTTTGGGGACTTGTCAGAAAGTAGCAGATATAGGCTGGGAAATTCTGTCGCATCTACCATACTCTCCGCACCTAGCACCATCTGATTATCACTTGTTTCTGTCTTTACAAAATTTCTTGCAGGGGCAAACAATTCAAGAACGAAGAAGATATCAGACAAGCACTGGTTCAATTTTTGGCCTCTAAAGATAAGACATTTTTTAAAAATGGGGTATACAAATTGCCATCACGCTGGCAAGAAGTCATAGATATAATGATGGCAATTATATTATTCAATAAAGTTTATCCAAAGTATGAAAAAATGTATTCCTTTGTTTTATTCTAAAACGGACAGAACTTTCCGGTAGACCTAATATAATACAAAAAAGAAATGAGTGGAGAATTTAAACTGGGAACATAATTATTGTTGTTGTTTAGTAATGACACTTAGACAAGCCAAGCTCGCTATGCTATGCGAATAAAGTCGATTGGGAGCATCTTTCATTTTAATCAGAGCACCATGAAGGTGAAAGTACGACTTTGCTCTACACACATGCCATAGGGACTCGTTTATAGGGTAGGCAACCATTCACACCTCATTCATACAAGGAGAGGACAAAGACAGGATAGATAGAGAGAGAAAGTACATCCAACCGGGATTCGAACCCTGGACCTCCTTTATCCGTAATCAGGCACTCTGACCACTAGACAAGTAGGTCGGCGGGAATATAATTAAGAAAACTCATATGTTAATATTTTTTAATTATAAAAAAGTTTTCAATTAAATAATTTTTTTTAATTTACCATATTTGGAAGAATTATATTTACCATAAATTTCTGTTTAAATATCTTTTAAAAGTTCAAAATTATACAACTAACATAATCTTATTTTTTTATTTTCTAGAGTTTTTGAACAGATTGTAGTATGTTTGGCCCACTGATTGTAATAATCTACCAAAAATGTGAAATCAGTGTTTTCTTCTCGCTGCTTTTTACATTAAAAAATAGAGTTAAGAGAAATATTTTGTTAAAAAAAATTCAAATCTCATTCTTATTCATTCTTACTGAGAAAAAACCCTTTTACTTCTAATAATATTGGAAACCTTAACTCAGTGAATAACTTCACTTCCTTTAAAAACAGGATTTGCCTAAAAAATTATTTTTCGATTCAAGGATACTTATTTCCCGAAAAAAAAAACATATAATTAAGAATTTCATAAAAATTTTTTATTTGTAATTAAATTAAATGTCTCTTCAGAGGAAATTTGATATTTTTTATTTATTTCTTCCAAAATTTTCTTATTATGACTTACATATTAATATTAAGGAGGTCTGTATTTCCTTCCCATGCATTTTTGCCTGGATATACCCCTCGCTGTTTTTACCAAATAATTTAAGAGACTTGAAACTTGATACATAACTTCTCTGGTTTCAAAAGAAAGATGTAATATAATATTGCGCAAAGTAATTGTGAAAAATTATTGACTGTTACATTAAATTGGTTCAAAGTAATTTAACTTTTATTTCATTAAAGTTTATATTATAAAGTTTATATCACATTTATATCATAGAAATGTAAAATTTTAAGTAAATATTGATGCTAAATTTGAACTCACAGGTCATCAAATTGATGAGAAATCAAGAAAAAATACCCGACATCAAAACTACTCTTAATCTATCTAGCGTATTTTACCAATCAATCTACAAGAGAATCCGATTTAAAAGTCAAAAAACACATTTTTTTTGACAATTAGGACTAGAGTTTGGTTTTGTAAAAATAAGGTATTTCTTATTTTAAAATTGTTTTAAAAGCAAAAAATCTTTATATATTTGGGATCGTATTTGAAAGTCTTTGTGTCATATTTTCTCAATCACGTCCAAAAATATTTTTCGAAAAATAAATAAATGTCTACTTCGAAAGCTTCATTTGTTGGTGCAAATAGAGTTATTGCTTCGCCTGGGTTTTTCAATCGATCGGCTAAATCCGCTTCGTTGAGGTAATCGACAAAAACTGTTGCTCCAAGGTCTCGAGCGGTGGTGACAACATCTGTCATCGGTTTCACTGCAAAATAAAATAAAAAAAAATTAATTCTCCAAAAAAATTTAGTAAAAAACGAAACTACGTCAATTTATAAAAAAGATTATTATAGAATATAAAATATTTTTTAAGGAATGATAAAGTAGTTTAAATTAAAGAATAGGAATTTAACATACTTTCAATTTATATAATTAAGTTAAAACTAAAAAAGCTTGTATTTTTATTTTATATATAATTCGTATTATAATTATTATAAAATATAAAGTTTAAAATACTGGAATTTATAGTAAAATATTACTCTATCTAAAGGAAATAACAAAAACTGAATTATAATTACAACTAGTAACTGTACTGCAATTGAATCTAATATTGATTTATTTAAAATTATGTTTTGTAAAAAATGATAGAATTTTAACTTAAAAAATATCTTGTTCAATTCAATTATATTTAGAAAATAATATACGAAACACTATAGTGAAATATTAAGAATAGCATAAAAATATTAAGATTTAGCTTAAAAAAATAACGATAAATTTGTAAATAAAACTCGCTTTAACCAAAAAATATCTTGTTCAATTCAATTATATTTAGAAAATACTATATGAAACACTATAATGAAATATTAAGAATAGCATAAAAATATTAAGATTTAGCTTAAAAATATAACGATAAATTTGTAAATAAAAGCTCACTGTAACCAAAAAATATCTTGTTCAGTTCAATTATATTTAGAAAGTAATATACGAAACACTATAATGAAATATTAAGAATAGCATAAAAATATTAAGATTTAGCTTAAAAAAATAACGATAAATTTGTAAATAAAACTCGCTTTAACCAAAAAATATCTTGTTCAATTCAATTATATTTAGAAAGTACTATATGAAACACTATAATGAAATATTAAGAATAGCATAAAAATGTTAAGATTTAGCTTAAAAAATAACGATAAATTTGTAAATAAAACTCGCTTTAACCAAAAAATATCTCGTTAAATTCAATTATATTTAGAAAGTAATATACGAAACACTATAATGAAATATTAAGAATAGCATAAAAATATTAAGATTTAGCTTAAAAAAACGATAAATTTGTAAGTAAAAGCTCACTTTAACCAAAAAATAAATGCAAACCATTATTCTTTGAAATTTGATAATGAATAATTGAAAACAAAAAGTAATGAATAATTGAAAATGAAAATTATTATCCACGAATTCTATTTCTCATTAATTAAAAGTTTAAAAAATTTTACACAATAGGTAAGTACAATTTTACATCATTAAAAATTCATCAAAAGATATTTATTTTAGTTGAAAATTAAATATGTATGTTTTATAAAATTGAATAAATATAATAATGCTTTAAATAACATAAGTAATTATTTTCATTATTGAATTCAAATGAAACTTATAATTTAGTAAATTATTTTGATCCTGTCATGCGTTATTTTAGAGATAAAACTGAAATATATGAAATATATGTCACATTTTTTAAGTAAAACTAGCATACCTCCATTGCAACCGCCGCTTCTAGCAATTTGATGGTAACCTTCACAGCATTCATATCTTAAAACCCTGAGAAAATAGAAGTGAAATATTCAACTTAAAATAGCATTACTTAGTATACAGAGCTAAATTAAAAAAATGGGGTAAATTTTGTATCGGAAAATATTCTAACTGAAGCAGTTAATGTTCATTTAGAGTATTTTGTTTAGTTACTTTTCACACAGTGCAATCTACAAAATGATGCAAATTTTACCAATTAAAGTGAATTTTAAACTACTATGAAAAAAGTCTTAGTATAAAACACACACACATTACTTTTAAAGGATAGATAATTCAGAAATTAATTTGGGCATAAATCAAATTCAAAATAATAAATAATATGTTGTTGTTACTTATGACACTTGAACAAGACAAGCTCGCTATGCCGTTGGCTAAGCTATTTAAGTCAGTAAGGTGCGTCTTTCGTTTAGCCAGAAAACCAAGAAAGGTGAAAGTACGACTCAGCTCTTTAAATTCTCCGATAGATGACGCCACAAGAGGATCCACTGCCATAATTTGCAGATGTTCCCACAATTTACTCCTATAATTTTGACATTGATCTGAAATGGGAGGAACTTTTCTCCGGACCATTGTATCTATGGTAACTGCTCTACGACAAACCACAGGACTTTCGATTCCATAGATTTAAGGAACACGTATATCACATGTATTCTTTGGGTCTTTGATGGCATTGGGAATCGAACCCTGCCCTTCTGGACGGAAGGCTCATGCCCTACCCACTAGGCTACCACGGCCTAAGTAACATAAATAGCACCTATAAGTATACAAACTACTTAAGTTTGCCATAAGTTAAATGCTAAATTCCTTTCGTTTTGCGAAATATGAAGAAAAAAAGTTACCATATGGCAACTTCAGACAATTTCAATTTTAAATGCAGTTCTTTTACTGAAACCATGTAGCTAAATATTCTCACGAAAGTAGTCTGATATTTTAAATTTATAAAATATTTAATAAAATGGTATTCCAGTATTAACAAAAAAGGACATTCTAAATTGTAAGCTTACCTCTCTTTTAAATTTTTTTATAAAGAACCAGTGAAAGAATTCATGCACGTGTGAAGAATTTTATCAAAGAATCAATATGGAAAGCATATGAAATGTCTCATTTCTTGAATGTGAAATATAATGCTTACGTTTTAACCCCACATATTTCTCTGTTCATCCAATACTTGCATTCTGTCCAATACTTTTTATTTGTTCCAGGTATTTCCTCTACTGCACAGGTATTTGGTCTAGAAAATTATACAATTCAATCTTTAAAAAACAGATTCTAATTTCTACATTTAATAAAAATAAATGCTATCAATTAGGAAAAAAAAATCAAGTGCTGAAATTGCTAGAAGTTATACTTTTGATATTTGAATCAATGTATTTAAGGAGGACAAATAAAAAGCAATAATTTTATTGGAATGCTTTTAGAATTTAAATGCGTTTTTATAAACAATTTGTTAAAAATGTTTTGCAAAAGATGTAACGAAAATAATTACTTGAAAATTTCTCTTTATTCATTTATTAATACCCTTGGAAATCTTAAATTCTTCCTAATGTAAATAAATCCTAATGTAAGATTAAAAGGAAATCTTACATTAGAGAAAAATATTATGTTTTTTTACAATGGTTACGATTGATTTCTATCAGAGCCTTTTAGAAAATTGACTATGAAAATTAAAATATCCAACATATCTAAATTAAATTTCACACTCATTTTATTTTTTAATATCTAAACTACTAAACATTTATTTTTAACATGTTTCACTGAAAATTTATTTTAAAGTTTAGGTGAAGTAAACAAAAATTTGTTGGATAGTTATGTAAAAGGAGTAACCAGAAATTCTTTGTATATATATATATATATATATATATATATATATATATATATATATATATATATATATATATATATATATATATATATATATATATATATATATATATATACTAAACTCCATGGCAGGACAGCCCATGTGCGCCAAGGCCTACAGCGCCCATAACTGTTTTTATGACTGAGGGCCTTGGGGTGCGAAGCATATGTCCCAATTAGGTGGTCAGCCTAACGTAAGGCTCCCAGTGTTTAGTTCCCAAGCATGCTTGTTGGTACTCATTTAATCGACCCACTGAAGGGATGAAAGGCTGAGTCAACCTTGCCCAGCCCGAGGATCGAACCTCGGACCTGTGCCATGGAAGCATGAAACGCTGCCACTAAGCTTCATATATATATATATATATATATATATATATATATATATATATATATATATATATATATATATATATATATATATATATATATATATATATATATATTTTAATCAGAATTACAAGTTTTGTTTTCAATAAAATATCAGATGTATGCAAACTGTGCATATATTTTTAGCATGGAACTTTGAAAATCCATTTGCATTTGGTGTACAATATGAACAAATTTGCTATATAATTATTCTATCAAAAAGCGTTTTACAAAATACATTTAGTCAATTGTTTTATGATTTTGAGACCATAAATAGTTCCCTTTGCAACTTACTTTAATCGTTATTTTATTTGCTTCTTATAAGGATATATTCATGAATTGCTATTTATTTTTATAATATTTTAAAAATTCTATATTTTGATTGCTTTCTTTATTTCATATCCCGACAACTTTTATATTTGCATATTTTTACAATCATATTTATTCATAACTTTTTATTTTACGCAAATCATGCGAAATTTACATCGTATTTGCGGCGATGAGATATGAAGATCATTAGCATTGCAACGCAAGCGCACACCATGGGTGACTGTAGCGCCACTTTCATTAGAATTAAGGAAGAAGAGATTGCCGATTTGAAATACGGCAGTTAATTAATAATTTTGTCTGAGCTGCTTAACTGTGTTTCGTAGAAGTCGTCGAGTTTCTTTCCAGCAAATTTCTGAGCACGACCGAGGAAGAATAGTGACCCGTGAGGAGGCGGCGGATTATCCTTTTGAGAAATCAGTGATCCTGTTTTACAAAAGTAAGTAACTGTGATACGTATCTATAGTTGCTGAATGAACGAGTAATGGATCCTGCGTAATAGATTCCGCCTATTATTCATCATTTGATATCGACGTCATTTGCAACTGTGGTCCGTGGTGGCCTGGTAGGTAAGAACTTCGTTCTCATTATTGGATGGTAGTGATTTCGAATCCTAGCTTAATCTATGATACGTCGTATTTACAATTGGCGTCTGGGACACTTTAAAATTAGGCATGGTCGGAATGTCCTCGAAGTGAAATGATACCTATGGGGTTGGCCAGGCCTAGTATTGGGAGTCTTCTATTGGATCCCTGCTACGAAATCACGAAGACTTCACCCGGCTGCTTCCATCGAACTGGTAGAGCCCAATTTAGGTCTAGGTATAGGGAAGCATACTGGTGCAACTGAGTGTAATGTTCTCAAAGCGTCCATATCTTCGTTGACTCAAATTGCCAATGATGTCATGAACAATGGACATGGACAAGGGAATGAAAAAGTGTTTCCTTACCGAAAAACACCGCTTTTAACTGCTACCCTACGGTGATCGAATTTGAATGCAGAGACACTTTAGCGAGAGATTACCGAACTGTTGCTATGCGCTACCAAAGTGATCTTACACTCGGTACCATGATTTGGGATGGTACTGATTGTTGTTGCATGCCCCCGAGGTCAGCAGCACTAGACCAGGTCCATGAGCGCGTACACCTTCAAAAAGTCCAGCACCATAAGTGGATTCTCCATCAGATATCTCCCGGGGAGACCAAGGCATTGAAGAATATGTTCAGGAGAGGCCTGTTCATTTAAGCACTTGGAGCAATGTACTATTCATGAATGGGGAAGGGTTGCAGTCTTCTTTAGTCCATAAAACTGGAGCGCCCAAAGGAGGAGGACTCACTAAACTCCATAGCCCCAGGCTTTAGCTGAGCGAATTGGAGTGGCCTTCACGCCTGGAGTGACCCTACCAGGAGAAGAAGCTCCCGACATACTTCGCCCACTCCACTTAGAAACATCCCCTCGCCGGCATCTAGTGTACACTGTGAGGCAGCCTGTAGGACTTGAGGGGGTATTTCTGTAGTACCCACTACTGGCACGCTGAATAGCTAGCGCTATATCTCTGAGGCGTTGAAGCCGTGGTCTTCTCAAACTTCCAGTTTGTCATTTGTCACATTGAAACAGGATAATGCGCTAACATACGTGACACGCAGTATTCAACAGTTTGACTTGTGTCCTTGGCCTGCTCATTCTCCCCATCTTGCACAATAACTGTCCCTAGGATATATATATATATATATATATATATATATATATATATATATATATATATATATATATATATATATATATATATATATATATATATATATATATATATATATATATATATATGTGTGTGTGTATGTGTGTGTGTGTGTGTGTGTATGTATCCATAAGATTTATTTTATTTTTATTTTTCACTTGAATTAGGGTATATAATCAATCATTCATTAAAAACTATATATTTTTGTAAATTTCGCATGATTGTGCACCTCTTTATATTATTGGATCCGAATCTAAAATACCTTATGCATTTTAAAATGTTGAAATATCTATTAAACAAAGTAAAGCTTTCTTTGAAATACAATGAAATCACTTCCTGTATAAGTTAAAATATTAAAATTATACTTTTGTTAAAATTAAGAAAAAATTATAATTACTAAAGATGTATACAAGTAATTTTCTTTCTCATTTATTGTGAAAATAATATTAATTATAAAAAGGAATTATAATCTGCTGTATTCATAACAAAGGCTTTGAATAATGTTTTCTTACAGACAAAGTTGAACTATCGTGATATGTAGCTATAATGTATTAAAATATTATGATATGTGGGAAAAAGATTTTCCCTCTTTTGAGATCTAAATAATAATATATTTTGCTAACAAGAAGTGGAAGAAATTTTGATTCTTTTTTTATTCACGATGTTTCATTGAACTGAATGAAGTGGAATTAAAAGCAACATAAGAAACTAGAAAAGGCATTTTAAGTCCTTTTTTTTGCTGCAGCATTGAAATTAGACGTTTTATAAGAAAAAATGATATAATTAATGGTACAGTTGAGCTATATTCTAAAGATTATTTGACGAAACCTTTTTTTAAAGTGAAATAAAAATTTAATCATGATCTTAAAATATATGAGATACCTTAAAGAAAACTAACTTAAATACTTTGAGGTGTAAAATTTATTAAAAGTTATAAGTAGAAATTACAATAAGATAAAAATTAAATTAATTGATAAACATTATCAAATTATATTTTTCAAAATTCAATAAAAATTTATTTCTGAAGTCATATAAAAAATTAACTATATTCTAAAGTGTTAAATATTTTCTTAAAATAGTTTAAGTGGTATACAGATTTGCTGTAAATTATTTACTATCATTTTTATAGAGAATTCTAAATGAATACATCAATTATTTGGATAACATAAGACAAAATTATATAAAAGAATTATTATGTACCTGAGATTATAGTAATTATGGTAATGGAAATAGTAATATCCTTTAAAATGTACTGATGTTTAAGAAAAGAATATCCAATTGAGATAGTATTTCCACTTTCTGCAAAACTACTATTAAAATTAAAAAATGATTTAAAGGCAAAATCTGTACTTGCATTTTAAATGCAATTGTTAATTTCACATGTTGAAGAATTGTTAAAGCAGAAAAATTTCTTGAGTTTCTACAACAAAATATTTATGCATTCACTACAGATCAAGAAATATCCAAACGTTATCTTTAGGCTTTTTGTAAGGGATCAGTTTTATTCTGTGTAATGTCTCGAGAATTTTGAAGGAAGGTGCTATGTGTCTAGCCTCATTCTTTACCACGCAAAACAATGGATCACCTCGAAAGAAATTTGTTCAGCTGTTTCCCCTGATCCACCTATCCATTTATTTTCTATCTTTAACACTTGACTTCACATTGGATCCGAAATTTACGCCCAGGAACTTGTCACTTCCTCTGATAGGGAGAGTATCTAAAAATATTTAGCACCCCACTTATGTTTATCATCATTTTTTTCTTCTTGCACTTTAATTTGAAGTTGCCATGATAAATTCGAGTAAAAATAAATTTATGAAACCATTAATATTTTTTTTGTAATTATTTACAAAAAATATACACAGAACATCTTGTGAAGTTATTTTCAGACATCCGTTCACTGTTTTTGAGAAAAATAAAACAGCAGAACTTATAGTTAGTTTCAGGTTTATACGAATCTAACAACATTCGATGTAGTTTTATTTATTTGATATTATATGAGTAAGCACAAGTTTGAAATATTACGTAAAATATTTGTAGTTGAAAATTATAAAATTTTTTATAATGTATTGTTGTGATTTCAATTGATAACTTCTATATAAAATTTTATTAATGAAAAATTGAAAACAGGATTGCTCCAATAAAAGAGAAAAATTAAAAGTTATTTTTATTACAATGATACATTTCTTAAGTAATATAATTAGCAAGAACTGAAATTTAATTTTTTAGTTACATTAATTTTCAATACATGATTTAACTTGATGATCTGAAACAGATGTATGGCAAAATAAAATTTAATAGCTTTCACTGATATGATTTACAAAAGTAGTTTGAATTTGAATACAATAAATATTTTGATATAACGAATTATTTTTATTTATTTTATTATTTTTATTATTTTTATTTATTTATTTTTATTTATTTGAAAAGTTATTTTTATAGAATAGTTAGAGAAATAAATAAGTTATTATTTTAGATATTAATATTCAAGTGAAAGTTTTTTAAAGTATATGAGAACTTTAAAACAAATTCATTCACACTATACGAAGTTATTAAAATATAAATAAATTTACAGTAAATTTACATGCTGTCGCAATTTAATGTTTATATTGACGAAAAAGTGTAAAAATAATATTTAATTAGTGTTGAAATGTTATAATTTTAAATTTTAGCTGCTTCCGTTTCGATTACCAGAACAATATGGCTTAAGTTTGACTTGTCTTCAGAAATTTCAAGGTATTATAAATGCCGATTAATTTCTGAATCTTAAAAGATGTGTTAAATGCAAATATTAGAACAAATCAGTTAGAAAGATATGATATTGAATTCAATGAGAAAATTCCATTAAAAATCAGTGTTAACTGAAAAATATAATTACTCCTAAAAGAATTGAATTAATTGAAGAAATTAATTCTAAAAATAATTCCGATATTTAAACTAATTTATGCTAAGTAAGTTATTTTGAGGATTTAAATTATTTAATTTAAAAAAGAAATACATAGATTTGAATTTTCTAATCTGGAACCTTTTACAGATTTCTGAAATTCCTAAATGCAAGTCCTTATATTTTTATTCTTTGCATGTATAAAGTATCAATGAATTAAAATAGCGAGGATTTAAGTCAAAAGAAAGCTGTATTTTCTTATTAAATTAGTAATACTGAATAACAAATTAGTGTTCTTTTGTTGGTCATAATTTTAAAATTAAAAACTCTTAAATTCTCTATTAAAAGGGTATTTTAATTCAATTTTATAAGAAAAAATTATGCCCGATAATATTATGTAAGATAATAATATTATCCCCGATGTTAAGATAAATAGGGGAATATTTATTTGAAAGAATATATAATGTTTAAAAGAGTATTAACGATTCATAAGACTAACATATAACAAGCCTTTTGGGTCAGAGGTGAATGTTAGTTCAATTTTGTAGTAGATGGCGCTGTTTAAATAAATAATGAGAACCTGTTTGAAGAACGAACATTTATTTAACAATTTATAATCACATCATGCACCCTTAGTTTTGATAGATACTTATTAAATGAAGTGCTGATGAACTGGCAGATGGAAGCAAAAAAAAAAAATGCAGTAATCATATATTATATTTATGTGTAACATTTGTAATTTGATAAAAATTATCCTAATTAAACGATCAATTCTTTCCCCGAAATAAGACCTTTGGCTACGACACTGACACAGGTATCTCATTTATCAAAGGGAAGTTTATTCACGCTGATCTAATTATCTCGTTTCTTAGCTAATCAGATAAAAAATCCCTATCATCGGTAAAACCTACATCCAGACACGTGATGCAATTACCGATCAAGTTCTTTGTTATTGCTCCGTAGGGTGTGATGCTGTGGTCGTCGTCTATCCATTGTTGCTTTCTGTGATTGGCTATCAGAAATTTCGTGATGCTATGTCAGCTCTGAAATTGAGGTTAGCCATGTACGGAGAAAAGGAAGAGTGAACCTTGACCAATGCTGTTTGAATCATTAAATGATGTTAAAGTCATACTATGCAACTGAATTGAATAATGAAAACGGATTTAATGTTAGATACTGATAAATTAAATTAGATTAATTAAACATGTTTCTCAGAAATATTAAATAAATTTTAATATTAAATAGAAATTAGTAGGGAATGTTAATATAATTTTTTTAACAAATGCCAAATTTCAATAAAATTCATAGGTGGGTATCTAATTCTAAATTCTTTTATACGATTAAAATAATTTTAATAAAACTTTTTGTAAAATTGTATGAGATTAGAAGTTTATGCTATTTTTATTAAAGATAATATGTTTGGCTGATAGTTTTTATACTGAGCATACATTCAATGGAATAAATATTGTTAGCGCATGCGTGCACGTCACGTGATATTGTTTGGAACAAAGCAGAAGTTTGGAAATAAAGGAGAACGGTTATGTTTCTCGAGCGGGAATTAATTCCCATATCCTTTGTTACGTTTGTCTGTGTCTGTAATAAATAATTTAAACGGACACTGGTCAGTCTTATGAGTGAATAATTAGTATATAATCTGCACATCACTTAACCATAAAACTAACAAATATGTTACATTTAATTCAGGAAAACTTCAGATGTTCAAATAAAACATCCTTGGATAGAAATCTAAATGAATACAAAATTAAAGAGTTACGAAAAAATGTGAAAGAAATTACTCATAACGTGTTGGAGAAGAATAAATATATTTCTACGTGTAATTACGGTTTTATATCTTATGTCCTCATTAATAAAATGAGAAAATATTAATCGTAATTCCACATAATTTATATTTTTAAGAGACTAATTAACGTAATCATTCTCCTAGTTATCCAGACTTCTAATTTTCATATTAATCTCATAATTAGTTACAGTATAAATGACTTTAAATGAACAAATTTTAAATGTATCCATTCCTACTCTAATAATTATATTTCTACGTGTAATTTCGGTTTTAATAGAGAAGAATAAATATATTTCTACGTGTAATTTCGGTTTTATATCTTTTGTCCTCATTAATAAAATGAGAAAATATTAATCGTAATTCCACATAATTTATATTTTTAAGAGATTAATTAATGTAATCATTCTCCTAGTTATCCAGACTTCTAATTTTCATATTAATCTCATAATTAGTTACAGTATAAATGACTTTAAATGAACAAATTTTAAATGTATCCATTCCTACTCTAATAATTATATTTCTACGTGTAATTTCGGTTTTAATAGAGAAGAATAAATATATTTCTACGTGTAATTTCGGTTTTATATCTTTTGTCCTCATTAATAAAATGAGAAAATATTAATCGTAATTCCACATAATTTATATTTTTAAGAGATTAATTAATGTAATCATTCTCCTAGTTATCCAGACTTCTAATTTTCATATTAATCTCATAATTAGTTACAGTATAAATGACTTTAAATGAACAAATTTTAAATGTATCCATTCCTACTCTAATAATTATATTTCTACGTGTAATTTCGGTTTTAATAGAGAAGAATAAATATATTTCTACGTGTAATTTCGGTTTTATATCTTTTGTCCTCATTAATAAAATGAGAAAATATTAATCGTAATTCCACATAATTTATATTTTTAAGAGATTAATTAATGTAATGATTCTCCTAGTTATCCAGACTTCTAATTTTCATATTAATCTCATAATTAGTTACAGTATAAATGACTTTAAATGAACAAATTTTAAATGTATCCATTCCTACTCTAATAATTATATTTCTACGTGTAATTTCGGTTTTAATAGAGAAGAATAAATATATTTCTACGTGTAATTTCGGTTTTATATCTTTTGTCCTCATTAATAAAATGAGAAAATATTAATCGTAATTCCACATAATTTATATTTTTAAGAGATTAATTAATGTAATCATTCTCCTAGTCATCCAGACTTCTAATTTTCATATTAATCTCATAATTAGTTACAGTATAAATGACTTTAAATGAACAAATTTTAGATGTATCCATTCCTACTCTAATTATACAAATGCTAATAGTTTTTTAAATGATTCGAAAATTTTTAAAAGATTCATTAATTTTATCATTCACACAGTTATTTGATTTTTAGCTACTATATAAATCCTATCTTTATTTATAGTGTAAATGATTTTATGTGAATGCATTTTAAGTTTATTACTCTCTGTTTTAATCACTAATAGCTTTTTTTAAAAATATTTTATAGCTTATTTTTCATAATAATAAATGAGTTTTCAGTAATTAAAATAATGCATTAAATACTTCATGATTTTTAAACTCTGAAGATAGGGAGGCTTTTTATTTTGATAGAAATTTGTTTTTTCAAAGGTCTCTCGGGGTCTGCCATCCTATATTATGAAAGAGAAAAATTCTAATAGCTGTTCAATTAAAAAAAAAATTGCAACCTATAAAAGAACAAATATTAAAATAATAAGTTGTTAAAGTTTGTTTTAAAACTTAGTGAAATAATAATTTTGAAGACTTATCTCAATGACTATAAAAAATACGTTTTTTGAAATCGAATTCTCAAAATTTCAGATGATCTATGTCAATGTATCGTCAACTTTCTTTCAAAAATATGATGTAACGATACGCTTTTAAAAATAGGGTTGATGAAAAAATTCATTTAATGTTCCTCAACCTTTACGCGAATGTAATAATGAATGATACATGGCTATAAATGAGAAATTGGTAAGTGTGTTTGGTTGAGCTTACTAAACGTCTTATTCCTTTTTTATTGAAAATTTGATTGTAAATGTTAGATAGATGTATTAGTAGGTAAAAGTTTTACTGATTATAATTCTGTAGTCTTCTTCGTTCATATATCGCTACTTTGACGGGGTGTTCCGATATTTAAATATTATTCTCAATTATGGCAAATATCCATATCAGCTGTGAGAATCAAACCCATAAATTATTGAACCCGTTGTTGTTGCTGTTACTTGTGACACTTGGACAAGCCAAGATCGCTCTGCCGACAGTTATGCGAATTTAAGACAGTAGGGTGCGTCTTTCGTTTAACCAGAGCACCACGAAGGTGAAAGTACGACTTTGTTCTAAACTTCTCCGATAGATGACGCCACCAGAGGATCTACTTCCTCAATTTCGACATTGATCAAGAGGAGGAGGAAATTTTCTCCAGACCATTACACCCTTGGTAGCTGCTCAGCGACCAACCACATTATTTCGATTATACACAAATTTAAGGAGCATGTACTCGGCGGGTTTTTGGCGTCATTGGGAATCGAACCCCACCCTTCCGGACGGAAGGCCGATGGCCTAATCACCTATGTTACCACGGCTCTAGTGGTTGGGACAATTATTGTTAGCCATTCATTTGGTGGTTCGGTTTGCAAATAAATGAATTTCATGTATTAGCTAAATGTCCTATAAATTTAGCATATAATTATTATAAGAACAAAACATTTTGAAACATAGAGTTCGTATGTTTACTTTAAATGCTAACTGGATTGATTTGTTCTACTTTGCAATAGATGCATTGGGCTTCCTTTTGGTATAAGATTCAATGTAAACAGAAAATGAGAACTGCTATTTAAATTTAAGTAAATGTTCGTAATAATTTTCTCTTTAAGATAATAAAATTTATTTTATGGAAAATATTATGTTTGTTGAAAAAGGATTTTTTATTTTATGTGTATTAAATGTTTTTTTTTTCATAGCACTCATTAAGTTTTTAAAAGATTCAAATTATATTTGAATCTTTTGAAAATAAGTCACAAAACGTTTATAATAAATAATAGATAACAGGTGGGATTAAAGTATATAATAATGGAAGGAAAATCTTATGATCTTTAAATTCCCAAAAGATTTTGTAATTAAGTGAAATAGATATGATCACTAGTAATTTAATATATCGTGATTTTAAAAAGCGTTTTCAGATAATCGAAGGTCACCATTTGAGAAACGTGACTTTTTTCAATGCCATTTCACTGGACATATGGTAGACACTCGAAAATAGTTGTTAGGATAATTATTTATTCATAAGCGTAAATAATTATCTGTTTATCAGAGTACGTCTTTCATAATGAAATTTTTTGTATATTAACATAGAAAAATTAAAATTCTTAATTAACATTGGTGTATATTGATAATCTCTGTAAAAATTCACAGAAAACTTTAAAAATAATGACCATATTACATTACCAAATACAAGATTAAAAATTATGTGTTTTTTTATATCTATATAAAGTAATTTTCTTTGACATGCAATGAAATTTAAGAAATTGTCTTAAGTATTTCACAGTTTATTGAGTTTATATAATTATTACATTTTGGCTTACATTTGATATGCATTTAATAATAATAAAAAAACTTTAAGCAGATTTTTTCTTAACAGTTTAATATAGTCTTATATTATTTTTTATTCATCGCATAATTAACTATCAAATTAAGCACATTTGAGAGATATGCAATAAAATGTTGCTGTTTACTAACGACACTTGGACAAACCAAGTTCGCTATGCCTTGGCTATGCGAATTAAGTAGATTGGGAGCGTCTTTCGTTTTAATCAGAGCACCATGAAGGTGAAAGTACGACTTTGCTCTACACACATGTCATAGGGACCCGTTTATAGGGTAGGCAACCATTCACACCTCAGTCATACAAGGAAAGGACAAAGACTGGATAGATAGAGAGAGAAAGTACATCCATGCACGAACCGGGATTCGAACCCAGGACCTCCTTATCCACAGTCAGGCACACTGACCACTAGACAAGTTGGTCGGTGCAATAAGATGTAAACAATTATTTAATGCTTTTTTCCTAGTTTGATAAAGTTTCATTTTATCATTCAATATAGTTAAAATATACGCAATTTTATGTGAGTAATATTTTTCTTCACAGTTTAATACTATTATTAATTGTAAAATTTCTTTTTTTTAATAGATATATTTGATAATGTTTATATAGGATTTAAAAGAAAGGAGATTTTTTTTACGCATTATAAAAAAAACAGTACTATGTAAAAACTTACGTTAATTTATGAGCCTTGTTTTTGTTCAAAACAATTCGTATTGCATTTTTAAAATGATGTATTTTTATATTAAGGAATAAAAATATAAAAATACTTAGTCTGAAAGAGAAGAATTAAACGTGTTACTACGTCAAATTTAATGTAAATAATTGTACATAAATTCTCACCATCTGCTCATCCATCAGCGAACAATTCGGGGAAAGTTTATTTTCGTAACGACTTGCGACATTTACAATGTTTCTAATTTGTATATATCCTGCTTTCATCACCCAAAAAGGCCTTACTCGACAGTTTTTCTTTTTCTAAAGAAGTAATGAAATTTTTTTATCTTCCTTAATTTCGGATGAACACATGGAAATAATTAACTTTAAGTGTGGCTCATATAGAGAAACTTAAAGTTTTCTCAATTTTATGTTTTTTATGAATATATACGTCGGAATTCTCAAAGATTATTCAAAACCTAATAAGCACAATTTATTGAAATAAGTGAGTCTAATAATATGATAAATATTAGTTTCACAATTTTTTTAAACTCATTTTTGTAATATTAAGTTGAGGCAATCGAAGGACAATATTAATGCTTAAAAAATTTGCATGTTAGTATCTTGTATTCTTTGACTTATAGATTTTCTCAAAAGCAACTAATTACACTACTGGCCATTAAAATTGCTACACCAGGAAAGCGGCACACCACACACGTGAAATTTGCATGACAGGTAGAACTTGCTGTGATATGCAAATGATTAGATTTTCAGCGCATTCATACAAAGCAGGCGACAGTAGCGACATCTACAATGTGTATAAAAACAGATATTTGAAAGCAGTTTTCTCATACTCAATTTCCGTTTCAACGTTGTTTTCGGCAAAGAAAGTTATTGTAATGCCTCGCGTAAGAAGAAGAAATGCCTATCAGCACGTGTCTGACATTGATCGAGGAAGGATTATAGCTTACCGGGATTGCGGTTTATCGTACCGCAATATTGCTGCTCGCGTCGGTCGAGACCCCAGGACTGTTAGCAGAATATGGAATCGATGGGTTCAGGACAATCATACGGAACGTCATGCTGGATCTCAGCGACCCCCCATCACTAACAGCAGAGAAGACAGACATCTTATCCGCATGTTCACAAAGGATCGTACAGCCACGTCACGAAACCTGAGTCGAGAAATGGAGTCATTTGCAAGGCAACAAGTTTCTGCTCAAACAGTTCGACGACGTTTGCAGCAGCATGGATCGTCTGCACGGCGACCATGGCTTCGGCTACCATTGACGCTGCGTCACAGACAGGAACGCCTTCAATGGTGTGATCAGCGACGAATCTGGACGCGGGAATGGCATCACGTCCTCTTTACAGATGAATCTCGGTTCTGTATACAGGACCATGATGGTCGCATCCATGTTTGGAGGCATCGTGGAGAACGCGCTTTGCCAGCTTGCATTGGACATCGCCATACTGGCCCATCTGCTGGAGTGATGGTATGGGGTGCAATTGGATACACGTCTCGATCACCTCTTGTTCGCATTACCGGCACTTTGAACAGCAACCGTTACATTTATGATGTGTTAAGACCCGTGGCTCTGCCCTATCTTCGAGTCCTCCCTAATGCTTTGTTTCAACTGGATAATGCACGACCGCATATCCCGTACTGTTCTGAACTTCCTTGATACAGAACAGGTTCGACTGTTACCCTGGCCAGCACGTTCTCCTGATCTGTCACCAATTGAGAACGTGTGGTCAATGGTTGCCGAGTGATTGGCACGCCATCACTCACCATGCATTACTGTCGATAAACTGTGGCATAGTGTTGAAGCTGCATGGACTGAGATCCCCGTACATGCCATACAATCTCTGTTTGATTCCATGCTTAGGCGGATAAATGCTGTTATTGCAGCCAGAGGTGGCTGTTCTGGGTACTGATTTCTCAAGATCTATACACCCTAATTTCCTTTAAATCTAACCACTTGTTCTTTCCACTATAATATATGTGTCCAATAAATATCGTTCTGTTATTTGCTTTCTTTCTTGGTGTAACAATTTCAATAGCCAGTAGTGTACTTCCATGTAGGAGATATTAGTTAAATTATTGACAGTTTATTTTTAAAAGCGAATATTTTCAAATATTGTTATAAAAAATAAAATTTTTATAAATTTATAAGTATGCATGAATAATAAGAAAATTTATTTAAAGGCTGATAAAAATTATTTATTGAAAATTTTCTTATATGCTTTTAGTTTCTAATATACTGTTAAGAAGTTAAATTATTTTAAAAAGCCTGAATTTTAATAACTACATACATAATTGTACTAAATTACTAATTAAATATGTATTAATTTAAAATTATCTTATTCTCCAATAATTTCTAATATATTTGTGAAACGAAAAATTGTTTTATGAACATTATATAACTTAAAATAACTACATACATCATATAGTGAAGCTTTTCCCGGAGAGGGATGATTATTTATTTAAATATAAATAAGAAGAATTTTATTTAGAGATGAAAAGGGAATCATTAATTAGTTAATAAAAAAGTTTGCTTATATTCAAGCAATTTTCACTTTCTCTAGCAACATAAATTGCTCCCAAAACCTACGATGTCAAGCAACATAGGATGTAATCGAGAAATAATTTTCTGGGAATATAAAATTACTTTAAATAAACCACACAAAATTCTAACAATAAAATTTTTATTTATCGTTGAATAATGTAATAATTTAATTACTAAACGGTTATTTAATTTTGTGAAATTTTCTGATTTATCGATGAAATACCTTGTTGTCTTGTTTAAAAAACCTAGCATGTAATAACTAAATATATTGTTACAGAAAAAAGCATTTTATTGATATTTATTAGTTTTTATTGCCAGCAATCAGGAAAATAAATTGTACAGAATTAAAAATTATTTGGTCACCAATTAAAACATGACTTTGACTTAGAGACAGAGAAGGGGGACGGTGTGATTAATAATATTTCTATGAATTAGCAAAGAGATAATGAACATAAAATATTTTACCAAGATAAAATATATAATTGTTGAGTTTTCTTGTGGGAATTTTATCCAGCTTATGTGTGAAATTCAAGATTAGATAAATCCTTCAGAAAGTTTGGTAAAAAATGCTTTCTATTTATAAAATTTCAAGTTAAATTCTTATCAAATGAATAAATTTATCAATGATAAATTTTATTTAAATATATTATTAACTAATAATATTTCTATGAATTAGCAAAGAGATAATGAACATAAAATAAAATATATAAATGTTGCGTTTTCTTGTGGGCATTTTATCCAGATTATGTGTGAAATTCAAGATTAGATAAATCCTTCAGAAAGATTGGTAAAAAATGCTTTCTATTTATAAAATTTCGAGTTAAATTCTTATCAAATGAATAAATTTATCAATGATAAATTTTATTTAAATGTCTCACTTGAATTATTTCAACAGGAATATAGTTTATTTTTCACACAAATTTTGTGTACTAACTTCCTAAACCTGGTTTTTAAAAAACTGTGTTTTCAATATTTTATCAATAGAATTTTTTCCTTTTTTCAAACTTTTTTACTGTATACGCTTATTAATTATTTTATATGCTCATTTAATCTGATATATTTTGTGCTGTTAAGCAGTAATTGTAAATTTTTTTCCCTGTCAAGATCTTAAGTTTAAAACTGCTACATTTTATTTCTATTTCAAATATTAATTATTTTTTTCTTTTACATAAATGAGTATTTCATCAATTTTAAAAATACTTTAGTAATTGATTTGAAATCTGATTTTGAAATCACATAAAGTTAAATTATTTCTTTGAAGTAGTTTAAGTAAATATCTATGCAAAATCAAAATCTTTTTGCTTCTAAATGATTGAATTATTTATAGGAATTATTATACTTATTATCAACGATGGCAATTTTTCCTTATTCACATTACATTTAATTTAATTCAAATACTATATTGCAGTCGTAAAATTTTATCAGGATGTGTTAATCATTTAATTTACTTGTCTAACAGTCTTATTATAAAAATTCTAATTTTCTTTGATTGATGAAAAATATCTTTTAAATATAATAAAAGTCAAAAAAATATATAACTTCACATATACTAGTTAAAAACAACTACACAAAAGTTAAAACTAACTTTAATAGCGTACAAAAAAATTGAATATTGTGTATGCATCATTAAAACTAACTATATCAAAATTATTTGTTTTACTTAATGAAATGCTAGAATTCTAAATTAATTTATTTTTTATACTAGCATTTAGATTTTTTATTTTATTCGTGTAGAAAACTATTTTACTAATAAACAGAATAAGAATATTTTATTATTAATTATAATATTGTATTTTTTTAATGTCTTACGTGGGCTATCTTTGTAATTAGATGCTCGATTTCAGTATTAGTATATTGTAGTTGCAATTTTAAATTAAAAAAAGGTGAATTATAATTTGCTATATTATAAATATGGGATGACAGTGAATTTAATTAATACAATAATAGTTTTATTTAAAATTATATTGATATTATTATATATTTTTAATTAGAAACACTAATGCGATAGTATTTTTAATGAGCACTGTAAATATTTATTAAATGTAAAATTTTGTGTTATTTAACCAATAGATATTTAGTAGTTTTATTGTTTAGAATATAAATATTTACTACTGACTATTTCATTAAATAATTATAATATTACTGAAATAGACTTAACATTCGTTAGTTAATATTAAATATAATGAAATAATTTTTAAGTAATTTATTCCATTTCGATTATTTATTTTAATCTATTAACACACTTGAAAAACACTATAGTTTTTACCCCATATTTTTGCAGTTTTTTACATAAGAATGTTGTTTTCTCGTGGTAATAAAATTTTTGAATAAAATTCAATTACAAATAAAAATTTTGAATTAAAATTTAGCTACAACAAGTAAAATTATATTACACTTAGTCTCTGAAGAATGAAAGCTTATTATAAAAACATGAAATACCTTTTTAAAAATTCATATATTTGTCATATTTCTTGTTAGTGTATTTAGCTCTTACTTTTTTTATTAGAAAGACTAATCAACTATTCTCTTTTTACTAAGTATATAATCATAGAAATCTATAAAAATGTACTCTAACACATAAGTCATTATGTCATTTTAATATGTCATATTTAACAACATACGTCATTTAACAATAATCAGCTATTAAATCCCTAATTATTTCCAAACGGACGGGAAATACAATTCAATTTGTTTGATATTATGAATGTTTCATAAATATTAAATGAGTAACTTAGTTTAATTTCAATAAATTCTTCAAGAAGGGTAAACAAATAATTTTAATGAAAAATTTACTTATATAGATCACATGTGCATGAACTCCCAGGCACTCATTAACGTGAAAACAATCTTTGCTGAAGCAGCTGCAATTTTTCTGTGTTCTTAAATAGACATAATATTTTTTAAAAATAATTTTAATCATATATTAAACTAATAAAAACAGCGTATTTATTTATTTTTCAATAATTAAAAGTTATATTACCGCAATCAAATAAATCAATGGATTAACTAATAAAACCAATCAATGTTGTTGTTGCTTATGACACTTGGACAAGCCAAGCTCGCTGTGCTTTTGGCTGTGCGAATTAAGTCAATAGAGAGCGTCTTTCGTTTGGATCAGAGCACCATGAAGGTGAAAGTACGACCTCCCTATTTTTAAGGTGCCTCGTCATTTTGAACCACGGTCAGGTGACGAGGCCTCACCCTCCTCTCCACATCCACGCCACACCAGCGGAAGGACATTGGACGTCACAGATTAACGTGGACACGTCCCCAACCCTTGGAGTTCCAGCAACCCAGTGAAGGAGAGTACACCGTGGTCACCCTCCCAACCACTGTCCGCGGCAAATTATGCTTCACTTTGCTGAGCTTACGGGAAGCGGCATGAAGCTACTGAGCCACTGGAGCTTAATACAATCAATTAATTTGAATCAAATGGTTTAAAATATTTATTATTATTCTAGAAATGAATTTAAAAAATACATAAGCCCCATGTATTTATTAAGGCAATTTAAGGATAGGCGACATTTAGAATTACATAGCCACTAATTTTTGAGATAAACATATTTATTCGTGGTGAATTTAGATTTGCGATCACATTTTCTGAAAATCTATCCCAAATCAACGGATTATTCTGTTATTATTTAACGTGAATTTATCTCTGCAGTAGGGATATCTTTTCCGTTAAAATTGTTTTTCGATAACATCAATTCAAATTTTGCACGTACTTGTTTGAAATTTAGTGAGAAATACAAACTTTTGAAATTTAACTATATAAAAAGTCGTTATTGTGTTCAATACTTGGGTAAAATATAGAAAAGTCTTAGTTCCACGCATAAACACAGCAAATAAGTTAATCAGCAGTTTTTCTGGGGATTTCCTGCGTTTATGAAGCTATACAATAACGTCATATAAAATCAAAATTCTTTTGCTTATTATCTGTTGTTGTTGTAGCTTATGACACTTGAACAAGCCAAGCTCGCTATGCTTTGGCTATGTGAATTTAAGTCAACAGTCTTTCGTTTAATTCAGAGCACCACGAAGGTGAAAGTAACACTTTGCTCTTTTTTAAATCCTCCGATAGATGGCACCACCAGAGGATCCACTCCCTCAATTTTAACATTGATTTGAAGGAGGAGGAAATTTTCTATAGATCATTGTAACCATGGTAATTGCTCAATGACCGACCACAGGACTTTCGATTCCACGGATTTAACGTGCACGTATATCGCATGTACTCGGTGGATCTTTGGTGGCAGAGGGAATCAAACCCCACCCTTCCGGATGGAAGGCTGAAAATCCCTAACCTCTAGGCTACCACATGTAAACTATTTTAATGTCCCAAAAAATTGACCGCGAATATCACGAATAATATATCAATTTGAAAATAACTACTTTGATTTAATGCATGATACATTAATGACAATATTTTAAAACTGTAAATTTAGCAAAATTATACGTGATTCAGCAAGTAGGAATAAAATTAAAGTAAAATTTTATAAGAAATACATATTTCGTCGCAAATTTAAAGGTACCTAATACATATAGTGCAGTGTTTATTTTAAAATTTAAAATATTTTATCAAAAATGTACTCTTATTTTAGTTACATTTTTCGTCTTTTATAGATTTGCGAATATGATTTATATTTGTTTGTTTAGTTTCTTAGCAAAGTTATTTTTTATGAGACACACTGCATACTAAGATGCAAATTTCTAACTGATAGTAGTATGAATATTAATACAAAAATGACAAAAAGTCTAAGTGAGAAAAATATTCTTAAAATTATTAATTTATATATATATATATATATATATATATATATATATATTTGAAAATTAATCCATATAAATTTATTAATATGAATATTTAAATATTCTTTTAATAAACATATAAAACATATTTAATAAATATTTAATAAACATATAAACATATATTTAATAAACATATAAACATATAAAACATATTTTATAGCAAAAGAAAATTGAAATGTTAAGCATTTCATTTGATAATTTCAATACAGTTGCATCTTTATTTGCTGTGTTGATATAGTTTAAAATTTCTATCTGCAATAAAAATGATATTAGGTTTTTGAATTTGTTCTCATTTCTAAATGCATAGAAACTCTATATTACTGTTGTCATAATAATGATAAGTATCATATCTTTTAATTAAATATTGTTTGATTAAAACACCCAAAACAATTGTTTCTCATTCACAATTTTTATTTCAACAAAATTTTAATATTTATAAAAATAAATAATTCTTTCTTTTAAGTTTCTATTTAAATTATGCTCACTCTTAAAGAAAATATTTTAATTTCACTAACCAGGGTTAAAAATTGTATTTTATAGAATACACACTTTGCTCTTGGGCAAAGTGTAAATAATTAATTTGTTGATCATCATTGCTTATTTTGTAAATCTTATTTTTTAAGTGCTTATTCACAGAATTATAATTTAAGAAATTTTAATGTTTAAATTACGTTATTCATTTATAAAATAATTCATCTAAATTCATTGCATAAAATCGTTTTTTTAATGAAATTTGTAATCAATATGGTTTTTAGCCCTAGAACCGCTGATGGGGTCCTTTTGACCCAAAAGCAATTTCATTTCCGATTTTCTCAAAAAAGCTGCAAACGGAATTGAAGGACATTTCTTGACTTTTCCTGCTTTTACACCAATAGTAATCCGTGAAAATATGATACTTTAAATACTTATCATAGTTTTGTTTTTAATGTTTATACCTAAAACCACGCAATGGGTTATTTTGACCCCATTATAATCACAAGTACTAAATTTGAGAACCAACGTTTCCTCAGTCCTCTTTCAATTTCCTAGATGTAAGCAGAACAGTATTTCAAGGTCAGTAGATTGTTACTGATAACAGAAGAGCAGCTGAGAATTTTGTGGTGGTGGCGGTGGGACTAATCCCCATCTGGTCTCGTGGAACTAGACCAGATCCATGAGATCAAAGACAGCCAAAAAGTCCAAAAGCAGATGTGGACTTTTCACAGCCTCCTCACGAGAAAACCCCAAGCACTTCAAGATGTGTTGCGGGCAAAACGGAGCATTGTCGCACTTGGGGCATGATGGGTATTTTCTTTCACCGTCCTCAAAGATCATACACTTCAAGTGGGCAGTAGAAAGTCGAGACAGTGTCGTCTGATGTACTCTGGAGCCCTTAAATGTTGTGGCGGCTCCAGGATGTATTTGAAAGTACTAAGGGTGAGCAGGAGGGCCAGCCCAAGTTATAGAAGTAAGTTGGGGTGTACCTGGGCGGAACGGGAGAAGTAATTCGGGAGAGTAATCTCCTGGTAGGGTCACCCAAGGCGTGAAGGCCGTTCCAATTTGCTCAGCTAAGGTCTGCTGGCATAGGAGCCAAGTCAGACTTCTACCTTGGGTTCTAACATAGGACAAGGTACTCCAGGTCTCCGGATCAACAGAAGCTGTCAAATTTTCCCCTTTACCATGAGTCCATGAGAATTTTGTTCTAGTAGTAGTAGCTAAAAGCAGAACCCCTCTCCTCCCGTTATCATATCAAATGAGAAAAAATGCCCATGATTAGCGTATTTAAGGAATGTTTTCTCCCCGATGTTTTTTTTTTTTGTTTTGGCATATTGAATGAAATATGGTGCAATACTGCCATAGCCAATGCAGGAGTCTAACGAGCGCACATCTGCTTCCTTATGACTGTACAATTGATTGTTCGCATTGCCTTGGAGATAGATCCAGTCTGTTCGATTTTTGCCACATGGTTTACAAGTGGCGATAAAATTGATCTTCGGAGAAAATGGTGAGAAGAAACAACAGTAAAATAACAGTTAGTGAGGTCCTCGAATAAATGCAACAATTATCGGAAAATGAATCCCAAAACAATAATGATGAAGAAATTGTTTTCCGCAATGATGAATATGTGCCTCCAAGTAAACAAGAACATATTTCCTCTGATGCAGAAACCGTATCTAAATTTTTGTACAATGCACTAGTGCAAAAACCACTTATGAGAAAAAAGCAATGTGTAAATAAACGTAAAAAGTTATTAGATTGAAATCTATATGAAATGAACTCTGAAACTTTTGTTACAAATGATGGAATGTGTTGGAAAACATCACCTCTGGAAGTTGTAGACGTGGAGGAATTACTGAACATAATGTTTTTAAAGGAACGAGTGGTCCAACCAGTTATGCAAAGCAAAATTTTGAAAATGGTTCATGGAGGCTACTTACAGATACTACGCTGCGTCATATCAAAAATTGTACAGAAGAAGAAGCTCACCGAAAACTCGGAAAAAATGAATGGTCAGCAACTTTAGACGAACTAGATGATTTTCTATCAATTTTGCATGCTCGAGGTATATACGGTGCAAATAATCTAGAACTTGATATTCTGTGCTCTGTTGTTTGGAGTCCACCTTTTTCCACGATACTTTTTTTTAATCCTACGTCGAGACAGCGGCCTTATCAGCCATGAGTCCTCTGGCAGCCCAATAAAAATTAGCCTTATTGTGAAAGTTGTCGGGTAAACAGTTCAAAAGAGAAAGCGCGGGACAGCTTGTCAAATGAATAAAGTCCATAAAAGCTCCTGAAGGACACAGGGTACAGTAAAGCACGTTGAACACGCCGATACGGCATAAGTGTCCTTGGAGAAAGTCATGTCCAGTCAAAATTCTGAAATTGTCTGTGAAAATGGAGCGTGGAAGGCCCATGGGGAGTGGAGAGTTCAACAGGGAACCCCAAGCCTTGTCTTTAGTAATTTCGCTATATGAATTATAAAGGTCTTTGATGAGTTTGTTTTTGATTAAGTTGCAGATTTGTTGGTATGATGGAATAAAATCAGGCTGTTGCAGTTTACATCCATTCTTTGCAAGGCCATCTGCTTTTTCATTGAGAGAGATTCAGAAAACTTGTAAAATTTCTGTAATTTGACAAAAAAAAGAAAAAAAAACACGATGCCAACGTTTTTAAACAGATACATTCTGTTTCATTTCTGAAGTTTGGCAGAAATTTATTGAAAATTCAATAAGTTGCTATGAGCGAGGACTATATATAACTGTTGATAAACAGATGTGTTTCCGTCGCCAAGTAAACCAGATAAATTTCGCATCAAGCTCTGACTTGCAGTTGGTGTTGATAGTAAATACGTGATCAAGGGTTTTTCTATATTAGGGTAAATATAAGAAACGTCCTGAAAACATATCTGTCTCCGAATATGTCATTTTACGTTTGATAGAAGCGTTTGAAAATATCTCTGCAGATAATGTTTTCGCTACACTAAATTTGCTCCAAATGTTAAAAAAGAAAAATAGTAGTTTAACTAGAGCAATGAAACGATACCGGAAATAAATATCTGAATTTGTGAAAAAAGTAAAGATGTCATTTTAAGATACATTGTTACTGGAGCATGATGATATAACCTTGACATTTATGGAGGGAAAAAATAAGTAAAAATGTCTTATTATTGAATTTCCTTTATCTCACAGTTGATATCGACAATAATCGCCCAAAAAAGATACCGGAAACAATATCGTTTTATAATGCCACAAAATTTGGTGACATTATTGCCGACCAAAAGTCTCTGAAATATTCTGTGAAGGCAGGATCAAGGAGGTGCGCAGTTCATGTATTATACAATATTCTGGATCTTACACGGATTAATGGATTTTATACAAAGAAGTTACTGGAAAAAACCAACGCGGAAAGAATATCTTCAGCAACTATTGAAGATTTGCGCAGCGCAAAAGAAAATATAAGTCAGATCACACAGACAATAGCGAATACTACGGATGAATCTGCGCAGATGAGAAAAAGGGTTCATTGCCAAGCTTTCACGTGTAGAAAAAAAACTGTAGATATTTGTTCTGACTGTAAAATACCGATACGTGAAAAATGTACAAAATATATAAAAAAGAAGTTACCCAAAATGTGCAGGAACTGTATAAAAAATCTTGACTGGTAAGAAACTAAATATTTCTATTAAATTAGTCTGTATATTTTACCAACTTTAGGGCCGTGGTAGCCTAGTGGTAGCCTTATTTAGCAAGGGATTCATTCGTTAACCTAAAACATACTATAAGTTACATATTTTTGTAAGATTTGTTTTGAGTAAAATATTTGGAGGGCCATGGTAGCCTAGTGGTTAGGGTATCGGCCTTCCAACCGGAAGGACGGGGTTTGATTCCCAATGCCGCCAAAGACCCACCGAGTACATGCGATATACGTTCTCGTTAAATCTGTGGAATCGAAAGTTCTGTGGTCGGTCGTTGAGCAGTTACCATGGGTGCAATGGTCTGGAGAAAGTTTCCTCCCTCTTCAGATCAATGTCAAAATTGGGGGAGTGGATTCTCTGGTGGTGCCAGCTATCGGAGGATTTAAAAAAGAGCAAAGACATACTTTCACCTTCATAGTGCTCTGATTATAACGAAAGACGCTCCCTATAGACTTAAATTCGCATTGCCAAGGCATAGCTTGTTTGGCTTGTCTAAGTGTCATAAGTAACAACAACTAACTAATAAATATTTTACATATTGTAATATCGTATTATATTTTATTACTTATTATAACAAATTAATGTTAAAAATTAAAAAATGTCATTGCTAAACAATTACAGCATAACACACACAACACAGGGATTTAATTGGGATCAATTTGATCCACCTTGTGGTTTTAGGTATACCAAAACTGCCACACGTGGTTCTGTGATGTTAAATTTAATTCGTGAAATATTTGAAGAACAGGTAAAAAATGAGTTAGATGAAGTTAATCCCAAACACACAATTAGCTATTTATTGAAATTTTATTATTTTCTAAATTTGTTTTAATAAGTACAATTGCATTACTGAGAACTCCAATGAGGATATTTTATATATCAGTGGATATTTAGTGTGATGTTTTATTGTGGATGGAAAAATGATTTATGTGTTTTAAGTGAATGAAGCATGTTTATTATCTAAATTATTATTCTGCTATTTATTTAGAGATAACTTTTTTTCACAATTTCTTTCATATAATTCTTTTTTGTTAAATGGTTTTTAGTGCATGGATTTTTTAAATATAGCTAAATTAATGTTTTCTATCAAAAAATAAAAGAGTTGGATTACATCATTATTCTGTAACACACAAACAGAAGTCAGATGTAATCAGATGTTTAGTAAAACAATAGTTTTATTACTTTCGAAAACTATTTAAATACAATGATTATAACACCATAATTATTTTAATAATGATTTTTATCAATGGGTATTTAGCACGAATCATTATTGGTATTGAAAATTTACTTGTTTAAAAGGTAAAAAGTATCTTTATTATTAAAGCTATAGTTAGTTACTCATTGAAAAGTTTCTTTTCTACATTTGTTTGCAAATTATTGAAATTTTCCCATACTATTATTTATTTATAAAGTTTAAAATTAATTTCAAAAAATATTTCTAATGAATATTTAAATACGAGAGTTGGATTAGATAACTTTTCTGCAATATGTATCAAATTGCGCAGTCATTTGGTAAAATAGCTTTATTTATCATTATTTCTATCACAAATTGTTTCAATGTAATGCTTATAAAATCCATCGTCATTGTTAATAATTTATATTAATATATTATATTAGTGCTTATTTGGCCCCATTTATTACTGAAATTAAAAAAATTGTGTTGTTTCTTCATATGCTCAATTTTAGAACTATAACTATATTGGGGCCGGGTAGCCTAGTGGTTAGGGTATCGGCCTTCCATCCGGAAGTGTGGGGTTCGATTCCCAATGTCGCCAAAGACCCACCGAGAACATGCGATATACATGCTCGTTAAATCTGTGGAATCGAAAGTCCTGTGGTCGGTCGTTCAGCAGTTACCATGGGTGCAATGGTCTGGAGAAATTTAATCCCCCTTCAGATCAAAGTCAAATTTGAGGGAGTAGATCTTCTGGTGCTGCCATCTATCGGAGGATTTGAAGAGAAAAAGTCGTACTTTCATCTTCATGGTGTTTTGATTAAACGAAATACGCTCCCAATTGATTTAAATTCGCATAGCCGAGGCATGGTGAGTTTGGCTTGTCCAAGTGTCAGTAGTAACAACTACAAGATAACTATATTAATTATAATAAAAGTCTACACGCGAACTATTGTTAAGTTATTTCTTATAAAAAATTAAGCAAATAAAATAGGCATTTAATTTAATTATTATAACTTAAACAAAATTCATTTGCAATCAATCATTTAATAAAACAGATTTCTTTTAATACATTCGAAAACTGTTTAAAGTTTTAAAGTAGTTCGCATAAAACAATTCTATGGTAATACAGTCAGTGGACATTTAGTATAATTTACAACTGCGGTGAGCAATTTGTTTAAAGGTTACGATTACATGTTTTATTCCTTCTTTTATAAAATGTCTACATGGCTGATCATAATTTTTATCGGTATTCCATATCAAGATTAGTTTCCAAAATGAAAAAAGAAGAAAAAAATTCATGCTTTAAGATAGCAACTTTGAAATGACGCCTACAGAGCTTTTCTCTTTGTCATCAAAATTGCATCTTTATTTTTACGAGGTCGTAAAGAATTACCCCAAGCCCACGGCTTCTTATTATACCACACACCATTTTATTATAAAGACGGGTGACATATGTCTGCGCAGACGATCTTGCCATTTCCTTCTGACATCAGTTAAAAATATGTCCTTGAATGGAGAGGGTTGACCCCGTTATGGTAAACATAGACAGCAATTTAATTAGTTCTTTTATAGTAAAATATGCGAGAGAGTCTTGCTCTCGATTTCATTGTATTTATTCCACCAGTTTGAATTTACATAAAGAACTTGACAAATTGAAGTGTGCATTTTAGCATGAAAGTTAATATTATATTCCAAATTACATTTGCAACCCTTTATGTCTTTGAATCTTAAATCAAGACTTAAAAACATTTTCCTTTTTCTGTTGTTTCATTCATTTGACATCGTATTATACTGTTTATTGGAAACAGATTATTACATTAGAAGTTTTTATGATAATAACCTTGTTTGGGTAAATTAGAATTTCACTGAGAAATTATTTTCATGTAGTAACTGAAAATAATTTTAAAATTGTGTTATTTAATGTACAGCTAATGAAATTATATTACAGGAATTTTAATATCTTCTTTTTTTTTTAACAGAATAGGTCCCTTGAAAAATAGCATACTAACTACAAGTAACAAATATTCTTTAAAAAGAATTTTTTTAAGTATTTCAACTAATGAATAAGTATTGCTAAACTTGATGAAGAGAAATTTGACTTACAGTATTGGTCGTGGGTTTGATTTCCACTTAGAGCTCTGATATTTGTACTGGTTCAGAATCGATTAGAAATTATAACATAAATGATGCATTTGGTCTAATATCTAAAAAGTTCATTTTGTAACTACAACCAGCTTAGACTCCATTAAAGAGTTATCGGACTTTATTAATAAAGGGGGTGACCAGAGCAACTGGAACTAGGAAACATTGGGTTTGGAGTTAATAGTAGAAAATGCTGATAAAAGCAGAGGTGCCCAATGACATACAAACCCAACTCTAAGAAGAAGAAGAGCTACAAGCTAATTTGCTGGTCTGTTGCTTTTAATGATTGCGAAGGTATAAAGTCTATTTTGCAGCTGATTTAAATATTTCTTAATGGTGAGATTAAATGCATTGGCCAAGGAGATGTTGTTGCACAAGCATACTTCCCTGAACCTAGCACCAATATGATCTTTACCAGTTGGGTGGATGTAGTTGGCTGGGAGATTTCTTAATTTAGAAGCAGAATATCTTCAATATTTTACTTTGCGCAGGTATCATTTCACGAGGAAGACATTGCGATAGTGACATATTTGGCATGTCCTAGCGGCTTTTAGTGAATACTACAGATAATCTGTTAAGTCGAGATTCGAATTCACTGCCTTCCAATATTGAGAACAAGGCCGTTTCTGCCAATGATATGCCAGACATGAGGTCTCTTAGAAGTAGCCTTACAGAAGGATAACTGATAAGATAATATAAATGCAGACATGTCTTTGTCTAATATCTACTATGTTGATATAAAGCTCATTCGGAATCAGATTTTAATGTTTCGTGATGATGAGATTAAAGGAATTGGATAATGTAGGACGTAACATCATTTACTGTTGTCCTATTGATAGGATTGCAGATGAGACAAAATAAGAACAGATATTTACGTCACAGATGATATGCACCGTGAATACAAAACGCAAACTCGGTTAAACTGAGTATTACGGTCTCAACTCGTAAAGCGCAGAAAGTCGCCACGGTCTCAGCGATAAGTCAACAAATCTGTTAAAATTTGGCGATTATTTTTCCTCGCAATTTTTTTTTTAGCCAAAACATCACCAAAAACGATTTGTCGCCAAATGTGTCACCAAATATACCGTTGGAATGTCTCGTCGCCGCACATCCGGGAAACGCTAGCCATTTTTATTTTGAATTTTTTTCATCGGATGTAAAGCGTGGTAATTTAAATCCTGTTTTTTGATATTTATATTTTATTTCACTTCGGATGTAGCGCGGAATATAAATATTGTCTTTTATATCCAAATTTTTTTTATTTCAGTTTGAATATAGTGCCGAAATTTTAATACTATCTATTTGTTTTGTATTTCGCTGTGGATATAGAGCCGGAATTTCAATGCTGTCTTTTATGTTCGTTTTGTATTTTTCGCTGTGAATATAGCGCAGGAATTTTAATCCTGTTTTTTATATTTGTTTTGTATTTCGCTGAGGATATTGCGCCTGATTTTCAATCCCGTCTTTTATATTCCATTTTGATTTTGCTGTGCATGTGAGCACCGGACGAAAAATGATGGTAAGAATTTTATTTTCTGCAGGCATAGAATTCCTAGAATTGTATGTTAAGTATTTAAATTTCCAATGATAAGCAAAATTATAGAATCTATTTTTTAAATTTATTCTAGATTTGTTTCCTTTTTATGTAGTGGTGATCTGTAACATTATATCTTTAATAACTCGAATTCATTATTTTATTTATTTTTAACTAGATGTTATTATAATTAATTATGTTTGCTTCTCTATTTCCTTTAATTTTAATTCTGAAATATTTTTAAATAGAATCTTTAACCAATTCTTATAACTATTACTGTTTTCTTGCATGCGGTTAGGCTTAGCAATTCGAAATCTGGGGAAACTCCACTTTATTTACATGGTTGTAATTGTTTTCTTATTTGGTGTTAGGTGGGGGAATTTCAAGTAGAGTGAAACTCCCGCCATTTATTTCTGGCCGATTGGCACCCTTTTTGGGTTGCCAATCAATTTCCAAAACGCTTGTCTTAGGTGCTTGGCGAAAGAAAAATTCGCCAAGTTCGCCAAGGTAAGACCATAATACTCAGTTTTACCCGCAAACTCTATATTACGATAATGAGTTATGTTTTATCGCTCAAGTTTTAGTGGCTTAAATAATATTATAAGACACATCAAAAAACAGCATTTTTAATGCATAGGATATATTATGATTTCCGGCAGAAACGCATTCAGAAGCGTAGATGCTAAATTTTAATATCAATAACTAAGTTAAGTTAAATTAAGTATTAACTGGTTAAAACCGTAATTTATATTTCAGAAATCAAAAATTGACATCGCAATATAAATTAATTTTCTTATTCTTGGATAATTTTCCTTTACTAAAAATATTTGAAAATATTATTTGTTTCTTCTATATTGATAATGTTGGTTAGCCTTTACTGAAGCTTTATATGCAATTTTTTTCTCGTATGGGTCAATGAAATGAAACTAACTTTCTTTAAATATGTGTGCTTCATTTATAGTAATCCTAGAGAATAGTAGGAATGGTTGTGATTCAAGATTGGGTAAAAATCAATTATTTATCTATATATTTGAAGAAAAACCTGGCAATATCGTGCTGTAAAATGTCTAACCAAATAGTGATTAATATAAAGGTGATATATTAATAATTTTGTCAAATACATGGTATGATAGGATTGCAAATTATAATTTAATAATTAATAATTTTCTTTTCTCTTTTACATTATTCATTAATTTATTAGCTTGATATTAGTTTATTTGAAATATTTAAAATTTTTAAAGTTACTCACAGTAATATACTATTAATATTTGATTTTTTTCTAAAAACCATGATTTTTTACATATATTTCCCTATCGAATTAATCGTAGTGTGCAAGAAGTGATGTGGAGTAGCACCTAAACTTCAAATTAACTTACGGAAGAGTCAGTATTATTTTTATATGACACCTATAAGGATTACTTATTCTATTATTTTATAGTTTTTCTGTTATTTTGATATTCGAAGTTAAATTTTCCTTATGATATAAAATATTTTAACATTAAACATAATATGTCATCAATTACAAATGCTTTTTAAAAAGGTTTCTTTGTAATAATATTATATGACCAGTCATATAATTAAATTATCATTTAAAGCATATAAAAAGTTTTTAAATAACTCATTAAATATATGTCTAGTGTTATAATTAGAACTCAGTTTTAAAAATCAAAAGTATCCTCTGAATTTGAATTGTCTTATGAACTTTAATTGTAAAAAATGAAATCAATGTATAAGAAAAAAGATTCTAATCAAAGATGAAACTTGTAGAAAATAAAATTATTGTAATTAAAAAAATAGGTATTTTTTGTTAAGTTGTTTCATCTATACATTAATATATTTCTGTTTATATTAGTATTCTAATGATGTAATTCTTTATTCTTCATTATGCAGATGTTCTACATACATATCTCGTTGTTTTTTTATTGGATTAATATGTACGTCGTTTGCATTTAATGGTAGAAAAATGCTTCTATTATGTGTTTTGTATGAAAAATTATTAATTCTATTGAAATGAAAAACATGCCATTTTTACACTTAGTAATGACATTTTTTATTATTCCAGTGCATTGTACAACTTGAATTATTTCAAATTTGACACGATGAATGAATAAATTTGAGAATTAAAGTAATTATTGTCAATGCTTTTTGTTAATATCACTATTATATTTTTTTGATGCATATAACTTTTACATAGATATAAACAGTCTCCAATTTTATAAAGATAAATCATAAATTATTTCTTCATTTATGCAGTTTTCACTATCGTTTTAATTGTTTAATTTGAATTTAATCCTATAGGATATTCAGAATAATTATTATTTTCACTTTTGAATTAAATTGGCTATTTTTAAATTCTCCCCTTCTATATAATATTACGATTCATCAATAAAACGTATTATGGATATAGTGATTGAGTTACAAATAGGAAATATTTAGTCGAGAAATGTCTTAGTTTTATTAATTGAATTTCTTACTTATTTAATTATTAGTAAACGTTCTTACAAATCACTAAAATAAATAAAAGTAAACCATGATCGATGGTACAAAGAAAATTTGCGGAGAAATAAAAATCACAGCTTATTTTTATTCATGTAACTGCACATTAAGTTGTATATTTTCTGAGCCACTTTTTACATGACATATATTAATATTTATTTTTATTTATGGAAATTTTTTTACATAATTTTAAATTAGTACCGGTTTGTATATTGACAATTTTCTACGCATTAATTTTAATTTAAACTTTTACGATCTATTTCATATGTGTATAGCTTTTTCTAGCATATAAATGAACTTCAGTTTCTGCGATGTGAGATTTTGAGTTTATTTTAGACTGCGATTTTAAAATTCTAAAAAAATTTAACTCGTAAAATTATTTTGTGCAAATGGGTACAAGCTGTTTCGACCTTTTACTTTTTATAATCTATTCTATTTGATAAAAATAACAATTAATGTAGGATTATATACTTTTTGATATTAATAATAATAATTTACAAATATTTAAATAAAATCATAATTTAAATATTTGTAAATTATGATTTTATAGCTTAATATTTTATTATCTCATTGAGGAAATAAAGTATTCATAATTATTTCTCTAAGAAAAACTGCTGTTCAAAAAATGAAGATGAAACAATTAAAAATGTAAGAAATTATTTATACAAATTATTGATGAAGTTAATAAAAAAGTTTTGCTAGATTAAATAATTTATTACATTTTAAAAATATTATTTTAAGAAACAAAAATAAAAATTATCATATTAAAACATATTAATCTGGTATTATTTTAATTTATTAAACGCTTTAAATTTAAAATTATTTGAAGTTATATTTTCCGTTTGTATGTTATTAAAGAATAATAATATAAAAATGTAAAAGAAAAATATTTTGCGTAATAACAAATAAAATTCATTTAAGAAATAATTTTAATTGAAGTAATATAGTTTCTAAATTCAGTTATTCTAAATTCATGGGAGTATTATATATTTTTTAAATACAAAATATCTTTGATATATTTTAATGTACTTAAAAAGATTTTAATATTTTTAAAGTTATTGATGAAAACCCGATAAATGAAAATGAAGAGTATCAAAATTATTTATAGTAAAAAAAAATCCTAATTAGTACCAGATTTTGAATAAAAGATTTATTCATAAAAATAACCTTCATACATGTCGACAGAAATGCCGAGCTGAAACCAAATACTCTCATATTTGTAATGAACAAGGTCTTTAAGATATTTGAAGAGATTTCCATTTCCTTATTACTTTTTTTCGTAGCTCTTATAATTTGTTCGTTATTTCATCTCTTAAGAAACCTGTTTTGTTTGTAACATGATAAATAATTACACGTTAATGATCTTTTTTAAGATCTTAGCTACAACATTATTTATCTTTTAATACGATATAAATAAAAAATGTATCTATTTTGAACTTGTATACAAACATATGCACACACATAAATATATATTCAGAAAAGATGTTTACACGTAAACAATGATTTCTATCATCTAATGTTTTTGAAGTTTCTACTATCTACACCCCTTTTCTTAAGAAATTGTGAGAAATTTACTATTCAGTTATAATTTCTATCATCTATTGTTAACTTTTACAATTTTTATTGGTGGAAAAATTGCGAAAAATTTATATTTAAACTTTAATTTCTATTACACTTTGCTTTACTTCATTTTAAATAAATATTCTTAATTTTTACAATTTCTTTTATAAATATATTGCTTTCTTATGAAAGATTGGAAGAAATATTTAAATAAAGTCCATTCTCTGTCATCTGTTGCTAATTTTATTTTAAATTAGTTTTTGTAATTTTTATTATATATTATTTTTTTAATATGTGTGAACTTAACGAAAAAACTATCACGATTCTATCTATTACTAACTTTAATTTAAATGATCTATTATTGAATCTAGCTAACTGTTAATGTAAAAATTTATTTCTAGTTGTAAGTTTTTTCATTATTGCTGATTTATTTTTTAATGCCATTATAAACCAACTGTCATATATATTAAATTCTTATTTAAAAATAAATTAAAAATATAATAATTGTGTTAGAAAGGAGGATTGTCTTCTCTCTCTCACATATTTCTTAATTAAAAATAATATAAAAATGTATGGTGCCAGTTATATTTCGTCAAAAATTTAAATATCTGCGGAAAATTATATAATTCTTATTTAAAAGAATCATTTTAGTATCTCGAGTAGTGGTGGAAACATGTATTGTATCCACTGTCTAATGGGTAAAGTACCATAAGTTCTTCATATTTAATCATTTAAATTGAAGTCCTTAGCGATATTTAAGAATTCAATTAAATAAGTTTTGACACCGAATATTGGTTTGTTTGTTTGTCGCTCAACGGTCATTTTTTGCACACGAGGGCTAATGAGACCGGGGCCTACGGTTTAAAGTGGATTCCGAACCTCTACAAACATCCATGCCCAAGGTGGGATTCGAACCACCGAGCTGTTGAACCGAAGGCAAGATCGCTAACCATTCGGCTGCCAGCTCGCCCACCGCATATTGGAATGTCTCATATGAGCAACCGAATGCTATTGTAAGCCTTTTAACACCTGCTGCGTATGCATAGCTGCCAATTCTACTGGTTATATCGGGAAACTCCTGATTTTCCATCGTTTCCCCGACTTCCCGCTAATGTATTAAAATCTACTCATTTTTGACAATTTCAGTGAAAAACTTAATAAACAACCGAAATTTTGCCGGAAAAGTGTTATTGAGTTGTTTTAGTAGGCGAGTTTCTGAAAAATGTTTTCTAATATCTCCCTGTTTATGCTTACAATTTAAACTAAAACTAAAACTCCATGGCACGACAGCCCATGTGGGCCAAGACCTACAGTGCCCATAATTGTTTTCATGACCAAGGGCCCCGGGGTGCGAAGCATATGTGCCAGTTAGGTGGTCAGCCTAACGTAAAACCCCCAGTGTTTAGTTCCCAAGCATGCTTGGTACTCAGTTAATCGACCCACTGAAGGGATGAAAGGCTGAGTCAACCTTGTCCAGCCCGAGGATCGAACCTCGGACATGTGTCATGGGAGCGTGAAACGCTGCCACTAAGCCACCGGGCTTCACAAATTTAAGTACTTTATATTTTAATGAACGACGTGAACGGGTGCTCAGTAGTATGAAAAAATAAAGAATAATTTCAGATATTCACTTTCTGCTGAATATTTTAGAAAGTTTAATTATAGCTGAAAATCCTCAAAATGAGAAATAAATTGGCGAACAGCAGTTCACACCAATTCATTTCAAAAAATGCTTAGTCAGCAATCTATGAAAAAAATTAATTGCCAAGAGTTATTTGAATTTTAAATGTATTATGCTTTTTATATATGGACAAAGTATTCATTAATTTTTATATTCTTAGAAGTATTTGCCCCACTGAATTAAATTAGTTTAGTAATGTATTTTATGTTTTTATGTAATTTTATACATTTGCTCTTCATAAATTGCACTAGTATAGTAAAAGTTGTTTTATACTATTAAATATTGGGACATAAACTTTAATAATAATTTTTTTATATGTAGGACATTGATGAATATACTTTATTAAAGTACTAAGAGTAATACAAAATATATTCAACATAAATCTTTCTCAGAATGTATAATCTGAAGAGTAGAATTGTCTCTTTGCAGTATTACTATTTTAAAACTTCTGTTTCAAGCAAAAATGTTACTCCCTGAATTTTTCCTTTCATAAATCAGTAGAATCTACTGATTTTTTTTATTTTTTTATAAAAATTTGGCAGGTATGCGCATGGTATCCATTTGTCGTAAGACACAAAACATAGGAAATTCGCTAGCGAATCCCCGGACAAATATTCACGGAAAAGTAGTATGCATAAACTCCATCTTCTGTTGATGCACAGCGGATGACCATTACTGAACGGTTGACAGAAAATTGCACTCCACAGTGGAGCAGTTAGATAGGTCGCGTAGTCCCAGTGATTCTCAATGTAAAATGATACTTCTGGAGGTGGTGAGTGGTCAGCTTTCTGTTTGGTTTCTGCTTTTAAATTACGTCACCTGGCTACTACCACCTGTTGTTGCACCAGCATGCTTTCCCGAACCTAGCCCTCAGTTGGTCTCTATCAGTTAGACAGAAGCAGCCGGGTGGAGTTTTCGTGATTTTGAAGCAGGAACCAAGAAGAAGATCCCCAATATTTGGGAAACCCAGAGCTATCATTTCACTTGAAGGACATATAAGTCACGCCCAGTTTTAACTTGCTCCAGTCGCCATTAGTGAACACGACGGATCTTTGGTTAAGCCGGTATTCGAACTCACTTGCATCCGATAATGAGAACGACGCCCTAACCCATCAGGCCACCGCCCGCAACCCATTTTTTCAATATTTGGGTAGTGCGTTCCCTAAAAGTAAGAAAGTTATGAAGTTATATTGATTCAAATATATTTTCCCTGCACTTACATCGATCGGGAATCAGCACCTTAGAAATAACGCTAATGGCTCCGTTTTTAGCTATGATCTGATCACGAGAGACCTTGGCATCATCCACATACACACCAGACTGATTGCAGGAGAGAAGCAAGGACCAAAGAGAAGACTTTTAATACTTGGCCTGCTCCCCCCAGAGGTTTCATTTCACTTGGAGGACATTGCGACCACGCCTAATTTTAACGTGGCCCATCCGCCTTTAGCGAACACGACGGATGTTTGGTTAGATGGGATTCGAACTCACTGTCTTACGATAATGAGAATGATGCACCATCTAACTGATACAGCCAAACTCTTCTCGGTACAGGGAAGTTTTCTGGCTCAACAATAGTTTCTAAGTGTGTTGTCTTACAACTATAGCCACGGTGAGCCATCCATTAAATACATTTGTGTGCACTTTAACTGTTCGAATCAATAAGTCAATGTAAGCAAACGTATGTATTTACGATTGACTACTACTTGTAAAGTTATGTTTGAATTGAATCCATTACATTGCTCTAAAATAACAATGAGCCGACCGATGGCTAAGTGGTTAGCGCTTCTGACTCCTGAGCTGTGGGTCCTGGGTTTGAATCCCGGTTTGGGCATGGATGTTTCTTTCCTTCTCTGTGTTTCTCTATCCTTTCTTCCGTGATGATGTATGAATGTGGCCCACCCTATAAACGGGTTTGTCGTGGTATGACGCGGGTAAGGCTACTCGCCTCCGTAACTTGGTTCACAGGTGCCCGCTGGGTAACGACAAATGAGTAGCAGTTTCTGGCCTTGTTGTGGCATAGGGTTCATACCCTCAAGTGCCCGCCGTTGGAAAAAAAAAAACAATAACAATGAGCTACTCTGGAAGAGCTATGAAAATGTCTATGCCGCATTCAATGATGATTAGTAACTTTTGATTAATTTCGAAATCTAAGCTTACATTTTTATTAAAAATCCTGTTATTTTACACTGCAAAGACATAATGCATAGGATATTTTTTTAGTAGGGTGAGGTTACCACCCATTTTTTTCAGTTAAGTGTGCGATAATTGTAGAAACGAAAGAAATTAGCTTTCATTAAAATTATTTGTAATCTTGCTACTTATAATAAATAAATTAATTTTTTTATTCAAACAAACAACCGTAATTGATAGATACAACTAAAAATATAGACTTTTTTTCTTTCATAATCTCTTACTAAAATTTTAACAATTTTCCACTATGAAATTGAAGTATTGTTATATATGATTTGAGATTTTGTATATATTTGTGTATAAACTTTTAAATGTGTTTTCATATACAAACGCATAACATAAGTAGTAGTATCAAAAAGTTTCAATTCAATGAATTAAATCAAATATTACATTTTTATTTGCAAGTGTATCCTGTATTTTTCAATTATTTGAGAGTTATTGTAAAATTTAAAGCTCTTATAGCATTCATACACAAAATAATATAAAAAAGCAGCTAAAAAACACAAAAAATCCAACTCTCGGGATATATATATATATATATATATATATATATATATATATATATATATATATATATATATATATAGTTATAAATATAATAGAATTATGAGGTTGTGTTAATAATTACGATACTATATGCATCTTTTCTATAAATGAGAAATAAGAATTTGTATAGTTGCTAGCTTAGAATTATAGTACTATATGAACGATATGTAAAACTGAGAAATAAGTTTTTATAAAATCAGCACATGTGTTTGAGCATTATAATAGGATTAAATTTGGTAATATTAAAATGAACAAATATATATAAAAAGGAAATTTTTAAAAGTTGATTATTATTAAAAAAATGTTATATTATGTTAAATGTAAAAAAATAATAATTATTTTATTCTGAAATCTACAAAGAAATAGCAGTTTGAGACTAAAAGCAAATCTGAATGCATGAAAACATTGCGAAGCAAAATTATAGCAATAATAATCATGAAATTTTTATTGTGAAAATAACAATTAAAAGTGGTATCGGAATTTAATATTAATAATTAAAGTCTGTGAAATTTAGTTGTTAATTTTTTAGATGTTAATTTAATTTTTCGAAAAAATGTTAAATTTTTAATTTTCTACATGAATATAAAACATTTTTTTCTTTAATTTTAATTTCAAATATCTGATTCACAATTGAAAATTTTTCCGACACCATTTTCCACTGAAATTAAACTTTACTAAGCAATTATTGTTGAATGAATGAATATATATATATATATTATATTTATTATATATATATATATATATATATATATATATATATATATATATATATATATATATATATATATATATATATATATATATATTCAACAGTAATTGTTTAATGAGAAGTTAAATATATGTATATATGTCATTTATATTAAAAATTTTCTTACTTAATCGAGAATTAAAAATATGTAATGGATTTCTGTATCATTTGTATTCAAAATTACAAATTTTTCATATCAATGTTTAAACAAATTTAAAGCATACAAATATAAAAGTCAATGACGGAACGGACACAGGTAAATATTATTTTTCTAATAATTTTGCCTCCTACTGCTGGAAATTTTCAATGAAGTTTACTTTTTGCAGCAAGATTAAAATACTGACAAATTTAAAAATATGAAGCTTTGTTTTTTATGGGTCAAAATGATTAAAATGTAGAATACATGAACCAACATTCGTTTTATTGTCGGCTTTAAGAAGATAAAAAACACATTTTTTTTACTTATTAAATAAACTTATAACATAAAATAGAGGAAATATTTTGATTCATATATTTGAATGTTTTGTGAAAAATTCTCATAAATAAAGATATATAAAGATAAATTTTACTAAGCAATTATTGTTGAATGAATGAAAAGTATATATATATATATATATATATATATATATATATATATATATATATATATATATATATATATATATATATATATATATATATATATATATATATATATATATATATTCAACTGTAATTGTTTAATATATCATAAGTTATATATTATATATATCATTTATTGCAACTTTTTCACTTATTGAGAATTAAAAATAATAATGGATTTCTGTATCATTTGTATTACTTTTATTTTTAAAATTATCTCATAAATAAAGAGAATTATAAATAAATAGAAAATTAATTGATAAATAAAGATGTAAAATTAATGTTTTACTCACCCCTGGCTCTGAGCAAGTTTCAAATGCCATTTCGGAATTCGTTTCGACTCAACAGTCCATAAAATTACCACTAAGAAAATCGTGTTAAGATTTATTTGTCTGAGGTAAAACATACTTTTTTATTAAACGAATAAAAATATAATTATATGTTTGAAATGATAATTTACTATCTCAAATATTTTAAAGAAACGCGGACATATATTCGAACTGGAGCGACCAACAACTTGGAGCTCCTCAATCGAAGTTTTCAAAAGTTGGGAACACAATGGATCGGTGAAGGTTTTCTCCATCCTCACAAAGTTTTGAGTTCGCTGGAGTGGGCGGAGACCGAGGTCCATGACGTCACTTTGAGTGACGGATGGAGACTGAAACTTTGATTCGTTTGACCTTTCACGCGTCAGGTAAGTGATATAATTACCGGAGAGTAATTTATTTTGTTGCCTCTCGCGAGCTACCGCAGGAGGTAAGCACTTTTGTAAACATTACTGTAAAGAAGAACGAAAGAAAAACTTACTTGAGATCATTTATTCTCCTTTGTGACAACTGTATCAAATAAAATAAGAATAAATCTTTGATCGAAAAAAAATATTTTGTTTCGGTTAATTTAATTTTTTTCTAACCAAAAGTAATTTTAATAGTTAAAATTATAAGTTTTATGACTGTACTTTTTCTTACAATTATATTTTAATAGATTTTCAAAATGTTAAAATAATTATGAAAAAATATTGAACTATATATATATATATATATATATATATATATATATATATATATATATATATATATATATATATATATATATATATGTATGTATATATATGTATATATATGTTGTTGTTGCTTATGACACTTGGACAAGCCAAACTCGCTATGCCTTTGGTTGTGCGAATTAAGCCAATAGAGAGCGTCTTTCGTTTGGATCAGAGCACCACGAAGGTGAAAGTACGATTTTGCTCTTTTCAAGGTGCCTTGTCATTTTGAACCACGGTCAGGTGACGAGACCACACCTGAGCTGGCACCCTCATCTCCACATCCACGCCACACCAGCGGAAGGACTTTGGACGTCATATATTAACGTAAACACGTCTCCAGCCCACAGAGTTCCAGCAACCCAGTTAAGGAGTAGTACACCGTGGTCACCCTCCCAACCACTGCCCGTGGCAAATGATGCTACACTTTGCTGAGCTTACGGAAAGTGGCATATATATATAATTTTTCTCTCTACTATAACGTTTTATTTATGCACCAATTAGCTATTGTTTAAGTGGAATCCAAACCATAACAAAAATCTTATACATCCCAGATTGTAAGGGAGTTTAAAAATATTGAATTGATAAAACGTTAAAAATTAGTTTGCCAGCTTAGTCCAAAAGATTGCATAATGAATTTAAAGAAAATCTTTCATCATTAAAAATACTGATTGATTAATTTATTTTAGAGCTTACGAACTTTAATTGATAAAGAACGCATGAAGTTTTACAGCAAATCACTCAGAATCTTCAGATCTCACTGCTGATTGGTTGATGATTTCCATACTATCTGTGTATATGATTAGATTACAGTGACTTATTTTACTGAGCAATTTGCAGCATAATCATTTTTATATGTTAATGGAATCTTATTTTCATTAGTTTTCCAACATATTCCAATCAATTTCATTTAAAGCTATTATCTTTACAATTTTTTAATCAAAAATATATGATTGCCTTTCAGAATTGCATTTTATAAATTTGATTTTGATACCTTAATTTATTCATTAATTTTTTTAATTTGGCATATATAATCTAGCCTTATTTCTTTCAAACTACGGTATTTAGAAGCTGATTCACATTGATCAAAAACAACCAAAACTTTTCGTTAAACTTATAAAGAAAAATATTTCATTAACTTTAAATGTTTCTATCTTAAATTTATTTCGAATCTTCAACATATGTAAGAGTGAATATGTCAAATATATTTATACTTTAAATCATTTTATCTGCATATCAAATACGATTTAAAATATATGTTACTGAACTAAGATAATAAAGCTATTTCCGATTCTTAATGATGATCTTATTTTGTATTTAATATTTTCTATGGGTAATGATAATGCATATAAAATTAAATAAAAAAAATTACTTTTCAGAAAATTACATTTGTAAAACTTAAAATTACTCATTTTGCATTTTATATATATCAGACACAATTGACTGTTTATAGTTTAGGAAATGACTAATTTTGTAATGTAATCAGATTTTTGGTTAACGGAATAGTTTTCAAGGATGTTACACACTGATTCACGACTTAAATAAGCAGTAATTTCGGTCTTGATATGTTCGAAACGTAGGCGGGTGAGGAACCTCCCTCTTTTTGTTCTCCTTCCAGACGAATGTGTTGGCTTCTTTTTCGACGTCCTTGAAAAAAATCTCGTTCATCCTCCATGACTGACAGGAACTTGTATAAATTAATTCTGCGATTGGTGACAATTGTAAGGCGAGCCAGAGATGACAAATTTCACCACAAAAGTCTGATTCAACATTTTCGGTTTTATTTCAAACAGCAAATTTCTGATTTTTAGATTAATAAACTTTTTATTTATTCCAGATTTAAAAAAAATTAGCATATTATTTTCACATAACATATTTTTAAAATGAAATATTTTTTTTATCAATTAAACTATTTTTATTTTAATAAAGTTAGGAAATATCATATCAGTTAGACAAATAGCTAATTTTAAATACATTTTTATACATATTTTTGGATAATTCTTTTGGATTACTATTTAATAAAAACAATTTTAAATTTTTCTTCTGTTTACTTGCAAACTCTCTTAAAACGACACAATTTCACATCCATTTTTAAAACTTTTCTATTTCTTTAATCATTCAATAGATTTGCACATTTTCATTTATTGAAAAATGCACAATATTGCTATTAAAAAATGCTAACTTTCCATCTTATAAAAGTTTATGGTAGGATGACTATTTTTAGAGTAAAAGTTCCTGGGTTTGATCCCAATAACTCTTGAACAACAGCAGACAAAAATTGCGTTTGCATTTGCTACATATATGTTTGCTAGGTCTGAGAATTTTCTGGTTATTTTCCTTGTGAAACGGTGTCTATTTTCTAAGAAAATGTTTCCTTACAGCAGCTATCGACTGCAAATTCATTTTTCTGCGTCAAAATAATAAAAAGCTATTAAAGTAAATAATAGTATTTATGTTTCACTTAATATTTCTCTCAAAAATAAATATTTTGCATGAAATAAATAACAAACACTTAAAATCTTAGTTAAATAATATTAAATGAGAGAGTTTCTGGATTTACAAGGTTTTCCGTTACAAAACGCTTGTTTAGATTTGAACCATCCATGTCTATGTAGGCAGCGACATCGACAAATATCATCGTAAGAATTCAGTGATGATACTACAGATGCGCATTAACTGGAATAATAGCACAAAATGTTGGAAATATATATTGCCTTTTTGGAAAATATTTGCGGAATCAATTCAAATGTTTTTGCAACTGAAAGGAAATGACAGAGGCCTAGTCACGGTTTCTTCGTCGGTTGCCTAATGATCTTTTTCTTCTTCTTCTTAGAGTTGGGTTTGTATTATATTGGGCACCTCTGCTTTTATCAGCATTTAGTACTATTAACTCCAAACCCAATGTTTCCTAGTTCCAGTTGCTCGGGTCATCCACTTTATTAATAAAGTCCGATAACCCTTTAATGGAGTCTAGGTGTCACTTTCTAGTATGGATGATGCCTAAAGAAGTTCATCTAGGGAGGGCAAGAGCCTCGAATTCGTAAATGATATGCTTGGCCGTTTCCTCTTGCGTATGACATTTCCTGCAGATAGGGTCTTGCTGAAACAGTCCCATTTTATGGAGGTGTTTTCTGAAATAGTAGTGCCCAGTTATGAAGCCAACGATGAAACGTATCTTCTGACAAGAGCATCTTAGAATTTCAGAGGCAATCCTCGCTGATGATCCACAGATCATACTTTTAGCGTGGGTTTGACCAGGAGTGTTGAGCCAAGCTTCATACAGTCTTCCGTTTTTCCCATCTAAGAACATTGGTTTTTGCGGTCTTCAAATTGATCCCACAAAAAGGTTCTGCTGCCCAATGATACTCGCCAAATGAGAACATGTTGACATGAAACAGACGTTGACATAAGATGAGAAAAATCAGGACAAATTTTCTTAAGCTTATCTATAAACACCCAATTGTAGTTTCATACTTAAGATATTTTTTTTTTTCGATTTTCTAGTTTCATGTCTTGAAAACGTTTTGATTTCATGGTGCAAATAAATTACTTCGGATGACCACCAAAGGAATAATTTAAGTGATTTTATTGTCATCACATCAAAGAATTCTTCTGACATTACACAGAAGTATAAGAGAACTCGAGGTCTTATACAACTCACCCATTACACTTAAATTGCAAATTATTTCCTTCATGTATATGTAAAGATTTTATTTTCAGGACGCTCAAGAAATATTAATGTATTATTGTGTGAAAAATTGATTTATTTTGCCAAAAATTAAAAAAATTGGGATCAAATTTACTGTACGGTCTCCCATGGCGCGTTTTTTTGGCGTCAAATTTGGCGAACATTTTTACTGGAAACCAGGCAAACTAGTATTTTGGCAACCCTATTTGTCATTAATTTCTCATGAATATTTATCGATTTAAATTCATTAATATAAAATTGAATCAAAAAATTTTTATGGATAATTTAACCTATCAACTTTATTATTTTACCATTGATGTTTGAAATCTATAAATCTGCGTTTTTTGTTAATTTTGTAAAATGACTTGAGCCTATTGTTAAATACCAACAATGTATGAAATATTTGTCACTATTTCAGCCTTTTTTTCTCCCGCCGTTTTTTCCCGATCGGAAAATTGTCATTCGGTCACCCTTGGCGACTTTTTGAACATTTCGCCAAGGATGACCGTACGGTAAAACTTTACCAAAATTTGGTACTTTAGAATGAAAATTTAAAGTTTCAGATATTAATAAAAGTAATAAAATTTTATTTGTAAATTTAAAAGAGTTTTTTCTATGAATTTCTTCATAAGTGTTTTGTTATAAAGTAAGTGTTTTTTTGACATTAAAATTATTTCGAAAAGAATATTAACCGTTTAGGAGGATATTAAATAAAAGGTTCACTGTCACAACGATGTGCTATATATATTTTATTGTAGGAATATTTATTGTAATTCAGAAGAAGTCGATCAACCGTTGGTCCGATGTTAATTTTTATGATCTGCATACCTAAAAATTTACTGATTTAACTTCCAATCATCATTAAAAGAGATCGCTAAATAAATAAAAATCAAAAATAACCTGTTTTATTAGAAAAGTCTGCCCTCATCAGTTTATTGCACACAAGAATTTGAAAACGTAAAAAAATTAGTTAATCTCACAAAAAAATTCTGTAATGTTATAAAACTTTAAAGCTATAAATATTATGTATAGATACAAAGAATTGTTAGTAAATGGAAAAGAATAAAATCTGATTACAGAATGTTCAAATTTATATTAGGGTTTTTTTTTTATTTAATAACGACGGGCACTGGGTGACTAACCCTTCCCCACAGCAAATCCGGAAACTGCTACTCATTTATCGTTATTTGGTAGGCACCTGTGAACCAAGTCACGGAGGTGAGTAGCATTACCCACGTGATGCCATCACAAGCACCTGTTCATAGGGTGGGCCACATTCATACAACATCTCAGAAGTAAGGAAAGAGAAACACAGAGAAAGAAAGAAACATCCATGCCCGAACCGGGATTCGAACCCGGGACCAACAGTCTAATCGTCACGGACGCTAACCAATAAGTCATCAACCGGCTTGTTCAGATTTATGAACCAATATTGATTTGAAGAGTCAGCGTTGAGAAAATACAAATCATGTTATAAATAAAATTCATAATTCCCAGCCATAGAAAGATCACAATTTTTATTTTTATTTTATGAGAACTGACCCTTTTGACATTTATTTACAATGTCAAAAATATTATTTTAGTTCTTTTCAAGGGTTTATAAATTACGATTTTGGTAGGGAAAAAAATCATTACAATAAAATATTTTTTAACAATTTTCTGTTAATCATCTTAAAAAACTTTCAGTATCATTATGTAAATAAGAAATTTGTATACAATTAATAGGAATTTCATTTTTTAAAAATTGATTTTTATTTTCTTCTATTTAATACATTCCTTATTTACATGTGCAAACTGGGTCCTGGTAGCCTAGTGGTTAGGCTATTGGCCTTCCAATTAGAAGGGTGGGGTTCGATTCCCAATGCTGTTAAAGACCCACCGAGAACATGCGATATGCGTGCGCGTTAAATCTGTGGAATCGAAAGTCCTGTTCGGACGTTGAGCAGTTACCATACTTCCAATGGTCTGAAGAAATTTTCCTCCTTATCTAGATCAATGTCAAAACTGAGGGAGCGGGTCCTCTGGTGGTGCCATCTATCGAAGAAATTTGGAGCTAAGTCGTACTTTCACTTTCGCGGTGCTCTGATTAAACGAAAAACGCTCCCTATTGACTTAAATTCGCATTGTGCCACGGCATAGCGAGCTTAGCTTGTCCAAGTGTCATAAGTAACAACAACATGTGCATATTAAATTTCATTGTTATGTTAATATATTCGCATAAAATTATAAAAAAAAAACATTTAAAAATGTGGGCAGGTAAAACATAAATTTTCAGAGCATGTAAAACAAATGAGTTAAACACATTAATTAATATTAATTTAAAAAATTAAATTCTAATCTTCATTTGAATTCAAACAGTGCTGGCAAAAAAGTTAATATTTAGTTACTTAATCTTGTCTTACAATCATAATAATTTAAAGAGTGAAATATTCTTGTAAAATTTATTTTGATATCGAAAAACATAAAAATCATATATTTTTTTTGATTTCTGGATTTAAATGTATGCATAAAAATCATTGAGTAACTGTGCTTGATTCTAGTTAATTGGCAAAAGCGAGATTAAAAAATTTATAATGTGTGAAAAAAAGTCATTTGATACTATTTGATATTAAATTCTGAATGATAAAGCAAATTTTAGGGACACACAAAAAAAAAAGATGAATATTACGGGTATGTAAGTTTTAAGTTGGCTTTTCAAAGTTGTATTTGTTTAATTTCTTTCTCTGTGCAGTAACTATTCGTAAACTAATAAAAGTGTAATATTTTAAAACTGGATCGTGTGCTCACAGTGATAAGCGTTATATCCTACCGGGATTAGTTGTGTGTTTATTTTTTCCGTAGTGGAAGATCCCGAGCCTAGTTTTAGCCTTTTTTGAATGAAATTGGTGGTGTCTTCCTGTTTTCTGCGTGCATTACTGCTGATGTATTGTCCTTGAGAGTTTTCTGCACTTCTACCTTTCTTATATAAACTTCAGTACGCCATTATATTTAAGAAACTCATCCACAGTGGGTAATTGTTCAAATTCTTTAAAATAGCTTTCGATTGTTAGATTACCAACTTTGCGGTGATTAATTTGCATGCGATAAAAATATTTTTTATTATTTTTTCAAAGAAAGCATGTAATATATTAAACTAAATATTTCAATAGATATACTAGATTCTGAAATTATAAAACTTTTCTTAGTTTTGAGTAACTCAGAATTGTGACTGGGCCATTTATTTATTTACCCTATAAAATTTGAATTAGAAATTTCGGTACTTTTCCATTTCGCCGGCGCAGGCGATAAAGTCGCCAAAAATGATACAACCGGCGCTAGAGGGAATATCTCCGCTGGTAACCTTTTAATACTACGTTCCCAAAACACATATCCTTTTACTATCAACGACTTAATTTCGACTCTTTTTTTTCCATTTCATAATTTTATGCTATGTTGCTATGTATACAAATTTTATAATTTCATAAAATCTCTCTAGAAAAAATTGGATTTTAAAAATAAATCTTAAAAAATAATAATCGTAACAAATTCACATAAAAAATATTTTAAAAAAAATAAGATTTTGAAATATGCATTACCCGATAAATTGTAATCGAATATATTAAGTAAATAAATTGAGGCTCTGGCACCCATCATTCCACGAATAGCGTGAACACGAGAATAACAATTAAATAAATTAATATAAAATTTTTTTAGGTAAAACAGCATTATTTAAAAAATTTAATGTGTATCCTGTGTGTTGTCGCCAATTGGCGACTTAATTTTCGCCTGGTGAGATTTGCGCCGGCGAAATGGAAAAGTACCGAAATTTCATTTTTATATAATATTCGTTACTGTAAAAATTAAAATCATTTTAGATGTTCAACACATTATTTACAATCTTTGAAGCATTAAAGAATTTTGATGTTTAATTTTGTTTGTTACTCAATACATTTTTATTTGGAGCTCTAAAAACAAAAGATAAATTAATTTAATACACATTTGTGTAATTTATGTTGGTAGGTTAATTTTTAAACAACATGCTAACATTTTTCGGATGAAAATGAAAACAGATTAGATTTGAATCCAAATGAGTTAGGCTTCTCTTGATTTAATTAATGGATTTTTTTTAGGAAAACAAAGCATTAACAATTATATACAGGTAACTCTTCTATAACACGGTATCTTATAACACGGTTTCGCTATAACACGATTCGTAAATTGCGGGAAAATTCCTACAACATATCATCCTATAACACGCTTTTAGATAACGCTCCATGCCACCCACAAGATTTGACTCATCCCAGAATAGTGTTCCTACCACATAACACTATTTCGTTGCTCCAACCATTGGATCAAGGTATTATTTATACCTTTAAAACGTATTATATAAGAAGATCCTTACAGTGGATTTTAGACGCAACCGATTCGGAATCAATTAGCGTAATGGAAGCTTGGAAGAAATTTTCAATCAAGCACTGTATCGAAATCATATCTTTGTCGCTGAAAGAAATAAAAACATCAACCTTAAATGCGTGTTGGAAGAAGATATAGCCCTCTTCAGTTGAAACAGAAAACATGCGTGAAACATCAGAAAACGAGTCGCTAAAAGTCGCTAAATCAATCGGAGGCAAAGGTTTTGTGGATATTGAAGATTGACTGAAGACATTCAAGAATTATTAGTGGAAGAAGAAGTTGACGAAGCGGATTTGATGGAAATGGCATCCCTGGATGCAAATCAAATAGATTTTGAGGACGCTAGCTCTGATGAAGATTGTGCAGTTAAGAATTTAACATTAAAAGAATTACAAAAAGGCCTATGCTTAGCGGAAAATCTCGAGTCATTTTTCTTGAAAACAGACCCTTCCACGGAAAGAAGTCGAAAATTCAAAAGGAAGCTGCAAAATTGTTTAACTCCATACCGCGAAATTTACAATGACCTAGTAAGAACTAGTTAGCAAATTTCGAATACAGATTTTTTTAAGAGGGGAAAACATACAAAAACTTTAAATAGAGAAAAAAATTCTGAAAGTAAAGGCGATATCGTTCCACCCAAAAAACGTTCTCGGTTGATTGTACTGAGCAGTGACGACGAATAAATTCATTAAATTAGGGTTGCGTTAGATTAAAATATTTTTTTCTTACTTTGTGTTGGATATACATTTATTATTTAATAAAAATTAAGTTGTTTATGTCGAATTAAAAAAATTATTTGTTTTTAATAAGTTTTTGGAACGTAACCCCCTTTTTGTACTAGTTCTGGGTCTCATACAACACGATTTCACACAACACGGCATTTTCTAGGAACCTAACTACCGTGTTATAGGAGGGTTACCTGTATTTACTTACTACTTATTTATCTGATTTATTAAACGTTATTACCTTTACATGTAAGCATTACCTTTACGTTATTACGTTATTACCTTTACAATAAACGTTTACATGTAAGCATTAAAACATTATAAAATATTAATTATAATGTTTTAATGCTTACATGTAAACTTTTGAACAGCATGTATAAATTTATCTAATGCAAAGGAAAATGGATTTCAGTCGAATCTTGATGTTTTTAGTTTATTTAAAGATTATTTTCTTTAATAAAATCATAACTACGCTTATATCAAAATTGTTTGAAGCAGTTAATATGCATTGATAAGTATAAAAATATAGCTCTTTTTTAGAGAAGGATTTAAACATAATATACTTAAATTAATTTCATAATTTAATATTTACTTAATATTAAATTAATAGCGATAAATATTAAGTATAATTTGATAGTTTATAAATAGGTCATATAATGAGTCATTAAGGAAATCCAATCAACTGAAATTTCTAATAATTTAGCTAAGAACAGTCAGGAAAATTTCTTAACAGTGTTGTTACTAATGACACTTGGACAAGCGAAGCTCGCTATGTCTTTGGCGATGCGAATTTAAGTGAATTGGGGGCGTCTTTCGTTTTAATCAGAGCACCATGATGGTGAAAATATGACTTTTTCTCTTCAAATCATCCGATAGATGGCAGCACCAGAGGATCTACTCGCTCAATTTTGGCATTGATCTGAAGGGGGAGTAAACCTCTCCAGACCATTGCCCCCATGGTGACTGCTCAACGACCGACCACAGGACTTTCGATTCCACAGATTTAATGAGCACGTATATCGCATGTATTCGGTGGTTCTTTGGCGGCATTGGGAATCGAACCTACCCTTCTGAATGGAAGGCCTATAACCTAACCACTAGGGTACCACGGCCTTTTCTTAAGAATTTTCATGTTGTATGAAAATATATTTTATTGCTGCATAACTGTTTTTTTATACAATTGTGTATAATAATTAGGATCTACTCCAGTTTCAGAAATTAAAGTTGTTTTAAACAAAAAGTTTATTAAAGTTTATTTGCATGCATTTACAGAAAGTTAGGGATTAAATATTATCGCCTATACAAAAAACATCGGAAAATTATGGTGATATCATAAAATAAATAAATAGCTTTTACATAAGCATTTTTTTTACTCTTCTTAATAAGCATTGTTTTACTAACGATGAATTATTCATGGAAATTCACTTATTTTCTTTTTTATGCGACCATCTCAAATTACTATCATCAAATGGCTCATTTTGAAATTTTAGTAATACATTATGAATGCGGAAATGACTTTGACATGATTTCCTTATTACTTTTCGACAATCTGGAAGAGATATGATATCATGGAAAATTAGAAGATTTTTGTTTTAATTAAGGTGCTGTGGTTGAACGCCAAGGATAAACTTATGACCATAAAGTTTTAATCGCATAAGAAATATTAAGAAACATTTTCCCTCCAGCTGCAGTTTTTTTTTATTTACTTCAAGCACATTTTTAAAGATATTTCATTCTTTCGTAAGTGCTACCATTTCAAGTTAACCAAATAACGTAATTCATATTTTATGGCACATTTAATACGTGTTAAATATTTACTGAATGTTTCCTCATGAAATAATTAAGAAGTTATTTGAAAATAGTTCATAAAAAGTTTAATTGTGATATTTATATAAATAATCTTGAATAAAATTTTGAAGGTCACAAAATATAACACTCATAGAAATGTAATATATATTTTTTGAATGAAATAATGAAGTATAAATGGAAAAACAATAAAAAAATGTCTTAAAAGAGAAATTTTCAAAATATCTGAAATATATTTAATCAAATTATATTCTACATAAATGTTATTATTTTGCATATATTTTCGGTTTATTTTAATAGCAAATAAAAGAAAATAATAATTCGAAAAATTTCCAATATAAAAGTACCGATTAAAAACTACATAGAATCATTTTTAAGAAATAATATGTATTTTTAAGTATTCCTCTATGCAAATGCAGATGAAATTTTTCTTCAAGTATTACTTTAAAAATATTTATCAAAAATTGATTAAAGACTAGAGAAGGGTTTTTCCAAATGATTATATAGGTAATTTAAATTTTTTCAATAATCATTTTCCAATAGTAATTAAAGAAGCATCAAGCAAAATAATAAAAACTCGTTAAAAATTATCAAAATTGTTTTTCCAATATTAATACCGGCAGAAACTAATATATATATATATATATATATATATATATATATATATATATATATATATATATATATATATATATATATATATATATATATATATATATACTATATAATCAAAATCTATTGAAAGACTAGAAAAGTTGCTTTCCAATATGATTATATAGATTATATATATATATATATATATATATATATATATATATATATATATATATATATATATATACTTAGAAAGATATTTCATAAATCATATTATAATTTATCTTTAGTTTGAAAGAAATCTCCGACAATTCTTCAATATTATTTTATTAGTTTAACAAATTCATTATTGTTGATTTAACATCTCCACAAAGAAATAATGTTACTGGATTGATTATGATAATAAAGATTCCAAATAATAATAATAATTTGTTTAACAAACGATTTTTTGAAAAACAAATGGAGAAGAGGCACTGTGACGTCACATCCAAGGATCTCTACTTAACATTTAGACTCTAACAAAAGATCAGTCCATGTTTTGTAATTCAACCAATTAGCTACAAACTAAATCATTGCGACGTGTTTCTGGTTAGTTATATCTGCCGACTGTAGCCGTTAAATACTACTTAGAACTTCTTAATTTGGATCAAGTTTCAAATAAACAGAGGTAGAAAATTCGATGTTACGGAATAACAATATACAGGGTGATCTTTTTTAAAGTGACAGTGTTTGGAGCGTCCGGTAGTGCGATCTAATAGCCGAAATGACACCAAACTTGGTATTTAGACTAATTAAAACATGGGAAAAAAATTCCGTAAAAAATATTTTTAGTTCAAAAGTCACCGCTAGGGCATTTTGTGGCGCTGCTGTAGTTTACAATAACGAGAATAAGCATAAAACGCAGATATGAAAGCAAAATGCAAATGTTGTTAGATGACAGTGCCAGTAATAGGGGCTATAAAAGCAAATAGTAGACAGCTCCGACAAATAATCTTAGCTGAGGAAAGCGAGCTCCAGTGGCCATGCCTCTCACGTTACCGGAACATGCGTTTATGTTGGTGGAGTATCAAATATGTCTATTCTAAATTACATCAAAACAAAGACAGTGCGGAATATTCCTCGTGACAAATTACGTTCGGCTGTGGGGAACGTTGTACGCAGAATGCACGGTGTTATTTCTGAGAACGATGCTCACATGGAATGTGGTCTAATTCCTCACCGGGGAAGTTAATGCAATAAATAAACATTAATCATTTAACTGTACGATTGTATGTGTCAGTATTTTTCTTTCTTTTCTCATATTTTATACAATGTAAAGCACCACAAAATGCCCTAGCGGCGATTTTTGGAACTAAAATTTGTTTTCCACGGAATCCTTTTTCCCGTGTTTTGATAAGTCTGAATACCAAATTTGGTGCCATTCCGGCCATTAGATCGCGCTACAGGGCGCTCCAAACACTGTCACTTTAAAAAAGATCACCCTGTATATTACAGAAGATTTAATATTCTCAGCACGATGATTTTCGGCTGGGTTTTAACCTCGTGATTTCTGGAATGACACTTTCCCCTCTTCCTACATTAGTGACAATACCAAAAAGAAATAATTTACTGCCTTTTCTATTCTAGTTCTTTTTTTGTTTCCAAAGGAGACTTTTAGTGGCTTTTAATTTACACACGCTTGTGCATATGATCCATTATTCTTTACTATTAAATTCATTGCAATCTTACTTAAAATAGATCTATCAATTCTAATAAAAGTAGTGAATTATAAGATAAAGGAACAACAATTGTAATAAAATTTTATAAATCCACGGAAATATAAAATTTATTAGATTGATTATTTAAAGCAAATTTATAAAAGTGCTCTTTATGTAACGAAACATTTTAAATGCGTAAAAGTTGCTTCTGCAAAAAATTCATGAGAGTTGATTGAAAATTATAAAAAGCATTAAAAAAATATTTTGTTAAAAACCATTAAAATCAATTTTAGAAAAAGAGACTGGGTATCAGACAATATATGCGCAATATTGTCATTTGATAATGAGGTAGGCGTTATATCTGACCTCAAACATCTGTCAACAAGTCACAGTAATTTTCCAATAAAAAAAAGCTCATCGGTTTTTTAAATATTTTTTTTTCCATTGCCATTCATCTCTTTGGGGAAGTTTGAAAGAAGGGGATGAATAGAATTTTCTAGGCTAGTAAGCGGAATCTGTTTCTCATATTTTCCCGAACATCTTGCACGGAAGTAACCGTGACATCATCTGTCTCATCTGTTTCTTCTTTCTTTTAGAATGGGACACGGTTGATTTTAACTCGCGGAACCTTGAGTCACTGTAAAATCAAAAGTGATGTTTTTGTGGCTTTTGTTTATGTTGGACCCTCTTTTAGAAAGTGCAGGGATGGGAAAAGCGAATGTAGGTTATTTTTTTTTCCCTTATTTTGAAATGGTTTTTTGTGCAGAAAAAGTGATGAAGCTGCTCAGAGATATGAAAAGTGATATTTAATAATATACAGCTATTAGCTTCGTATAATATTAATTTCTTTAAAGGATAGATTATCTTAGGAAGAAATTTTGAATTTAAAATGTTTATTCGTAATAATAGTCAAAGTTAACTATAATTATTATCTAATAAAAGACTCTAAAAATTAACACAATCTATATGATTGATCTAAATGCTCATGTTTTGCATCGATTGTGAGAACTTTTTGGCTCTTAAGTAAAATGTATTCCACATTGTGCTTAAAAATGTACACATTTATAAATATGAGCTTATTGTATATGATATATTACTTTAAAATGTTAACAGTGTTTTTAATTCCATCAGATTTCAAAATTTTTTTATTTTTATTTTATGAACTTTTTTTACATTTTTTGAAAAAAAATATAAAATATTTTCAAATATCATGCAAGAATATGTCAGCTACATTTTCCTACTGCTTTATTATGAACAAACAAACAAACAAAAAAGAAAAGAAAAGGTACTTTTCCATTTCGCTGGCACAAATCTCGCCAAGTGAAAATTAAGTCGCCAATTGGTGACAACACACTGTATACACATAAAATGTTTTAAATAATGTTGTTTTACATAAAGACTTTTAAATTTATTTATTTAATTGTTGTTCTCGTGTTCACGCTATGTGTGGAATGATGGGTGCCAGAGCCTCAATTTATTTACTTATTATATTAGATTACAATTTATCGGGTGATGCATATTTCAAAATCTTATTATTTTTTTAATATTTTTTATGTGAATTTGTTACGATTATTATTTTTAAGATATATTTTTAAAATCCGATTTTTTCTAGAGAGATTTTATGAAATTATTAAATTTGTATATACAGCAACATAGCATAAAATTATGTAATAGAAAAAAAAAAAGAGTCGAAATAAAGTGGTGTACAGAGTAAAAGCAACACCCCCTGTATTCTAGGGGGTGTTGGTAAAAGGCCGTCACATGTTTTGGAAACGTAGCAGTAAAAGGTTACCAGCGGAGATATTCCCTCTAGCGCCGGTTGTATCATTTTTGGCGACTTTATCGCCTGCACCGGCGAAATGGAAAAGTACCAAAGAAAACTGATTCCTGATTCCTATTGTAATAATATTTAATTTATTTGAATATCACATAAAATTTCCATTTCCTTCGCTGTTTTTTATAGCACCAATAAAAGAGTTACGTTAATTTATGAGCAATGCTTTTTGTTACATAAATAGTTTAAGTATGACACATTTATTTTCATAAACACCGTGCATGTTTATTATAGAAATATTTTTCGAAATTTAAAAATAAAATGTTTATGCATTTTTTTTTCAAAAATTAGAGTATTAGAGAAATAATCAATATATAACTTATACTAGCAATGTTGATTTAAGAATTTTTATCACGAGACTGTAGTATTTTATTTAGAACAATTGGAATAAGCGATAACAGTTAATTTCAATTTATCTAAAATTATTTAAGAGAGTGATCATATATAATTATTGCATTGAACTTAAAAAATAGTGATTTATTTATATAATTCATGAAATAAGTAGTGGACATTAACTCATGCACATGGGGTTCTTTTTCATTGGAAATTTAAATCAATGCATAACAATGTGGATATCTACATTAAATTTATCCAAGTTTTAAGCTTTGTTTGAAAAGAAAACATAATGCTTATAAAACCACTGACAATTTTTTTCTATTTCTAGAAAAGGAGGTAAAAAATATTACTAGAAAATATTTTTCCATCTCCTACACCAGACGTTATATAAATAACTCCTTTATTTTGCACACTTCAGCAGGAGGTGCGAAAAATTTGAACTTCAGAAAATCAATTGTTGAACTAAATAAACCAAATGTTCAACTACCAGGACCAGGGCGTCCTAGTGTAAGCTTACTGCGCCTCACAGGTCGACACTTTCCAGAACACATCCCATCAATAGGGAAAAAATCTACTCCAACCAGGCAGTGTTTTATATGCTGTCGTAAAACCGATGAACAAGGGAAGAGAATAAGGCATGAGACAAGAGTTTATTGTAAAAAGTGCAATATATAGGCTTTTGAGCAGTACCTTGTTTTGGGATATACCACATTGTAAAGGATTTGTAAAATTTATGTATTGAAAATCATATTGTTATGTTTTTATATTATACTAATCATATTTAGCTTCAAAATTTCGTTTAATTTGCTCAATATGAATAACATGTATGTGTAATCAATGTTTTATGTGTATGTAAAAATTATAAATATAGTACTTATTGTATTTAAAACTTTATTTTTGTAATAAAAAAGCATTTTCTAACTCTTATTATAATATAAAGAATAAAATTAAACAGTCAAAAATTTTTTCCATTTTTGGTCCATTTTTCTGAAATATATGTCACAATTAAGGGGTTAAAGGGAAATATATTATACTTATCAAAACTAAATGATCCTTTTAAAATTGGCTGTGTAAAGAATTCATATTTTCACAAGGCATGAAAGAATTTAAAGTAAATATTTTAAAAATTATTAGAAACATTAAAAATTTCAGAAACAACAATTGAAAACGTTTGTTTATTTATTTCAAGAAATTTTTTCTGATTTTTTTATTTGTTGTAATTAAAACACTTCATAATTGAAAAGAGGAAATATAAATGAGTAGAATTATGTTTTAACTACTTAATAGATTCAATAACAAAAAAGCTATTCTACTAAATTTATCAATCTAATATAGGTTTAAGAATCTGAAATTTCATAACTAAAGAGTAATTAATCTTTTGGTGCTGGAAAAGTTTTTGAAAGATAATTTATTGATGCATGATAACTTTAATAAATATTTTTATTTTAAAAACCGGGGAATAATAGTTGATCATGAAAAGGCCAGTGTGAGACTGTGACTAAGCAAAGTTAATCATAATCGAGTTAACATATATTATGTATATCTACTTCCGATGCTAAGTTTAGAAATTTTCTTTTAAACAACCAAGAGCATTCAGAAATATTTAAACTTTATATTTAAAAGAACTTTAATGACAGGAACAAAAAATTGAATATCGAAACGAAAACTACCTTGTGTGTGTGCGTCTCTTACATAATTAATATTTAACTCTCCAAAGGCCATGCTCATCTAGTGGTTAGGGCATTGGCCTTCCGTCCAGTAGGCCGGGACTCGATTCCCATTGCCGTGAAAGACACACCGAGTACATGTGGTATACCTGCTCGTTAAATCTGTGGAATCGAAAGTCCTGTGGTCGGTCGTTTAGCAGTTACCACATGGGTGTAATGGTCTGGAGAGAACTTCCTTCCCCTCCTGATCAATGCCAAAATTGAGGGAGTGGTTCCTATGGTGGTGCCATCTATCGGAGGAGTACTTAGAGTAAAGTCATACTTTCTCCTTCGTGGTACTCTGATTAAACGAAAGACGCACCCTTTCGTCTTAAATTCACGGTTATGTGAATTTAAGACTTTCGTCTTAAATTCACATAACCGTCAGCAGACGACCTTGGCTAGTCCAAGTGTTTTAAGTAACAACTGCAATTTAAATCCCCAATCCCAAGGGGTACCCAGGTTATTAAATTGGAGCTGCAATTTATAATATGTAAACAAGTTTGAATGCAAATAATAATAATAAAAAATTATTTTAAATAAATTATTAGGAGTTCCTCAGGTTTGTAAATAAATGTAATTTTTTAATGTAATTTAGTATCATAGTTTTCTTATTGGATTTTTTCTTGAATTCTTTTAACACAAAATGCTCCAATTTTGCATCGGATTTCAATGGACTTTTAAGGGCTTACGCACGTCATTCATATTCTGTACTGTGTCATTAAGTCGTGTTTTTGTAAGATTTTCCAAATGTTAATGGAAAAAAATGATGAATTACTTTTCATTGTAGTAAATATTATAAATAAATATGATTACAAATTAAAATAAGACAAGCAAAAAGTACGCTTTTTGCTTTTGATGCAATGTGATACATTGGAAACAGCTATTTTAATGATTTTGCAGTGGATAATGGATTAAATAAGAGTGTCATTGTATTCAGATTTAACATTCAAGGCAACTAGATGCCTGATTGAACGAATGAGAATAAGTTTATTGTTTTATTTCTATTTTAAATTCAGGACGATACATGCTTGTACATCTCTTAGAAATGTGCATGGAAAAGATAAAAAATTTTTTTTAAAGAAAAAATATAATACAGAAAATTTCACACAGAGGCTACATGAAAATTAAAAATATATTATTGCACATTTTAAGATGTTGGAGAAGAAAATTTATATTATCATTGAATAACAATACTTCTGAAAATTCATTATTACAAAAAATACTATGCTACTTTAGAATCAGTATAATGAAGATACTTAAAATAAGTATTTGGATAGCTATAAAATAAAAAAATATCAATTTTTTATTTTTTACGTTTTTTTATATTAATATGAATATCATCAGTACATTAAATTATTGATATAATTCAGTATTATAGAATTACTAATTAATATTATATATATATATATATATATATATATATATATATATATATATATATATATATATATATATATATATATATATATATATATATATATATATATATATATATATATATATATATATATATATACAGGGTTAGAAAGAAATAAGCTTCCCACTTCAGAGGTCTGTAGAGTACGCTCTATTTGTCTAAATGAGATAAAATTTGAACTACAGATAATTCAAATAATGCGCTTGACATTTATTAAAAAAATGGTACAAAATTTCGCCGATAGATGGCGCAGTAATACACATAAAAACATTTGATATGCTTTATAAATGTTAAATAATAATAATAAAGTAGCATTACAACTGTTCAATATGCCCCCCTTTATTTTCAACAATGTGCTCTAATCGCAGTGAGTAGAAGACTGGATTGGCTTTCGTCCTCTACCGGGAAGAATTGCAAGTTGTCCAGTTCTTTCAAATTTCTGCATCATCTTGCGTAACGCACATGGAGACATTGGACCTCTTCGTATCTGCTTCATACGGCGAAATTCTTTTACAGCTTCAACGGAGTTCTGCTGGTTCTGGTAGAACAATTTTACAAGTAGCGCTTTTTCTTGCAAAGAAGGCATGATGTGCAGAGAAGTAACTAATGCTCGTTCAGAATCCGCCTTCTTTTTACCCAAAGATAATGCTAATAGGCATGCGCTGTAAAGCAAATGACTTTTCATATTTTCAATATATGCAAATAAGTACCATTAGTATTACAGCACCATCTATCGGCGAAATTTTGTACTATTTTTAATAAATGTCAAGCGCATCATTTGAATTATCTTTAGTTCAAATTTTATCTCATTTGGGCAAATAGAACGTATTCTACAGACCTCTGAAGTGGGAAACTTATTTCTTGCTAACCCTGTATATATATATATATATATATATATATATATATATATATATATATATATATATATATATATATATATATATATATATATATATATATATGCAGAACACACAACAATTCTTATTAAAATGAAAGTGTGCTTAAGAGGATGCTTAAGAGATGATATTAAAGATATTTAATTAAATAACTTTCTCTGGAGACTATTTGAGAACTGCCGAATTTTTTAAAATTTTACGTGCTTAATAAATTAATTTAATCTTAATGGTAAAAGCAAACCTATCTTAAAAGTATTATAATGTAGAAACATTGCTCAACATGGGCCAGTGGTTGATTGATGTAGAATATGTCAGGTTCGAATCCAACTATTACTAAACAGCAGGAGATAAGCAAAGAGAATTTTCTTTCAATTTGAAAACTTGTCAGGATAGATTCTGGAGAGTTCACTGCGTTTTTCTTTTAGAAGCATGAGCATGACTTAATATAAAATAAAAGTGTAAGATCTAAGTGGTGTCAAAAATGAAGAAAAAACTATTGGAAAATGAATGCTTGTGTTGAATCTTAGGCTTAACATGTAATGTGGCAAACTTTAGGTATATTTCTTACATAAAATGGATACATTAATTGATAAAGATAACACACCTAATAATGAACTCTTAAAATATGCATTTCATGTTTTAAGCAAAATTGAGCTCTTCCTAATCAATCGGGAAAAAAAAAGAATTGTTTGAATAAATCCTGAAATGAATTACTTGTATTAAATTAAAAACTTTTTTTCACAACACTGGATCATTAAATTTTATAATTTACGGAATAAGTTGAATAAATTTTATTGTTGTACGCGATGATATTGAGATAAAAATTAATAAATCATTAGTTGATCCTAATAAAATTATTATAAATATAATTAAAATAAATGAACTTGTCATAGCAGAAGCATTACTTGTATTAAATTAATAACTTTTTTTCACAACACTGGATCATTAAATTTTATAATTTACGGAATAAGTTGAATAAATTTTATTGTTGTACGCGATGATATTGAGATAAAAATTAATAAATCATTAATTGATCATTATAAAACTATTATAAATATAATTGAAATAAATGAACTTGTTATAGCAGAAATATCTTGCAAAGAATCAATTTTATTAAAAGGAATTAATATTTAAAGAGAAAAGTTTTGAATTTATTTCCCTTACCATATGGTTTTTAATCATTATTCCTTTCGTAGAACTTACCACTATCTAGGAGACTATTTCTAAAAAGTGGTTTCATAGATCAAAATTTTGAAAATCAAAAGAAATTCTCCAGTTAATAAGAGCAACATAAATCAAACATAACCAAAACCGTAACTTACACGAGGAAACAACAACTGCAATGGATCATCCATCATGTAATAAGCTAACAAGAGCTTGTAATGTAATTCATAATTTCTGACAGCTGAAACCTGAGCCGCAAAATGCAGGGATCATTTTTCATTGCACTGCACAAAAACAATCCAGACACGTTCTATAAACAAGCGAAGTTTTTTTTAAATTCTGTCTTTCGATCTGAAATATACTTACTCAAATTCTCATTGCAAACCATTACGCATATTTTTTTATGGCCATTTGATTGAACCGGCACCAGAAAAAATCATTCTAATTATAAGATATTTCGGTCTTTAAAATAGAGTGAATACCCTAGTAATAAGCTTGAGTTGAGAAGAGTTACATGAAATGGAAGAAATGATTAATTATTCATTTCAGAGTCTTTGTTCTTCGCAGTCAATGGAAGGTCAATCGGCGGAGAAGAATATAAGAGAAATTTTAGATTTAAGTAATAAATTTAAATAATGCAATCATAAGTAATTAAAACAATCTTATTTGAAAATTTACTTTAAGAATAAAATATTTATTATAAATTAAATAGTTGGAAAAATTTATTGGCAACAAATGGAAAACGAACTATGAATTGTGAATTACATATAAAGTGAATTGAATTGCTTATAGTGGAAATTGCTAAAAAACAATGTAGTTTTACCGAGAGGAAGAAAAATTAGTTGTAACATTTAAATATATGATATATATATATATATATATATATATATATATATATATATATATATATATATATATATATATATATATATATATATATATATACATAATAAATCATAAATTTATATTATAAAATTAATCAGAATGCCAAGCCGCCCATCTTGTCTAGTGGTCAGTGTGTCTGACTGCGGATAAGGAGGTCCTGGATTTGAATCTCGGTTCGGGCATGGATGTATTTTCCCTCTATCTATCCTGTATTAGTTCCTTCTTTGTATGAATGAGGTGTGAATGGTGTCCTACCCTATAAACGGGTCCCTATGGCATGTGTGTACTGAGGAAGTCGGACTCCTCACCAAAATAGGGTTCAGTTGGAAAAGTGGAGCAGCGCACCCCATGTTGCCACCCTAGCTGGCACACGACAACAACAACAATCAAATGCCAAATGAAGAAAAATAAACTGAAAATTCGAAATGTAGTAAACAGATGGAACATATGTTCAATAGATAGTTAAAAGAAACATAGAATAAAAGGAAAAAATGAAACGAAGTACCAATATGGCCAACTTCTTCAGGGGGTGTTGACCACATTGGCACAAAGTATAGCTTTTCTGCTGTGGCTTTAGACTAAAGTCTTAATGAAGCCTCTACAAATGAAAGCCATACTAAAAATGAATTTACAAATGTCAAGTCAAAATGTAATATTAAGTACAAAGTTTAAAAAATACACTATTAAATTTATAGTATTCAAAATGAAATTCCAAACTCACACACAAAAATTGCGAATAAATAGAAATATATAAATAGAAGAAACCAAATAAATAAATTTAAAGACTAAATAAAAGTACTATTGATAATTCAATCTTCTTATAAGACCTTCAAGGCTTGGGTGACCCTTCTGTAGTTTATAACTACGCCATATAAGCAAAGCTTTACTAATCAAATAGTGTTTAATAAAATTAATTGGAATATTATTATTAGTTAAAATATTTTTCTCTCTTATTTATTTATAAATACTATTAAAATTATTACATATATTATAAATTTTATTTAGATTATTTAAAATAACATTTTTATAAATTTTAATTGAAATATTTGAGTTCCAAAAAAATTAGCTTATTTACTGTGAAATTTAAATCATTGACTTTATCTTAAATGCCATTGTATATATAGATGTACAGAAATTTTTCCAAGAATTTAAATCAATATTTAATACTGTATTAAAATCATATAAATTAAAACAAAAAAACATTAAAAAGTTTATCAAGTGGAATGCTGAAGAATTGTTTTGTTTGAAATCATAAGAAAAAATATCTTTAATTTTATGAGAAGAATTGACGAATAATTAAACGAATTTAATTATTCGTCAATTATCTCGTATTATCCATTTATTCTGAGAATCGGTAATATTATTTAAAATAATATAATAAGAAAACAAATTTCTAAATTTATCTGTATCTGTATTAAATCCGCATATACAGATAATGTGGTCAACACCCCCTGAAAAAGCTGTTCATATTGGTACTTCGTTTCATTTTCCTCTTATTCTATGTTCCTTTTAAATTTTGAACTATCTATTGAATATATGGTTCCTCTGCTTATTATATTTCATAGTTTCACTTTATTATTCTTCATTTCACATTTTATTAGTTTTATAAAAAATAATTACCATTAATTATATTTTAGTAAATCTATTTAATCTGCTTTCGTGCTGAATGTATTGCTAAGCGTAACATTTTTGTATTTATTCTTGCATTTATTTCAATTTACTTGAATTTATGCATTAATTTTGAATTTTTTTGGCGATGAATAAATGTTGCCAAGAAGACGTATGGTAACGAGCGCGATGACGTAATACTAGGGTTGCCAAAATAGAATTTTCTGCATAATTCTTATAGGTCTCAATATCTATGACGTAATAAAAATGAGGTTTACAGATACATAAGAAAATCAGCCTAAAAAAATCGCCAAACTCAGAATTTGGCATCCTGATCCTGGATTATACGACACCTGTGCCAATTTATATTAAGTTATACTGTTACGCAGAATTACCAAAACTGTTATTCTGTTACGCAGAATTGCCAAAACTGTTATTCTGTTACACCAAAACTGCCTGATACTGCTTTATAATGCTTAATACTTCAATTATTACCATAATACTTTATTTAAGAATTTACTTTTATATATAAGGCTATTGCTTCATTTTTTCAAAGTTGTCATGGAATCAATCTTTGCTGATTTTTTTTAAGATTTATAAAGTACTTGAATTTTTAAAATACTAAAATATTTTACAAAAGTGTTATTACATCCTGAGCTGTAAACAACATATTTTGATAACTTTTTTCGTTTTAGTTGTTATTAAAATTTTAAAATGGAAAAGATACAGAAATCATATACGTTACTATCTATTTTTTACTGATCGATCTTTTTTAAATCTCGAGTAACATTTCTAAAACAATGGTTTTTATTATATTTAAATAATTGACATTATGAATTACACGAGAATAAAATTATCACATGCTATAATTGAATTAAATTTTTAATTCTACAATTCAAATAAATATAATAAATTATAAGCTTTTAAACACAAAAATTGAATAAAAAATAAACATCAAATTTTAACAGAATTTATTGAAATTTCTAAATTAATACTAAAATTACAGAATGTTTAAATTATTGATTGCATTTATTTTCTATGTTTACATATTTTGTACAGTGGTGTAATTGAACTTGAAGTTTATAGAGAATTTAAAGCACTGTAAGCTACCGTACCCCGGTGAAAATGCAACATATGAATTGTTTACATTCGTAGACATTGTAAACTTATCTCTAAGACAACTGGTAGAATTAAAGGGTAAAACGATTAAATATATTTCTAACTTTTCATGAGTCTGATAAATTTTTTTTCTTACACTGCTTTGAATGCTTCATTTAATTAGATCGGGTATCAGAAGTCTGAAAAAGTTAAAATATTATCATTATTCTATTTTTTAAATTACATCAATTTATTATTGAGTGATTACTGTAGAATAATAGCAATCAGCAAAAGAAATGTAATGAATCAGTAATTCTTAATTGTCAATACAAGGAAAAATACATTTTATACTACTTTTAACAATATTTAGTCAATGTTTATTCAGAAATCTCTCTCTCTACTACGTATATATATATATATATATATATATATATATATATATATATATATATATATATATATATATATATATATATATATATATATATATATATATATATATATATATATATATATATGTATATAAATGCAAAGTAAGATATAGAACTAAAAGCACAGCTGCAATGCTTGGGCCATTGCAGAAAAGCCATAATTGTGCCAATGTGGTCAACAACCCCTGACGAAGCTGGCCATATTGGTACTTTATTCCCATTTATATCTATCTTTCTTTAAAATTTCTTTCAAGTATTTTCAATGTAATTCTATTCAATGTATTTCTTTCAAGTATTATCAATGTAATTCTTTTCAATGTATTTTTTTCAATGTATTATTTTCCATTTAATATTTTCAATACATTGTTTTCCATTTAATATTCTACATTTGGCATTTTTCATTGTATTTTGTTTCATTATATTCATTGTATTTTATAAAATATACTATTAACTACATATATATATAAATATATTTGTCTATCTATCTATCTATCTATCTATCTATCTATCTATCTATCTATCTATCTATCTATCTATCTATCTATCTATCTATATATATATATATATATATATATATATATATATATATATATATATATATATATATATATATATATATATATATATATATATATATATATATATATATGTATATATATCGCAAAATATTTCTGGAATTATAAATTATACAAATGATATTTAATTCTGAAAACAAATTTGAGAATATTTGTTATTTTACCTTTTACTATTCATAAATATAGCTCAAACATTTAAAAAAGATGTCATAAGTTAATATTTTCGATGAAAATTGCTTCTTTTTAATAATTAAAATTTCATCCAAAAATTTAAAAATTATATCAATTAATAAAGAAATACACACTCAAGACATGTTGAAATTGAAAGCAGAACTTATGTGAATAAATCTAATCAAAGTGTGATTACTGTGATAAAGAAACTTACCACTTACACAAGCCACCACTAATTACCATTAATGCTCTGGGTGTGGGCTACCTGTTGATAAACAAGCAAAGTCATGTCTCCCGCAATATAACTTGAGGCTAAGTTTAGAAAGAATGGCACATTATAAAAAACCCAAGGTGGAAATTAAAGGAACTAGTATCCTGATAATATAATGAATAATAAAACAGTAAGCAAATTGCTATTAGATCTTGATGATTAGATGTTTTGAATGGTCAAAGTAAAATTAGAGTATTAAGAAAAATAAAATGCGGGTAAAACATAAAGGATAAAAAATATTCTGTTTACGGAAATAGAAGTTATTCAGAATCTGTTATTGAAGGCATCAAAGATGATTGGCTATTTTTATTAGCCTGAGATGGGAAAGATGAATTTACGGATCTGAATAACAGGTTTAGCTTTAGGGTAAAAGATTTCATAAAGATAACGCCTCTCATCTTTGTATAAGAATTTCAAAAAAAACCCCATGCATATTTATTATTTACTTTTTACTTACTTCGCGAAATGATTTTTTTAAAAAAAATTGCAAAGCAAACTGAAATTTTACAGAATTTTAAACTTGTTTGTTTTAAAAATTTATAATATTAATATGATCATATTGATAAAAAAAGTAAATTTTTAAAAAGGTTGATATTAATGGAATTAGGGTAGTTACAAATTTCTAAATATTTTTGTGCTATGCAAAAGTTGTCAATCATAAAATATTAAAAAGTTTTTTAATAATTTTCCTCTGTTAGGCTGTTTCCCATGCGATGTCAAATGTTTAAGATATGAGATATTAAAGAAGACAATCTATAGATGCGCAAGCCAATATATATAAAGGCTCATTTGCTCAGTTGTATTAGAAATATTCGAGATATTTTTCACCTTGGATGTAAACATTATATGTTGTTGTTGTTGTTACTAATGACACTTGGACAAGCCAAGCTCGCTATGCCTTGACTATGCGAATTTAAGTCAATTGGAAGCGTCTTTCGTTTAATCAGAGCACCATGAAGGTGAAAGTACGACTTTGCTCTACACACATGCCATAAGGACCCGTTTATAGGGTAGGCAACCCTTCACACCTCATTCATACAAGGAGAGGACAAAGACAGGATAGATAGAGAGAGAAAGTACATCCATGCCCGAACCGGGATTCGAACCCAGGACCTCCTTATCAGCAGTCAGGCACGCTGACCACCAGACAAGTTGGGCGACAAACATTATAACTATACTTTATTATGTATTCCTATTTAAATGGCTTACCATTGTTCTAAGAGGCATATTTCATTTGTATTTTTTTCAGTAGAAACTTAAATCGATTATTAAGAACGATATTGTCAATATCTAAATGTATGTCTTCAAAACTTTTAAATATAGTGAATGTTAGAAGACTCAAACTACACTATCATAATACATTTACTCATTCAGAAAAATAGGTAATTAAGTTTCTTGAAGGAAACAAATCAAAGTAATTAAACATTCACCCCATTTCCCTGTTTCAGTTATGTGCCATATTTAGCTATTATTTAATCTTAAAAAGTTTACATGAAATACATCCAAAAACGAAATTAATGATTTCATAACTGCATTTTTCCATCGATTCTAAGAATAAATAATTTGAGGTGTTTAATATAAGAAAAGTTCACCTGTACAAGTGCATCGGTATTGATAGAGTACTCTGAACACTACTAACATTTTGTTGTTGTTGTGTTGTTGCTGATCCCTGTTGTCTAGCAGCGCTAGACCAAGTCTATGACATAGCACACTCTCAGGAAATCAATGACCAATAATGGTCGCTCCAGAAGATCTTCTTTATCGAGTCCCAAGCACTCAAGGATATGATCCGGAGTGGCTTGGCTTTTGAAACACTTAGCGCAAATTGGAAATTCCTTTTCTTTGTTGTTAAATGCCAATGATCTTAGGTGGCCACTTCGAAAACGAGTTATTGTAGTTTGTTCCAGTCTGCTGCACCGGAGGGATCCGCCGGGACGATTACCCTGGTACCAATGGTGCACAGGGGGAATGTCAAATGCAGACCGAACAAGGCCTTTCTGTCTAGAGTATAGTTCAGTATAGGTAAGAGACGCCGGAGTAAGCAAAGGCTCGTCAGTACCTCTTTTTGCTAGGGCATCAGCCAATTACTAACATTTTGTAAACATAACTTTGGAAACTTAAATTTATTACAAAAATTTCAGAATCATACTTTGTGTGTGCAATATTTATTTTTATATCATCAATATTTATGGAAAACTGCTGAAGAATATAACTTTTTTTTTAACTTAAATGTGATTAGGAATTTTTAGTTTATGTTGCAATACAAATTACTACACAAAAACTTGCAGGTAATTTGCAAGAGACTGAGAGAATATGTATTATTAAAATTTAAATCAACTTATAAATGGGATTATAAATTAACAGAAAGTGTTCTGAGCACTCTAAAATGTAATGAATTAAACGGGAAGTAGCAGTGTGAAGAACTACCCATCGTAATATGTGATTTCAATTTCAAGAGAGTCAGGTTCAAATTAAATTTTTAATTTGTATAATAGTGTTCACTTGTGACGATTATGTTGATAAAAGGAAAAATACGAAAACGTACAAGAATCCAAACCAAACAAATTTGCTTGCAGAAAGAAGATAGATGAGAACCACTGTGGTGCAACAAAACATATATCTATGTTTTGTTGCATCACATTTGTTAGGAACGAATCTTCGACTCCTAAGAGAGTTGCTTCACTATTAGATTATGTTTGTACCAACTGTATGCCCATACAGTTGGTACAAACCGGTACATATCGGTACATTTCAGAAACAGAATATCATATGGAAGCAACTTATGGGTTTACTGATTTTGAAATCAATTTTTCTAGTGTATACATACACCATATTTTGTAAAGTTTGCTAGAGGACACTGAACATTCTGTTGGGTTGTTCGGAAAGTCATTTCGTTTTTCATGAAAATGAAAAACGTGCAGCAAATAAGTATTGTATTGCATTGCATATTGCCCATTCTAGTCCAATAGCTTTTATCATCTTTTTGGTAGTAGCACAATTCCACAGTCATAAAGTGGTTTGATTTTACTAGCAAAAAGCTGATCCATGTAGGAAAACCCCGAACAACCCAATACGTTAATTCAAGGAAAACTTGTATTTATTTAAAATATTTGTCTGTATTATATTTGCTTTTGAAAATCCTTGATATTGATTTATTAATAAACTTTATTATCAAATATAGTTTTAGATTTATTTTAAGTATATTTAAAATGTTATAATTTAATTTCAGTCACTAAGTAAAAAGTAGAATTTTTACTCAGTTTAAAAGTATAACTAATGCTGAAGTAATCGAAATTATTCATAGAAGTTCTCATTTATGGTATTGAGAAATCCTTTTAGAGTTAAATTTCCGAGGTACAAAATGTAACACATGTAATATTTCATATCTTTTATTTTACATTACGTTATAAACGAGAGAGGCATTCAAATGTTTCTGATGGATTTGAAGATATAAAGTTCAAGGTAATTAGAATGATGTTCAAGAAACATTTTTCTTCAGTATTCTCATCTTTTATGTTGTCATAACCTACAATAGATGGCTGGAAAAAGCAACACATAAAAGGCGCCAGTTTCATCTCCTACATTTTTTTTTATCTTGAAAAGTTAGTTCAGCTTGTTGAATTGCGGAGACTGACGCCAAACTTTGAACTTTCAACTCTTTTGTTCGAGCGATGGTGGTTAAACATGTTTTCAAGGGTCATTGATTTATACAATCTATATAACTATTGATTTAAAAAAATTGCTTTTATTGCGTGTGTGTTGTCACATTTATGATAATACAAATGTGAGATTTCCTGCTTGTGGACTCGTGATCTAATTGCTATGCATTTCCATTCAAATCAACCAAAATGTTTTTTTTTCATGTCAACGAAAATGTTTTTTTTCAATCAATGGAAATTTTTTATATGCTTACTTTTTTATTTTCTGAAAAGGTTAAAAATATAGTGTTATAGTGTATAGCTTAAGTAAATTAAAAATATCTCAATAATTGAAATGAGTGATTGATTATCTTTAACGTTTTTGATAATATACCATTGAACACAAAAATGCAACTGCTAAGGACGTAATATTATATTATAAACCTGATTATAAATAAAATAGAGAAGGATTTTACAATTATTTGCTCCTCTTTGAAGAAGATTTTAAAAGTAATTTTGCACATATAGAACTTAATCAATTTTACCAATTTTTTTTGGTTATATTGATACCACTACTCAACTTTAAAAAAAATGTTTAAAATAAAAAAGTTAATTTTGCTTAGCAATTTATATTTAGATTTCTTCAAAATTTCAAAAAAATTTTATTGACATCACAAGGGATTTTAAAATACTCTTCTAAATATCGTAAAAAATTTATTACTAGAGAAATATGACACCTTCTTGAAGATAGTTTATCAACCAAAACCGTCATAAGGATGTGGATGGATTGTCTTAGGCAATTGATAGAGAATCAGAGGACACAATCCTTAAGACGTAGAGGACCAAAACCGTCATAAGGATTAGGATGGATTGTCTTAGGCAGTTGATAGAGAATCAGAGGATACAATCCTTAGCATGCAGAGACCAAAACCGTCATAAGAATGCGGATGGATTATCTTCAGGCAATCCATAGAGAATCAGAGGACACAATCCTTAAGACGTAAAGGACCAAAACCGTCATAAGGATGTGGAGGGATTGTCTTCAGGGAATTGATAGAGAATCAGAGGACACAATCCTTAGGACATAGAGGACTTTAGTTTATCTTAATATAATTTCATAAATAGGGAACAAAGATTGTGATGTAAGAAAAAACCTGAAAAAGATTCAAGAACCCAACTTGACAGATGTGGATCTAGAGAACAGAAGCGCAATATCCATTTGTCATTGCTAATCCAGACTGGGATTGAACACAAAAACTTAAGCTCCACAGAATATGGTCCTAGCATTACACTATAGTAAGGTGAAAAATACAATATCTTTTAATTTTGTAACCATGAATAGTACTTAAGCTTCGACCTTGCGCCATAAAACCCAACCAACCTGTGCTTAAGCTTCAGTTATATCTACATTTTACTTTTGATAATTTAACATGAAAACCACCATTTTATTGGATGTCATAAAGACTGCGCTAATTTGACAATTTTTAGATTCAAATTATTATTAATCATATTTTATACATGAAAAGTAGAATTTTCTTGATTTTGTAATGGTTCTTCTAAGAAGAGGAGATTTCGCTTCACATCAAAAATATTTTCTTTGTAACATAAAAACGGTTTAATATTTTTATAGATAGTTCTTTGAAGCAACTATTAAAACTAAACATTTATTTCTTTCCTTAGTGAAACAGTAACTATTGTAAGGTATATTTAAGCGAAGGATATTAGAATCCCACATAGGAAAACATTTTATTAATTTAAATACTAAATTTATCTCATTTTATATTTTTCTCATGGAAAGCAGTCCCATTCTATAGCTGTCACAAATTGAAAAAAATCATTTTTATTTTTAATTTTTTATAATAACATCAAAATTTTTTTTATAATTTTAAACAACTATTTGCGTGTAAGATTAATTGCTTTCCTAAAGTCATTACAGCATCGTAATTTTAAACATCGAAAGATTCTTTGATTATTGTAGAATATTTTACATAATAGATTTTGTACACTATTCATGATTCCATTTGATGAAACTTTCTAGAGAAGAAATGATATTTTAAGAAATTTTGAACGAAAAATAATTACAATAATTGAATTTGTAACATCTACTTAAAACAAATGTTTAATCTTTATTCAATTTATTAAAAAACCGCAAATGTTTTACATACTATAGAATAACTAGTTTATTGCTTTTAACTCTAAAAAATTTGAAGAACATGTTAAACTTTGTTATTGTTGTTTTCCTATGACACTTGGACAAGCCAAGCTCGCTTTTTTGCCTTTGGCAGTGCGAATTAAGTCAATAGGGAGCGTCTCTCGTTTGGATCAGAGCACCACGAAGGTGAAAGTACAACTTTGCTCTTTTTAAGGTGCCTCGTCATTTTGAACCACGGTCAGGTGACGAGGCCACACCTGAGCTGGCACCCTTCTCTCCACATCAACGCCACACCAGCGGAAGGATTTTGGACGTCACATATTAACGTGGACATGTCTCCAACCCACAGAGTTCCAGCAACCCAGTGACGGAGAGTACACCGTGGTCACCCTCCCAACCACTGTCCGCTGCAGATGATGCTTCACTTTGCTGAGCTTACGGGAAGCGGCGTGAAGCTACTGAGCCACTGGAGCATGTTAAATTGAATATATCAATCATATATATCATATTTAGAAAAGTTTAGCTATGACTTCAGAGTAAAAATTTCTTTTACCTTAAATGTTTCTTTCTAAAAAACATAGTTGCAAAAAATATTTAAAAATTTCATAAAGGACTGCTCAAAAATGAACTTGCAACACTGGTAAAGAATATACACACACGTTAGAAAATCACAAGATCTCTAGAAGTAAAAAATATATGCAGATGAACTAAATTTCCTAGCAAATATTTCCAAAATACACAATTTTCAACTGAAAAACCAAAGCTTTGATTCCAAAATTGTTGTATATCTTATATCCATTTAAAGCGTTTAGTTTGTACTCCTACGTTTCTATAAAAATGAGACACAAACCAACATTCTTCAACAATCCAATAACAAATTTATTTAGCTAGGCTTAACAAAACTACAAAATAATGAGAGAGCAAGAGTCCAGAGCTCTTGTTCCCACAGCAGCTACTTTCTATCTATCTATATCCTGTTTTTACATTTGCTTTCGTTTGAACCCAAAACTTTTGGGAACCCTAAGGCGCTATCACCTCTACCTCACCATAAACCCAACATGAGTATTAAGTAAACTACTAAACGGCGTAAATATTTGTTATTCAGAAATAATATCAATGCTGGAGAATACTATGTAAACCACAACGATATAATTAATAATAGTTAAGTTGTGTGATATGGAGTTCTCGATAAGTCAATTACTATCTTCTTTGGTTTCGACGTAGGCACTCTCCTAGGAATGTGTGCCACGATTGACGCAGTAACGTATGAGTCCAAATTACTGTTCTGTTTTTCGAGCTGAGCTTTTTGCAATTGAAGAGGCTTTAAATTTCTGTTACTGAGGGTATAGTCTCTGATATCTGGATCCTCAGTGATAGCCGAAGCTCCATACAACATCTGGCCCAGTGGTGGTGGCATGGTGACATAACAACAACTAAAATAGTACAACATCTTGCTAATTTGAAAGCCAGTACCATAGTCTTCCAGTGGGTGCTATCTCATGTTAATGTGTATGGGAAGGAAGTTGCGGATCAGTTAGCCAAGGATGGAAGCCAGCCTACAGAATATCATCATTGGAGACTGCTTGTCGTCCTCAGAGCTGACCTCTAGAGTTAGGATGGCTATCAATGCTACTTTTAGGGATACCATTCCTACCCACGAATGGTACACATGCAAACATCCTGGTTCCGCACTAATGGGTAAACACAAGAGATGCAGCCAAACGGCTTTGACAAGACTACGAAGTGGCCTCCTGCTTGCTCAGAGACACGTCTCTGGCACCAAGGTCTACCCTCTCTGTCCCAAATGTCGAGTGGTTCAGGCCTCCCCATCTCATATTTTTCAGTGCATTGGGTGTGAGAGAGGAGACTTGGAGTTGAGACCGGAGGTGGTGCTTGAGAGACTGACTATTTTTGGATTCATGGGGCTAGTGTGATGGTACTGTCACGCCAGTCGGGGATAAGCAACAACAACAACACGTATGAGTTTACGCTGAAGAGATACTGGATAGAGCACAGATGCATGTTAAATCATATTTGTAAGCAGATTTAACATCGCGTGATTCACAGTCTAACGACTGAAATTTGTAGTGCAACTTTTATTTAATGTAGACGATGTATTAGTGAAAGGGGTTTTTAAGGGACCACATTCACTCAAGAGAAACACGAAGTACTCACACCGATACAGAAAGATACTGTACTATAATACTATACTGTATAATAATAATGTTTAATAATACTGTACTATAATAAATACTGTATCTATTCAATAATGTTAAAGAATGGTGGTATTAAAGCTTGAAACCTTCACCTCCAAAAGAATTATCCTCCCAACTTCTAATTCCTTACATCAATAGCTGAATTTTTCTGACAATGTGTAATCAATAATCTGACAAGTGAAATTTGTTACTAGCTTCCTTGCCTTCTAGGTATGTACTCATTGACTTCGAGAATTACTTTTCGAAAGCAGTAAATGATGTTCACGTATATCCTGAGAGAAAACCTTGAAACATCTATCCCGATATATGTGCATGGAGAGAAGAGAAACGCAATTGCTATCTCTTGCTTAGCCACAGCGGCGTAGATCATACCAGAGACCCTCCATTCCGAAGAGCTTGGTTTTATCATTAATCATCAGAACTATCATTTATCACTATCATGAGCCTACAAACAGAAAAATGGAATGAACAGTTTGTCAATATCCATTTATTAAAATGCTTGATGTTCAAAGCATTTTCTTTCATTAAAAATTCTATAAATCTGTTTTCTTATGATCATTTGTAACAAGTTATATGAGTTTCAGCTTAATGTTCGGTAATTAGATACGAATGTTGTTTTAGTTATCAACACAGATATGCACTGCAAATTGGTTTTGAGACTATTACTAAGCAATCGTAGATGCTTCTACGATAGCTTCAGAATATCACCTGCCATTCGATATCACTAAGCGTCACGTCAATCAAACATGACTGACGAAACGCTTAGTGGTATGGGATGTGGTTTTAGGTTGGAAAGAGAATTATGTTTGGCAAGAGCTATAAAAATTAGATAAATTACAGCAGCTTGAAAGCTGAATGTTGCATTGTACAAGTTGTGTTTATGGTTCAACTTTTTGATCAGGCTATTCCAAAAATTAAGCTAAATCTCACTAGGGTTTCATTAGCGTCACATTGTGATTTCTGAGGATACAGATTGAATTATATATTCTTTACTTGATGAACTTACCTGAATGAAAGACATAGTCTTTAACATAATTTGAAATGCACTACTTACTGTGCTATGTGTGTGATATATATTATAGAGCAAAAGTGGAAATTAGGTTGTTGGTTGGATATAGTCCGATAAATCTTTTGTGCAAGTAGCAGCACAACAGTTAAAGCACAGTTTATAGAATTTGTTACAATAAAGTCATAGAACTTCATGGCACATAAATTCTTTGGTTACTTTATAGATCTAAGTACAGTTGATAGATTAAAGTTTTTAGTTGAATGGCTACATTACATGGTCCATTTATTTTAAGATGGATACTCCTTTATTGTGACGTGCTCTTTTTGTGTTTTTGAGAGAGATTACTTTAGTTGGAATCACTGGGGTAGTTTGGATATATTCACTGGGATAGTTGGGATAATATTATTTTAATGGTCAAATGTCCAACCGTACTTAATTTCAGTAATAATAAAAAAAACTTTATACAAGCAGCTAAATCTTAATAATTCAATGTGAATTTTTATAATGAAAAAAAGCTGCTCCCTCCTCTGATCTTTTGGGAACTGATAATTTCTGTGTATTAAAGAGTATTAGGAGACTTAGGACGAGGACAAACTCAGGTGGCTAATGATTGACTCATAAATTCCTTAATTTATAGTTTTGGATTATTGCCTCAGGTTGCATATTGATAATGGATATAAGTTCTTTCGCATATCTTTGTTTAATTTTTAAATCAGTATTTATTTTAGATTTATTATGTTTCAGTAATTTTTTACCCTCGATAAAAGCACTTTAATTTACGAATTTACTTTTGACATGTGAAGGATATGAATTCATAATGTTTTCAAAAGAGTACATTATATATTTTTCAATTTTCGTTTCCAAAATCTGAACTTATTCTGTATTTTCTTTAGACAGCATATTTTAGAACATTTATAATGTTTTAATGTTTCAGTAATTTGTTATTATTAATGAAGTTATAATGTTTCAGTATATTTATCCACGATAAAAGTAGTTTAATTCACGAGTCTACTTTTGACGTGTGAATAAAATGAATTCATGTTTCTAAAATACATGCATTATATGTATATTCTTCAGTTTTCTTTTATAACATTTGAGCTTCTATATTTTCTTTGGACAGCATATTTTAGAACATTTATAATAAACTAAATGAATTTATTCATAAAATTTGTTATAATTTAAAACTAGTCCATTAAAAAAACGATATTTTTTAATTATTTTAATTTATGAATTTTTATTATTCATCTTCCTCATTACTGTTCATCCTGTTTCTTCTTTACTGTCCTTCTGTATTAATTTTAAGCTTCTCTGCTAAACTGGCTCAAACTGGCAAGTAAATAGTCTGCAACTCAACGAATCTCAAATTCGATACCGGTAAATATTTACCATACGGTCACCATTGGCGACATTTTCAAAAAGTCGCCAAAGATGACCATATGACGAATTTCCGATCGGAAAAAACGGCGAGAGGAAAATGGCTGAAACAGTGACAAATATTTCATACGTTGTTGGTATTTAACAATATGCTCAACTTATTTTACAAAATTAACAAAAAACGCAGATTTATAGATTTCAAACATCAATGGTAAAAAAATTAATTTGATATGTTAAATTATTCATAAAATGTTTTGATTAAATTTTATGTTAATGAATTCAAATCGGTAAATATTCATGAGAAATTAATGACAAATAGGGTTACCAAAATACTAGTTTGCCGGGTTTCCAGCAAAAATGTTCGCCAAATTTGGCGCCGAAAAGCGCGCCAAGGGTAACTGTACAGTAAAACTAATCCTCGATTCCCATCTTGGATATGAATGATTTTTAAAAATATGATTCCCGTTTTAAATTGTAAGTCCAGGCTTAATTTGCTGTCGTATGCAAAATGCGTCTGAAGAACGATAAATAAACCTAACAAAGCCAAGCTAATTTTAATAGCATTTTTGTCAGAATATTTGCCAGTGTTGTGTTATGTTTCTAAAGTTATTTATGTGAATTCATTTTCGTTACATCAAGATTGGTGAAAAGATAACGTAACTCTTGGAAAATCTTTCTTTTTAATACTTAACCTTATCATGTACATATATATATCAAAATGTCAGAAAATTATAATGGTAAAATTTTATTACTCTTATAAAATTTTAATTCGCTATTTAGACAATTGGGCCTTTATGCAAAAAATGCAATGAAAAAGAGTGCAGAAATTTTGAGATTTATCATTTCGATACTAATTATTTGTATAAAAATTGTAACAAAACAGTCAAACTAAAAGCACTTTTTTAATCATTTTGATATCATATTTGCAAAATACATCAATTGTAAAAGACATCAAATTTTGTCATAAAAGTTTATTATATATTATTTTTTAATGAAAATGTATAATAACTATGACAGACTATAATACAAAAGCAGTTAAATACACGGATATCATTTATTCTTTTTTTTCCGATATTTATTTCTTTGCCACTTTTTTTAACGAAATTTCAAAGGTTATATGTATTAATACATTTTTCAAAAATCTATAAACAGCTTTAAAAGCAACAATGTCGTAAAAATTATTTTAAATAATAATATTTCAAGAATTGTGAAATAGGAAAGAACATTTTACATGTATATTACAGAATACAGACCACATTTATTACCAGATAAAAAGTGTACAAAAATATTTTGTAGAATGAATGAATTTGTGAAGCTTAAGTCTATTTAAACATATTTATTTTGCTAATTGAGATATTTAATAGTTATTAGCCTTTATCTTAAGCGATTTTTTTAACAAAACAAATTAAAAAATAACTTTCTAAGTGGGAATCAAATGAGCAACGCTTTTCGACTTCCTGTTCCCTAATGTGCACTGGTGAATAATACCATCCTTCGTGAAGTCTCTGACAGGCATACAAGAATTGATGGTTCCATGCTTGAAACGTCGTGATTCAAGATTCTCGCAGACAAAGCACATGCGCAGATATGTAGATTAAAAATAATCTTTCATCATCTGTGGTTGAGATAACATGCGAGATTAGGTGGATTTGCAGTTGTGGATCTTTTACAACATCGGCCACATGCTGAGTTAGGTAAGTGGGCGGTACTTACGGCACTTATTTGGTCATTAATCAATGATTGTTTAGGAGGAAAGAATCACTATAAAACCTTTTTCTTCTTGAATTTAATAAAAAAATGGTGAAAATAGCAAATCCAGACAATGAGTTTTAAACTATAGATTCATTTGCCTCCATTTTATCTTACACAAGTTGAAGCTAGATATTCTGAGTAAGACTAGTTTTTCACAGTTTCTTTTAAAAAATAAAAATCATAGAGTTTGAAAGAATGAGTGGAAAAATGTGTATCTTTTTCTTCTAAGTTTTGTTTGTAGATACATAAGTATGCGTTAAGATTTATAAATTTTAGAAGAAAAACAAAATTGTCTCATTAAGTGGTTACATTTCGTTATTTAGGACTAATTAAAATTGCTAATTAGAACTACGGTTGGAATGCTAATTACAATTTAATAGGGTGTCTGTGTGAATCCACAGAAATATCCAGTATAAAGTGGGAATTAAACTTACAAATATTGTCCTGAAGGTTAGAGAGCTAGCCATTGGCAAAACAGTTTCAGGTGAAAAAGAAAGGAAATTTTAACGCATTTAAAAAATTTATTGTAATTGAATTTGTACTTAGTGACAATATATCAAAAAATTCGTTGGTTTCTTGTAATAGAATTTTTGAAAATAAATATTAATTAAAAAAAAGTTTTAAAAAGAAGGTATATTGGCACTTTCCAACGGACAAATATTTACAATGATTTGCAAGTAAAATTTTCAGAATTGATATTTTTAAGGAATATTTTCTGCTCATTGGCATGTTGAACCTTTTACAATAAGTTTCTGAAGAGAGTATCTTTATAGGTCCATATAAATTCTTGTGTGCTCATATTAACTTATTCTGTGGTTTGTTCAAGTAAACGTTATCTTGCATTTTACATATCAACATTTTTCAGTTTAAGGTCATTTTATGCACAAGAGAGCTAATTGGATCGAAAATTGCTTTTGAACTGAAGGCAAAAGCTCTAATTTTTTAACTTGCTAACATCAAAGTGGACAATATTTTTTTAAATAATAATATCATTTGTTATACACGTTAACAAATTATGTAAGATTAAAATCAAGCAACTATAGTAAAAATTAAAAATAAATGCGTCAAAGATATAAAAATATCCCAAAAATCATTTTAAATATTAGCTGAAAGCTTTTAAACTTCTTCAGAACACTTCAATGGCAAAAATTGAATCACATTTATTGTATATCTATTTTTTCATTGGAAGATACATAGTGAAACTACGAAAGTTTTAAATTAAAAGAGTGTTATTCCACAGAGCTCACACAAAAAGTTCTTAAAACACAAGTAAAGGTTTTCACTTTAACTTGTGTTTAAGCATTTTAGAACCTAGCAATAATAATTTTTTCCTCTAGATAGTCAGCTTATAACGTCTCAATTCTCAGACAGAAATTATGAATATTGTTTGATTCTGCAGTTCGTTATCATTTTGAAATTATGTGCTACAAATTGTGCCCCTGTGAGTTATTTTTTAAAGTGAGAAGGTGATTTCATGACTTTACGATTATTTTTTCCACGATGACTAATTGGATTACGACCGATAGTTTAAAAGGGACTCTGAAGTACTATAGCATCCATATCCTAGGTGGGAATAAAATCTATGAATTGTAAGCTAGTGCATAAATATTCAGCTGTCAGTTCGTCTTTAAAGGGCTATTCTGACCTTTTGAGTAATTCATTGAAAAAAATAGACTTAAAATTTAAATCAAATATGCCCGTTTAACGTGATGATAAACTATTTTTTCTGATAATATTTGTGAAAAATATAATCAAAATTAAAATAACAGTAAGTAAATTCTTACTATTATGCTTTTAAGTATAATTGTAAAAATTTAATTTTTACTATTTTAAATTTAACTATGTTTTACAAAGTCATGAAAATCGTGAAGTAATATACACTTCTCATATTAATACAATATTAAAAATAATATCCAATTGAGGTTAAAGCATACTAGAATATTTATTATAAGAGGTAAAATTCATTTTAAACAACCATTTTTGTGTCAAAATTCATTCAAATATTCACTAAATTCATAAAACTAAATTCATATTCACTTTACTAAATTTTTAAGCATACATAATTTAGTTAAAAAAATCATTTTGAAATAAATTGTACACGTAAATGAACAAAATGTGAAGTTTGTATCTATTTTTTTGGAAGACTGAATACAAATAACTAAATCAAATTGAAAAAAATTATGCCTGAAAAGAAAATTTCTTTCCTCAAAGAAATTTTCCATGAAATTACCTAAAAACTTTTATTTTGCTGTTAGAAGAAGTTGAAGTCCTCAAAACACATATTGGAAGAAAATCATTTTCAATAATGATTTTTATTTCGGTAATTTTCCATTTCGCCGGCGCAAATCTCGCCAAGCGAAAATGAAGTCGCCAATTGGCGACAACACACAGTATACACATAAAAAACTTTAAATAATGTTGTTTTACATAAAAATTTTTAAATTTATTTATTTAATTGTTGTTCTCGTGTTCACGCTATGCGTGGAATGATGGGTGCCAGAGCCTCAATTTATTTACTTATTATATTAGATTACAATTTATCGGGTGATGCATATTTCAAAATCTTATTATTTTTTTTAAATATTTTTTTATGTGAATTTGTTACGATTATTATTTTTTAAGATATATTTTTAAAATCCGATTTTTTCTAGAGAGATTTTATGAAATTATTAAATTTGTATACATAGCAACATAGCATAAAATTATGAAATGGAAAAAAAGAGTCGAAATAAAGTCGTTGACAGTAAAAGGCCGTCACATGTTTTGGAAACGTAGCAGTAAAAGGTTACCAGCGGAGATATTCCCTCTAGCGCCGGTTGTATCATTTTTGGCGACTTTATCGCCTGCGCCGGCGAAACGGAAAAGTACCTTTATTTCCTTATCAAAACATTTCAGATAATGTTGTGAGTTATTATATTAAGAATAGACAATTGATCAAAGATATTTGACACCATCTTTATCGCATTACAATTATACTAATAAAATTAATTCGTTAATAAAATAATGATTAGTTCAGAGATTTGAAAACAATATTCAAAAGGGGAAAAAAAACTGCCTACATTTTTAAAACAAGGTTTCGCAACTTAAATTTTTCTTTGAAAATTCACTTCTTGGTTATTTATTGAATATTTATTTTTAATGCCTCAGATGCGCATTAGAGGGAGGGTTTGAGACATTTTCCTTCTTAAAATTTCTGTATCTTAACACAGCGTGTTTACTGAACTCAAACATGCCTCTATTCACAAGCATCACAACAGGTGGTCGATAAAATGTTACTATATGTTGCTTGGTAAGGAGATTTTCCGCATGTGGTAAAATATTATCTTCGAAAGATCGTTCTGATATCAGTGGGTAATCAGTTATGGCATCTCTAATGAAGGAACACAGTTCAAGTTGAAAGAAATCTTTTATTTCAACATATTTTAAACATGAATAAACTAAATCTATATCATATTTTTTAACATTTAATGCTTTTTCCCCAACAGGTTGGAATCCTTTCATTTAATGAGAGTAGTATAGCTGAAATCCTCATTAAATGCCAAAAAAAAAAAACAATTACAATATAACTATTATAACTGGTTTGACATTTTAATCAACCACTAATGATATAGATCTAGGGAACTTATAATTATATTTCCATCCAATTCTGACAATTCCTTCCTGTTGTAGCAACTTCAATTGCCAGCAATATAAGTGAATTATAGAGAACTGTTACAAAAATTCGAGACTTTCTATATTTTGTTCATGTGGTGATTTTATATCTTCCCTTAAAATTTAAGTATTTCTTACTCAATTTTCTAGCTTTTTTATTGAGTTTGTAACTAAATTTTATATCTGTTTCATGAAATATTTTTAATTGGTAATTCTACAAAAAATACACTTTAAATGTAAATCAAAACATTTTTATGATTAAAATATGCTGTATTATATTGCATTGTATAAGAATGACTTATTGTTTGTTTACTGCAAACACACGTTAATTCTGATATAAAAACAATTCCAGTAAAGTGAAAAGATTTTGTAAAATGTTTTGTGCATATAAATTACATTTATTGCATTAATTTTGTAGAAATATCCCTAGAATTATAATATTCATATTCAATTTGTTTGAATATAGAACTATGAATACTATATTAATCTTTTCCAATAGCTGAATTTTTTTCTTAATGTTAAAACCTGTTAAATTAGAAAAAATATATTTCATTAGAATGAAATCAGTTATTCATATATTCACACAAAAGTACTGAATTACTTTTTTTCCATTCGTTTTATATTTTCGTTATTTATATGTTCGTTGATTTTTTATATTTCTTTTGATGTAAAATATTTAAAAAGTTCTTTTCACTATATGCTATTTTGTGATTAGGTTTATTATTTAATCTTGAAGTAGCAAAACTCTAATATTATCAAGCATAATACATTTTTTATTATGAAATTAGATGATTATATATGATTACATATACATACATAACGTTTACAATTTAGAATTAAGTATTGATTTTGAAATTGTTTTAGCATTCTTATTTGATTAAAAGAAATACATAATGATTATTTAAAATTTTCTAAATGTTAAGCGGTTATATTTACAGCTACCTTCCATGTTTAAGTGGGTAGATGGCGCTAGGTGCAACAAGTGAATTTCCCAGAAAGGCACTTCACTTAAGATATTGAAGTTGAAGTGGTTTTTTTCGTTGTTTATTTTGTGCGGCTGTTTTGTGAAATTATATGTAATGTGCCGTTATTGTTATATATTGTGATGTAAAACTTTAATTATATTAATAAACAAATGTTCCTGAAAGCTTTGTTATTCCTATTTATAGTTATATTTGGAATCATGTGTTTATAAATATGAATATTTAAAACAAAAATTAATGTGTAAACATGAATACAAGTTAATCAAGATATCCTAAAATTTACTTATAATAAATTCAGAAACTAAACACAAGAAAAATTTTGGCTAGTTTGGGTATTTGATCTTTATACAGAATAACGAAACATTTATTTACTGAAATAAGCAGAGCATTTTGGTTCAAACTAAATTATACATAAAAGTATTGTGGATTTTTCGAAAGATTACAAGCTCTTGTGTTCAAAGCTCTGTCATATCAAACAGGATTGGCATTCTTTTAATTAAGTCTCCACAAAGTTGTCTCCAAAGTATATGTCGGGAAATGCTGCCATTTCCTGTCACCAAAAATCAGTGATAAATCAAGGTTTACTAGAATAGTATAGTTTATTATATTATATTCTTCCTGTCATCATCATAATAGCTGAATACCAATTACCTTTTATATTTGACCAATTAAAAAAGTTTAATTTTTAAAAATTACTACTGTCATTTTAAATTAAATTAAAACTAAAATAATAGCAATACATTCAGCTATTAAAATAAGATGATGAAAAACTCTTAAACAGAAAAAATAATTTGGTATTTATCATACAGTTTTATGTAGTATTATCAAATTAATTGACACGTGAACAATAAATATACTTAATAAAAATTTGACCATGAAGCTAAAACATTACTTTTTAAATTTTGATGAACTATACAGATCATATATCAACAAAAAATGTTTCACTTATACAATTAATTTCATATTTAACCAATTATAATTTTAAGAACTTATTATTGATTAAATATGATAAATAATTTTAAAAACATTAATCCTAAATTCTAAAAATTAAAAATATTTTAGAATTGCGGTTTACTTAGAAATAATCAAAAAAATATTTTTTAAATTAATTTTACGTTTTGACATTCCTGTATAAATCATCTTCAAGATAATAAATTGAACTTATTCTTCTTTAGTTAAAATTTCAATTTATCAAAAAGAAACGAAATTTTCCAAAATTTTAAGAAATCATTATGGAAATTAATTAGGGATTTTCTTGATATGGAAGAGTCACATAGAAAGAAACTTTTTCACAATCTTTTATGATAGGTTCTTCAAGTTCTTTTACATTTAAGTGTGGCCATCATGAAATGGCTTATAATTTTTAACCGTATTAAATTGAAGAGATCGATACTCGAGCTGGCTCCTTCCTTCCCTTTCATGTCACATTAATAGAAGATTTGGTTTGGCTGGCTCGTTACTATAATCCCCAATTTTTTTTAAAAATACGATAATTGGACCATGAACTAAAATTTAAAGAGAATTCGGCACAAGTGCTGTATAATCCAGGATTCCAAATTCTGAATTTTTTTGGCGGTGAAAAAATGTTGCCAATATGACGTATCGTGACGTACGTGATGACGTAAATACTAGGGTTACCAAAATAGAATTTTCTGCATAATTCTTAAAGGTCTCCCTCTCGTAATAAAAATGAGGTTGCCAGATACATAAGAAAATCCGCTAAAATATCGCCAAACTCAGAATTTGGCATCCTGGATTATGCGGCACTTGTGCCGAGAATCCCAAGCATATACGCCCGAACTGAGAATCAAAACAGTTAGCTATTTAGCTCCCATATCTGTCGGCTATGAAAACTGTCAAGTTATGTACGAATGTATAACTTATAGATTATTTTGTTGAGTTAGGGATAATTAAGAGAAACTAATTCCTCTACCATCGTTAATCGCATTCCCATATCTTAAAACGATATCCCCAAAATTGTTCTGAGATGGAGAAAAAAATTGTAGCAGTATATTTGATATTAAATAAGAATATATATAATATTACTGCAAACAATGAAAAAGGAATGCCTTTGGAAATACATTTGGTGTTTTATAAAAAAACATATCGTAATTTTTATAAATATTCAAGTAAACTGGGGATACTGCTAAGAGGATAGAATAATTTTTTAAATATTACAAATTTATACGCTATCCCTGTGTTGCCATCATAATAATAAAAACTTTCTATGGATATCATAACGAGAGTCTCTTGGTGATTAAAGAAACTTAAAACACAAAATCAATTCTTCTATTGCATATAGGTTCCCAAACTTTTTTTCTCGTGGACCACTTTGAAAGTTTTACTATTTTCGGTAGACCCCCTGCTACAGCATTTCCACTGTATTCCCCAAACTCCTCAGAAATATCATCCTAAATTGGGGGTGTTAAGAAGGAAAAAAGACACATTTTCTTGAGCCCCATTTATTAAAATAATACTTGTGGTTATACACAAAATTATGAACATTTATTATTACAAACATTCAACAACTGACAAAAAATCAACAATGAACTCTGAAATGTAAATCAACAATAAAAAAATAGTCTTACACATTTAATAAGATGGCGCACGGGCGGCACTTTGCAAGTTCCGACGTGTGGTGCACACTTGTACTATTATCTATTGTTCTATTCAATTCTGTGTTTGAACTGAGTCTCGAATATTTTTGAGTACCTACATTGTGAATGATGTTACCTACTTTCCTAGGTAAATCCAAGCTAAAATTTTTGTTCTTTATTATATAAACCAGAAATTTTTCGTGGTCCCCCATTTACAACTTGTAAACCCCAATTTTCTTTTCACGCTTACGTGTGTGGTCTCTTATGGATCCCTGGGGGTCCACCTGGACCACTTTGGGAACCTATGCTCTATTGCAACGAAGAAAGGGCAAACGGGCTTTTGTATCCCAAAACAGTTAGCCAAAACAAAGGAAAACGTCTGTTTACTTAAAGAAAATAATCAAATAAGAATATTTTTTGCTATTGTTTAAATTGGAAAAAGAATGATTTGGAAAATATCAATTAAATTTTGCAAGAAAAAATTTCATATTCTTAAAAAAATATCAAAAAAATATTGCAATGATTGTAACCACTTAAAATTTTTAAATTTTAAATATTATATATAGTAATGTTCTTGTCCTATAAAAATTAAAAATATATTTTAAAATTACAAATGTAATTTCATTTTCTTTGCTTGTTTAAAAACAAATACTCATATTATTTTCGGTACTCACATATTTTTACTATACTCATACCTTATGACAACTATGCATTTATTTTTAAAGAAATCATATATTTTCAACTTTTTTTTAAAGTATGATATTAAGATGCATTATTTACTTTATTTCACTAGGCAATAAAAAAATTCATTTAATTTTCATTTAAATAAGTTTATGGTAACTAACAAGCGTTACTTGTCTTCTAATATATCCCCTTCTGTTTACGTTATATTTTTCTTTTGATCTTCACATTAAATCGCATTTCGTAAGTTTCCGTTTCTAATGAATGCAATGCATTTAGAGTGAGTCGCTCACCAGCGTTTATCAATTTCAACTAGCAGAAGTAAAAAGCCGGAAGTATGTGGCAATACTCTAAGAAAGTTGAACACATTTAACTGGAAAAACAGTTATTCATAATCCGAAGCAAACAGCCTTTTATAATATTCAAAGTAATTGCGCTTGGACGAGAAATAAATAATGATTTGACTTAGGATGTTCAAAATTTTATGCATGTTTCAAAGGTAATTCATTTCTTTAAATAAAGTGTCAGAAATTATAAAATACTTTTCTCACACGTGATATATAGCTACATAGTTTTTAGTGAGTTGAATTCTGTACAATGCATATATAAAATTGGAAATAAATTATATTTTATGTATGCATTGTAAGGAATTCCTTACAATGCTTGCATAAAATAGAGTTAATTTTCTGTTTTATATATTGTTACAAATTTATAAATAATAATTGTATTCGTCTCTTAAAATATCTCAGACAGATCGGAAATACTCACATTTTGGGCAAAAATTGCGGTATTTAGGCGTGTTATAATTTAAAAGCGGGTTTCCTAATGATTTGGTGACTTAGCGATGTTTTGGCGAGAATACTTGGCGACAATTGGCAAGATTCTTGGCGACATGGCGAGAAATAGATACGCCTGGAAACATCCATCACCTAAGCTCTAGGACCAATATTTTTCGAGATAGCCTAGAAGCTTCCAGAACCTTGGCGAAATTGGTAGATTTCTCCGCCAAGTCAGGTATAAATACCGCAGCCCGACATGGAAGAAGTTTAGTTTTGTGAAGACAGTCAGTGAGTGAAGACGATTAGTTGTGACTGCTAGTATAGAGAGCTGTTCTCTGACTGAGGTATTTGAGACCTGTGATTGGAAGCTGTTTCTTATTATATCTGACGAATTGTAGCTGTGTATAAGTGTGATTGTTACAGCTGGAATTTCTTGATATCTAGTGGAATTTTTACGAATAAAAGTCTTGAGTTCACATTAAGTGATTGCTTTATTCAACTCTCAATCGACACGAACCCTGAAGCGCGGTACAATATATTCAATGTACTTAACTAATTTGTTGATAATTTATAATTGTTTGAGAGAGAGAGAGATTATGAAATTTATTAACTGACTTAATATATTTTTAAAAATGAAAGTAACTATGATTTTTAAGAATTTTGGTAGAAAATTGCTTTTAACATAAATTAATCCTTAAATATTCTGTGTATGCTTAAATTTCTATATAACTTATTCAGTTTTTCTTTTATATGTAAATGTAATGAAAATATTTTAGCATACATCTTAGCATTTATTATATTAAAAATAAAATAAAAATCTTTATTATACTATTTTCCTTATTTTTACTTCATATACATTTAAAAATAGTTTTATTGCAAATAAATGTGAGGAAAATATGTCTCAAAATAGAGAAAGGACTGTAATGATTAAAAGATTCTTTATTTTACAGCAACTATTTTATTCTAATCAATTTTTAGCTTTAAAAATTACAGTTTCTTGTTAAAGAAAAGTTGTGATTGAAATATTTTTAACGATTTGTAAGAGCAAAATCAGATATTTCAATGCCGACTAATTTTTGTAGTGGTCAGCGTGCCTGACTGCCGATAAGGAGGTCCTGGGTTCGAATCCCGGTTCGGGCATGGATGTACTATCTCTATCTATCCTGTCTTTGTCCTTTCCTTGTATGAATGAGGTGTGAATAGTTGCCTACCCTATAAACGGGTCCCTATGGCATGTGTGTAGAGCAAAGTCGTACTTTCACCTGCATGGTGCTCTGATTAAACGATAGACGCTTCCAATTGACTTAAATTCGCATAGTCAAGGCATAGCGAGCTTGGCTTGTCCAAGTGTCATTAGTAACAACAACATATAATGTTTATATCCAAGGTGAAAATATTTCTAATATAACTGAGCAAATGAGGCTTTATATATATTGGTTGCGCATCTATAGATTGTTTTCTTTAATATCTCATATCTTAAACATTTGACATCGTAAGGGAAACAGCCTAACAGAGGAAAATTATTAAAAAAAACTTTTTAATATTTTATAACGAGCTTTGCTTGTCCAAGTGTCATTAGAAACTACAAGATATTTCAATACTTAATTTATGAAATTTTCCGATATGAAGATAAAAATTTTATGAATTGGTAGGATAATAATTAGATTAACAATATAAACTTTCTTAAATGGCACCTCATCAATTAAACATAGAAATACAATTTTTAATTTGCTTTATTGTTTCAACTTGTATAAAATATTTAAATTAATTTTAAATGAAAATGTTTTAACAGATTTTTTTATATTATCATTCCGTCAAGTTTTTATTTCTGAAAATTCACAACCGTAATTCAATCCGTTCGAAGTTTAGAGAGGAATATTTGATCCATGCCGCACAGCTTCGAAACTGCAAACTTCTATAAATGTGTAGCTTCAGAAACGCGAGTCATATTTTAAAACAAAAATTTCGTAGGTTTTCCTGACAACATTAAATACGAATAAAATATCAATGCGAGTAAATAAAGTAATGTAACACATAATCTAATCATCTATATCTCAACAAAAGCCGTGAGTTATCTGTTAGCTTAACTCTCTGATCTACAATGAGTATGATTGATTCCCTCTTTGCGTATAGATTTCTATTGGGGTTTGAAATCTGTTTAAAGTGTCAGAGCTGGTAGGTGTGGTTTATTCTAAATGCCCACATTTTTCAAAGATTATAATGTAATCAACCAACGAAATCTTTGTCAATCCCTTCCTTTAAAGCCCTCATTCAATCTTCAAATTTTCAATAGAAAGATTTAAAAGCCATCGAGGAAGACCAAATAAACTTTCCTCAATTGTATATCTATTTATTGCCGACCAACTTGTCTAGTGGTCAGCGTGCCTGACAACGGATAAGGAGGTCCTGGGTTCGAACCCCACTCGGACATGGATGTATTTCCTCTCTCTGTCTATCCTGTCTTTGTCCTTTCCTTGTATGAATAGTTGCCTACCCTATAAACGGGTTTTTATGGCATGCGTGTACTGAGGAAGTCGGATTCCACACCAAAATAGGGTTCAGTTGTCAAAGTGGAGCAGCGCATCCCTTGTTGCCAGCCTAGCTTGCACACGACAATGAATGAATATCTATTTATTACCAATTCTATATATCTTCGACAGAATATGTTATTCAAAATCTTAAATTATTCTTAGAGATATTTTTAAACTTTTGCTACAAATGATGAGTAATTCACTTTAAGCACTTTGATACTGATTCACTTAGAAAAATGGCATAAAAGTGGGAAGAAAGGAATAGTTTTTATTTACCAAATTTTAAAAGTTGAAACTTAATTGACCCAGCTAATTTGAATTAAATAAAAACTTTGATTGAAAAAATATATATCTATAGCTGGATTCTTTTCATCAAGATACCTCATTTCACTGTTGGGGACAATCATAGCCAATTCACAATGTGCGTTTGGAGATTATATTACTTAATTTTGAATCACTGTCAAATACAGAGATGAATATTTGAATCAACTCCTTTCTTTTTCGATTATTACATTTCACGAAAAGTTCACGTGGTGGCCTTGTTTGCTGGGGCGTCGTTCTCATTATCGGAAGGTAATGAGTTCGAGCCTGCGTAATAGATTCCTCCTATTATTCAACATTTGATATCGACGACGTCGTTTGCAACTGTGGGCCGTGGTGGCCTGGTAGGTTAGAACTTCATTCTCATTATTTGAAGGAAGTGATTCCGAATCCTAGCTTAATCGAAGATACGTCGTATTTACAAAAGGCGTCTGGGGATCGTTAAAACTGGGCGTGGTCGCATTATCCTCTAAGTGAAATGATACCTCTGGGGGTTGCAGGCCAAGTGTTCGGGATCTTCTGCTTGGTCTCTGCTTCAAATTCACGAAGACTCCACCCGGCTGCTTCTGTCTCACATGTATAGCCCAACTCAGGGCTAGATTTAGAAAAGAATGCTAGAGCAACAATATCTCACGAAAACAAAGATAAACAAAAGAAGTCTAGGTAAACAGTATCTGTCCCTGACTGAGTCGGAATAGAACTAGCTATTTTCTAGATAGTTCTTGATTCAATGGTTAAGTTAATTTATCAAATTTTTTAAAATTATTTTGTACTTTGGAGGAATAGTTATCATTAAGAGAATATTGCTATATTTTTTGGTAACGTTGGTACTAGTAAAGTATTACAAATCTGAAATCGAAAGTATAAATTATTATAGGTAAAAGAAATGAGGGTAGTAAGAAATGTGAAAACTATACATGTATAGTTTCAAAATTAATACGAATATAGGATAATAAATATGTATTATTATGGTGATATAAAGTATTTTTATTACCTTTCTAAGATAATTATTTTTACTACAAATGGTAGAAATGATCATTTAGGTTATGTCAAGTATGTTTCATCTTATATCTTTGTTGTTCATTGAGCTATTTAAAAAGAACTCATTCCATCTAACAGATAACTAGCAGCAATCGAGTCGATTGAATAAATCATTAAGAGCCCTATTAATAAATAAGTTGCATTGAATTAACAGCAAAAAAATTATACCCCTTTAAAATAATCATATTCGTCATCGCAAGATCATGTTCACAGTCAAAAATCACTTTTTTTTACCCACATACACAAGACATTAAGATAAATCTTCAGTTTAGTTCTTTCACTCTGCTATGTAATAATTCATTCATCAATTCATTTCAAATTAATTATTTTGTTGTTGTTACTTATATAGGACACTTGGACAAGCCGTTGGCTATGCGAATTTAAGTCACTAGGGTAAGGTATTTCATTTAACTAGAGCTCTACGAAGATATACGACTTTGCTCTGAACTCCGATAGATGGTTTTTACCTGAGGATCCACTTCCTCAATTTTGGCATTGATCTGGAAGGCGAGGAAATTTTCTTCCGAATGCCCTAACCACTAGGCTACCACGGTCATCAAATTAATTTTAATAATGTATAGTGCTCAATTTATTGTTACAAATACTCCTTACAGATTAACGTTACAAATACCTTGAATAGCAAATATTATGTCCATGGTTGGGTTTTAACCGATTGTAGACATTCCTGTTACACTTTCACTCAAGTGAATATTACGATCATAATTGATTTTTGTCTCTTCTGAGAGGGCTCTTAGAAACAGTGTTAGTAAAATGTTGTAGCTAATAGCATTCATCAAATTTTTACTAGGGTGTAATTGATAAAATTCTTTTATAACCAGGTGTAGTAGAAAAGATAAATGCCTCAGATTCTAAAAGAAAATAGGATAGAAATTTCTAGACACGATGTTTTTTTAAAATTTTGTCAGTACTTCAATAAAATACGATTATTCGGGAGTACGTGTATTTGACCTTCCGAAATCAAGGCTTTAAAGCTGACTTTTATGTAAATAATACATTTTCATTTTCAAAATGAGAGGGGCTGAATGTGCATTTCTTTTTAGTATTCAATCACAACAAATAGATATTAGAGAGAAACTAAACCATTTTTTAAATAAGGTAAAAATAATTTGTTGTGCCTTATTGCATAGAAAATATTGCTGTTGTTGTTACTAATCTCCATGTCTAGGAGTTTACTAGACGAGGTCTACGAGTCCACTCACTTTCAGAAAATCTAAAACAAGCGTAGGAATATTGTGTAAGTCCTCAAGAGACAACCTCAAGAATATGTGCCAGTGATGCCGGTTCATTTTGGCATTTAGGACAGTTTGGATACATTTTGAGGCCTCTCTCCAAAGTAAGTCCCTTCAGGTGGCCACTGAAGAAACGGGAAAGTGTAGTCTGAACATATCTATCCCAACCAATTGCAAGGGATATTCCAGGACAACCAGCTTGATACCAGGGATGATTCGAGGGAATGAACCAAATTTGTCAGTCACCATGTCTTCGAATGGAAGATATGTCAGTAATAAATAAGTATATACAATATAATAATAGATAGTTCAATAGATGTCAGTGAATTAGTAACAGTTAAAGGTTCCTCAAAACGTTTGCCATTTCATCCCCCCCATATCTCAACATGCGAAGGAATCCATTGGAAGTACATTTCACAAAGGGAGGAGACCAGCTTACGTTTGCTAAGAATTGCCCTATCACCAACTCTTTGCCTATTAGAACGATATTGGATGGCGACATGACTATTAGGCAAAAACCACTCTGCCGTAATATCTGTATAAGGCAAAATAGCTCTCAGTCCTTCTCCGGTGGCTATAAGCTCACTCTTGAAAACGGAACTGAAGTCATAGACAGTCATGGAAAATACAAATAGTTTTACAATAAGCAATGCTAGATTACCATCAGCATAATGTCACAAGATTATCAGCTATATTATTAAACAGTTTTAAACAACATGTTTTCTTGAATTATATATACATTATGGATAATTAGAGTGTAAGAAATAAAAAAAATAGATTCAAGCTTTCCATATTGTATGTTATTCATTTTGTGCCCAGAGACGCTTCAGAATTTCAACAGACATTTTCTTATATAATTACAGCAAGCATTGCATTTTCGTTAAAAGTGATGCTAAAAAGCTCTCTAAAGCTTTACACCTCAATTCATAATTTTTATAGAAATAAATAATTTATTATCGAGATTTTAATTTTAATGACTTATAGCAACATTATCAAATCATGAATAATATAACATAGTAACAATTTCTATGAAAACAAATCATATGTGTTGTAATCAGTATTATCAAAACACACATCATTCAGTAAACCGAAAAAAAAAACATTAACTGAATTCCAATTAGTATTTTAATAATTTTTAAAATTAAATTGGAATCAAAAATATCCCATTTTATAGAAATTTAAATAAAAATTGAACCATTATATTATTTTTAAGTAATAATAGTTTATCAGTAATAGACCAGCCTATTAAATATCTGTAGAAATGAATTGTATTAGCTCATAAATATGAGAGACCTTCTATCTATGGTAGATACCTTAGTATTTTAAGTGCTTTTAAGAAAAAAAGACCTTATATTTTCATCATTGTCTTAAATCATTCTTCTTTGAATTGTATCAAAATATATAGTGCTGCCATCTAGAAAGACAGAGGTACAATAAAAATACCATCTGTAAATATTTTCATATATTCAAAGTTGATGTGATTATTGTTAATAAATTATCTTCATTATAATCTAGGAACTGACAAGGATGTAATTTTTTTAGTGAAAGTATTTATAAAAAATAATAAAATTTATGATAAATCTAAAATTTTACATTATAAAATGTGATATCTTTTATTTGTAAAATATGATGATAAAGTAACAGATAGTTTTCTAAATAATGATATTTGTTCTCGTATGATGGAAAGAATTTCTGATTGAAATTGATTGGTTTCATTATAAAATATCAATCACATGCTTGTAATAATTTTTTGTTTACATTAAAAATATTAAACCATACGAGGTAAATATTAAAAGCATTTAAAATGCATGTGCTGCCATCTCTTATTCAGTTTGGGAACATTTGTTGTTAACATTCTTATTTTAATACTATAAAGTAATAATTATTAATGGCAATGATTTAATTTATCATTAATTTAAAATTTTTATATTTTAGAAAAGCTGAAAGTTATCTTATTTGCTTTAAGTAATCAAATTTAATTAAATTAAGTAACGAAATTTATTTTATGACTAATTATTTTAACTTTAGTTGAAACAGTATTGTAAGTAAATAAATTTAAAAAGAAATCAAAAAATAAAATATTATAATTAACCTGAATATAAATTTTCTTTATTTTTCGGAAGAACATTTAAGAAATATTTATTTGTTTCGATGTGAATTTTAAATCTGCTCCATTCGTTCTTCACGATAGTTTTCTATCAAGGTTTTCTCAACACTTCTTGATTGAATGAGTCAAGAAGTAACGTGTTTTACTTCTTAACTCAGCCGCCCAACTTGTTTAGTGGTCAGCGTGCCTGACTGCGGCAGAGGAGGTCCTGGGTTCGTATCCCGGTTCAGGCATAGATGTACTTTCTCTCTCTATCTATCCTGTCTTTGTCATTCCCTTGTATGTATGAGGTGTGAATGGTTACCTACCCCATAAACGGGTCCCTATGGCATGTGTGCAGATCAAATTCGTACTTCCTCCTTCATGGTGCTCTGATTAAAACGATAGACGCTGCGCTCCCATTTGACTTAAATTCGCATAGCCAAGGCATAGCGAGCTTGGCTTGTCCAAGTGTCATTAGTAACAACATCAACAACACTCCTTAACTCCTTAATTCGATATCTGTTAAGACATGTAACCGGAATATTTACTCCAACCGTGACAATTTAGATGACGAATGAAAATGAAAATAACAAATAATGTTTTCCTGACACACATGTCTCCACAAACTTATAATTTCTCATGATGCCACGCAGAGTGCGAAATTTTAGGTAAAAAACGATGTGTGGTAATATTGCTTGGGTTATATTCATTTACGTTCTCCAGTCTCAAGTACTGCAAATGTAATGCACAACAGTAAGTTTTAAAAAAATGTACGACATGGCAATATTAATAACATTAATATCGTCATTCTCAGTGAATAACACAATCACGTCCCACATATAGAAATTGCAACAATTTTTGCCTTGCTGTTTTTTGATCATGGTACTCTAAATACGATTCGTATTATTTTCGAATTCGAATTTTTGCTGTTTTTTGATCGTGGTACTCTAAATACGATTCGTATTATTTTCGAATTCAAATTTTTGCTGTTTTTTGATCGTGGTACTCTAAATACGATTCGTATTATTTTCGAATTCAAATTTTTCTGCGGACAACAATCATTATGGTCATATATCAATTTATTAGAGGTGTTGTTCATTAGTATTAAGTTTATTAGGTTGCGTGGTATTCAAAATAACTCAACAAGGTTCAGCATCTAATGGATATTTTATTAAGCGTACAGCATCGATCGTATCAGCGAAGAGACTCAAACATGGCGCTCAAAAACAACATGTTTTCTTCAAGTACGGTTCGGTTTCCAGTTAACATTGAGATAAACAGTTAAAAGATATAAAAGTAAAATTGCGCATAAAATTGAAATATAAATTACTACAATTATTACACAAAAATTAACAATAATTAATTACTTTTGAATAAAATAGACTTAACATTTATTAGGAAATAAAATTAATTTGTTTTCTTTATAACCATGTCAGACATCATTCAATCAATTTGAGAAAGGTGTTTGACAGGTGCAAAATAACAATAACTGTTGTCCTTACAAAGTTATGTTTCTTGTTACTTCTTGTTTCACAAGACCAAGTGGATAAAAGTCTATTTTTTCAAGTGGGATGGGGTGGCTGATATCCTTCAGGGCTTTACAGTTTTTCTCTATGGTTAATCGATTTTACATCTGACAGATGGTCATTTGTTAAAAGATATCCAGCAATAACACAAATCAGTTTTTAAAGTTTGGATTTCGTCTCAATCAAATTATGACTCATTCTATTAAGAGCTCTTTTTTCTTGCATGAGAACTCAACAATCAACATACAAATGCAATTTTCTAATGAAAAACTTTTCCAAATATTTTCTTAATACACAAAACAAATTATACTTTTTGTATTTGTTTTATATGGATATCTTGTAATTTTAGTCATTTTCGTAGCTCAGCAGAGCACATTTCATGTGAATTTGTCACTTATCTTAAGCAGCGTTCATAATGTTTCATAAATGGTAATAGATAACAAGATATTTAGTTTAAATCATATTTAATAATAAACAAACGCTATGGGATTCAGATCTGTAGATCAAGTTGGCTTTTCCATTCGATCCAAACTAACTCTTAAGATATTCCTTAACAACTACAGTTTAATAAGGTTGAGTGTTATCATCTATCAGAATAAAATCGTCGCTAAATGCACCGGTATATGACCGGACATGTGGCTCAAGGATCTCATCTCGATATCTCACAGCACACAGTTCACACAGTCACAGTTCCTCCCTTGCATGCGTGATGACCAAGTGAGAGACCCTTCTCTATCCATTATTTCTCCACCATGGTAACTGTATCTCATCCCGATATCTCACAGCACACAGTTCACACAGTCACAGTTCCTCCCTTGCATGCGTGATGACCAAGTGAGAGACCCTTCTCTATCCATTATTTCTCCACCATGGTAACTGTATCCCATCCCGATATCTCACAGCACACAGTTCACACAGTCACAGTTCCTCCCTTGCATGCGTGATGACCAAGTGAGAGACCCTTCTCTATCCATTATTTCTCCACCATGGTAACTGTATCCCATCCCGATATCTCACAGCACACAGTTCACACAGTCACAGTTCCTCCCTTGCATGCGTGATGACCAAGTGAGAGACCCTTCTCTATCCATTATTTCTCCACCATGGTAACTGTATCCCATCCCGATATCTCACAGCACACAGTTCACACAGTCACAGTTCCTCCTTTGCATGCGTGATGACCAAGTGAGAGACCCTTCTCTATCCATTATTTCTCCACCATGGTAACTGTATCCCATCCCGATATCTCACAGCACACAGTTCACACAGTCACAGTTCCTCCTTTGCATGCGTGATGACCAAGTGAGAGACCCTTCTCTATCCATTATTTCTCCACCATGGTAACTGTATCCCATCCCGATATCTCACAGCACACAGTTCACACAGTCACAGTTCCTCCCTTGCATGCGTGATGACCAAGTGAGAGACCCTTCTCTATCCATTATTTCTCCACCATGGTAACTGTATCCCATCCCGATATCTCACAGCACACAGTTCACACAGTTACAGTTCCTCCTTTGCATGCGTGATGACCAAGTGAGAGACCCTTCTCTATCCATTATTTCGCCACCATGGTAACTGTATCTCATCCCGATATCTCACAGCACACAGTTCACACAGTCACAGTTCCTCCTTTGCATGCGTGATGACCAAGTGAGAGACCCTTCTCTATCCATTATTTCTCAACCATGGTAACTGTATCTTTCGACAGTGTTGGATTGATGGTATCTGTTGCTTTGTTCTCTCCAGATCAATACACGTCCTGAATTGCTCACTCGTGTGAATTAATACTTCTTAAAAAGTACAGAAACCCATCTTTGTCTGGTCCTGGAAATATGTTCTCTTGCCCAAGATCAGCAAGTTCTTCTCTGAGATCCGGAGTCCCCACAACTGGTAACCTTGGATAGTGACCTGTACTGTGAAGACGCCTTCACACCATACTAGCGGATATTTTTCTGGCTGATCATACAGAGTGGTCTGCAACAAGTTACGGCACAGAAAAGCCTCTTCTCTTCGGGTGAAAGCGCTATAAAATGATCTGCAGTTGTTGTAACTGGTGTTCGGCCTGGAACATGGAAGAATATTCGGTATGATATCTCTAAAGACGGCGGGCCGCATTGAGAGACACCTTAAGGGTCCTAGCAGTGATAGCCTGTGATATCGTCATTTCCATCCATCGATTCGACCACCCGCCACCTAAATGAATCGGGCAAACGACTTCCCTCTGATATTGCAGGGCCATACTGACTATTGTGATCAAATCTGTTAACCAAAGTTGAGAAACAACACAAATTACGTTTGTTATTATAAAAGGCTGATGTTGTCTATTTTCCTCTCACTCACATGAATTTGTTTTTCCAACAAAAAATGTATTTGGCATTTTTGTATAAATTTACATAAGTTCTTTTTTAGCATTTATATAAACAACTAATTTTATTGTTTGTGATGTATTTTTACGGTGAACTTCAAAAAGAAGTGTTATTCCTTACTTTTGGAGGCCAGTATACATTTCTTGAAATACTTTTCTGCTCTTTATGAGTGTAAAATTCAAATGTCAATCTTGTATTACAAGTTCGAAAGTATAAAAAATACTTTAAAATAATATACAGTAAAAATAAATACTTAAAAATAATATACAGTAGAAATCATTTATCTATAGATAAAAAAATAAAATAATTGAAATATTTAAATAGATGTTATTCAGTTATCAAAGAGCATATCTTATATCTCCATATTCAATGCAGTAAAATAGTATCTTTCTTTTGTTGTTAAAATTTTACCACTTTTGAATAGTTTCATCTCAGAGCTGACGGCTGAATGGATAGCACTCAGAATTTTTGTTTGCGAGTTCAATTCCCAAGACAGATGTTTTTACTTGTAGTGGTTCGTAATGCACTTCAAACTATGGATATCAGTCGGTTGAGCTCTCGCCTCACAAAAGCGAATGTGAAATGTTAAAAACAATTAATCGAGAAAGGCATTTTGAACATGTGGCCGATCTCATTACACATTTTTTGAGAATTTCAGTGTCGTTAATAATAGTTGAATGAGCTGAAGAATTTTATAAAAATATGAACTGCATTTTATGTTTGATGGGGGCATTAATACGCATCGGCAACTGTGACACTAGGAGAAATTAAGCTAAATAATATATCTGCAGACCTCACCACATGTTATAGAGTGAGGAATACTTAGACTTGTTTTTAGCACATGCATAGCTGCCAACACTACTGATTTTATCGGGAAACTCCTGATTTTTCATCATTTCTCCCTATTTTCAGATAATGTATGAAAATCTAATGATTTTTGGCAATTTCAGTGAAAAAATTTAAAAACAACCGAAATTTTGTCTATTGAAAAAAAGTCTATTGAGTTGTTTTAGGAGCTTCAATAGTCAAAAGATGGCGCACAAATACAATGATAATATACATATATATTCTTTTTTAAATATGGCCCCAGAGTTAATGACGCTGTAACCACTCGGGTGCCCAAAATTCCTACGAATTGGCAGTCGTATAATTAACATTCAGAGCAGACATAAGGTGCCTGTTTACATAAGCAGTTCAATTAGGAGGAATATTACTAGTTATTAGTTATTTAATTAGGAAAATATGTGTCACTGAATTAAATTTATTTAGTGATATATTTTATGTTATTCAGAGCAGACATTAGGTGCCTGTTTACATACCATTTAGTATGTAAACAGGCACCTAATGTCCCTAGGGTAATAAAAGTTGCCTTATAAAATTAATAATGGGACACATAAACATTGATGTTTATTTTTTCACTTGTAGTACATTCTTTTATCTTTCATAGTTACTTTATAAGCTTGATGAATATTTTATTATAAAATTAACACATATTTTTTAACATAAACCATCCTCAGAATGTGTACATTCTCCTGACCATATTCTTCAATGCCTTGGTCTTTCCGGGAGAAATCTGATGGAGAATCCACTTATGGTTCTGGACTTTTTAAAGGTGTATGCGCTCATGGACCTGGTCTAGTGCTGCTGACCTCGAGGGCATGCAACAACAACATGTACATTCTAAAAAGTAAAATTGTTTTTTTGGGCTACTAAAATTTTACACATTCTGTTTAAAGCAAAACTGTCGCTAGGAGTGTCTCCTGATTTTTTCCCTCAAAATCAATATAGAATCTACTAATATTTTTTCCTGCAAGCTTTGCAGGTACGCACATGTTATTGAACGAGCAATTCTTAGGCTTGTTTTTAGCAGGTAAACGGCAAAATTTGGCCAATTCGATCAAATATTCTTGGTACTGTACTATACCCTGTAACTTTAAAGATTAACAATTACATCAAAAGGAAAGTAACAGTAACAGAAACGCCTATCTCTATTTCTTTGCTTACCTTAAAATCTCATTAATAATGCACATAATAATTTTCATTTGTAATTGATGATAAAAATGTTTCTATATTCTGCTTAGAGACATAATGCCTTTATTTTTATCAAACAATTATTCCTTTGTATCTGACTCTCAATAAAATGTGTGTTTTTGAAATAGTATTTATTTTACTGTTGAATTTGTTTAAAAATTTGTTTCACCGAGTTCAAAATCACGTGTTCATCTGCGTAAGCTCTTAGTCAATTTTAAAACGATTGCCCTATTATATTAGAGTATTATGAACACATCATAAAGAATTTATGTCATTTTTAAATGTATACATCATTGCAAAAAAAAATAATAATAATAGTTTTAGCTTTTTGATAAATTTTATTTAAACGTTTATATATAGAATATAATTCAACGAATTGTAACGAAAAAAAATTTTATGTTCAATTTAATATTCAATAAGTGTTTCCATTTGTATTTCTGAAAATACTTATACCTAGATAAATTCTGCGGTATTTTAGTTTACGCAATTGTATTAATTATTTATGAAATAAAAACTTTAAATTGATCTCTTAATCGTAAAGGGAATTTAAATTATTTCAACTAAACATTTAAGATTTTGTCATTTTTATATTTATTATATTCATTTGTTTTCTATTCAATTTATTTGTTTTTATAAATAAAATATAATTCCAAATTCTCATGAATGAAATTGTACTATAAAAAATTTCAATTTTACTTTACATACATACATGCAAACATAGCTATACATTCTTATCGAAATAAAAACTGAAATCTCAGAGTTATATATTAAGAATATATTAAAATCTGCACACATTTTAATTCTTAGGGTAAAATAGCATTTAATATAAAGGCTTCTATTATGAAATTGTTTGATCAAAATATTTCCTTTTCATTGACCAGTTCCGTTAGCCATGAAAAATGATTCATAGGGTTTGTTTTTGTTGCTTATGACCCTTGGACAAGCCAAGCTCACTTTTGCCTTTGGCAGTGCGAATTAAGTCAATAGGGAGCGTCTTTCGCTTGGATCAGAGCACCACGAAGGTGAAAGTACGACTTTGCTCTTTTTAAGATGCCTCGTCATTTTGAACCACGGTCAGGTGACGAGGCCACACCTGTGCTGGCACCCTCCTCTCCACATCCACACCACACCAGCGGAAGGACTTTGGACGTCACATATTAACGTGGACACGTCCCCAACCCACGGAGTTCCAGCAACCCAGTGAAGGAGAGTACACCGTGGTCACCCTTCCAACCATTGCCAGCGGCCAATGATGCTTCACTTAGCTGAGCTTCCAGGAAGCGGCGTGAAGCTACTGAGCCACTGGAGCTCATTCATAGGGTTTAAATGTCACGAAGTAAAAGCACATCTAATTTTATTCGCTTGTTGGTTGCACTACTAGATTTTACTTTACGTATATACATACACACGCACACACACATATAAATATATATAGATTTGTATATATATTTATTTTCAATAGTTCTTATAAGAATTCGTTTCGACATATTTGAATAAACAATTTTTAATATTGTAAGAAAGTATTCTCCTGGATTTGTATAATGCTGAAAACTTTGCATGAACTCCAGGGAGGGTCTTGTCGTGTTTCAATAATGTAAAACCACTAAACAAGCCAATAAAAATGTATGGACAAAAAGAATTTCCTCCATCCCTAAACATGCATTTCAAAGACAGAATTTCCAGAAAGAAGTTTCGAAATCTCTCCAGTAATTCGTTGAAAATCCTCGTTGCCATCTGAGTAAAAATAAATTCATAAGTAGGTTTATTTTCGTAGAAGACGAAGCTGACTGTGAAGTCGGGCTTTTATCCCAAGATAAAGGCAAAAGAAAATGCTAAGAACATAATAATTCAGAACAAATCGTTATTTATTCATTTGCCAGTTTAAAGAAACTTGATCTTACCCCAAGAAAGTAGGCTATATTATCATTATAATAATAAAGAGTCTTATTATTTTATTAAATTTTATTTTTTTGTTTTAAATTTCGCATAACCATAAAATGTTTATTTTTTGTTGCTGCTATTATAAAGATTGAAAGAGAAATTTAAGTCTTATTTACTTTTATACTATTTTATTAATTTATTTTTGTAATTTTGTAAACTTTTTTCTTTAAAGAGTTGGCTTAACTTCTTTCACCAAAACATAATTCAATTTTTTATTAATATTTTTTTAAAAGACACAATTATAGTCTTAACATTATTTATTCATAATTCTTTGAAATATTAAGTAGCTCATTTTTAAGGAAAAAAGCTTATTTTTGTGGGCAAATCTCTTATTATGTATCTCAAAAAATCCACTGTATAAATCATAATTATTTTTTTGAAATAGAATTAATGAGAATATAGGTTTTTTAAATGTTTTAAAAACTAATAATGAATTTAAAAAATAAATATTTGATGTAAAATAGCTTGTTTTTTTAAAATCTATTTTTAAACGAAAGTTTGTGTGTGTAAGAGATTTTGTGAAGGGGGTAATTAAATTTTAACAAATTATGAAATATTATAAAAACTAATTTAATGTTTGTGATCCTAAATTTTATAAATAAATATTTTCCTTTGTTTAAACATTATTTTCATTATCAATGTTTCAATTTTAATTTGTTTTAATATATTGTGCTATTCTGAATCAAATTTATATCATTTGAAACTTTATGAACACCGGTGTAACAATTAAATATGGAAAAAAATGAAATCATTATAAATGCCAAAAATAATTATTACTAAAGTGATTTTAACAAACTATGTGATGTGCTTTAGTAATTTGATTTATGATTTAATTTTCGGGATAAAAGTATTTTCAGGTTATTTTGAAGTTGATGATTATATATATAAAAAATCAAAATAGATTATAAAAATTTATACGATGTATATGCACACATACTATAGGGTATACTATAATCGTATTTTACGCAACGTAAGAATTTATTTTATTAACACCTTGAAGAAAGCATGGAAATGACAGGAAATTTATAAAATTCATTAGCGGAGGAGAGATATGCAAATGATTAGAATTTTAACGCAGACGCACATCACGTGCGCTTGTGGCGCCACTTCAAAGCACTATTTAAGGCTCGTAGATTTCGACAATTTCAAGTTCGGCAATTGTGTTTTATCTTGTGGTTTAAAAACAAACGATCAATTATGCCTCGTAGAAAACAGATGATCATTTTTCGATCAAGAATCCGAGTTCGACAGAGGAAGGATAGTGGCCTACCGAGATTGTGGATAATCTTTCAGAAATATGGGTAGTCGTGTTGGACAAAACCAAATAAGAGCTACATCTCCGAGGTGTTAGAACCAGTTGTCCTTCCTTACCTTCAGGGCTTGTCCACAGCCATATTTCAACAGGATAATGCGCGACCAAATGTGGCACGCATTGTCCAAGGGGTCTTAGTCAATCGCTAGATTGAATTGCTTGTCTGGCCGGCTTGATCTCTGGATCTTTCGCCGATAGAAAACATGTGGTCCATGGTTGCTCAACGATTGACCCAGATTACATCCCCAGCTGCCACACCAGATCAACTTTGGCAAAGTGTGGAAGCTGCTTGGTCTGCTGTACCTCAAGAACACATCCAAAGTCTCTTTGAATCAATGCCGAGGCGTGTGGCAGCGGTGATCTCCAACAATGGCGGCTACTCTGGCTACTGAGTTTGTGGCAAGAAACACACTACACAGAAGTCTATAAATTTAATTATTTGATACTTGATCAACATGTTATCTACAAAATAATGTCTAAAGAGCTAAGAATAGCAGCACAAGTGACAGCAAAAATCGATCTGTATATGAATTCTTCATTGTCAATGATTGCAGTCAGAAGTTACTTTCATAAACAGAACATTTACGACAGAGCAGCAATTTCCAAACCACTCGTTACAGATGTTAATGTCAAACGTCGTTTATAGTGCAGTCACATTCATAAAACCTGGTCGAGTGATTAGTGAAAGAAAGTTATATAGTTTCATGAATAGTCTTTTATATTTTTTCCTACAATAGGATGGGTGCATGTTTAGAGGACAACCGCACTAGCATATAATCATGATTGTCTTCTTTTTTAGCTGTCGAGGTTAGAATTGGATTTGTCATGATATGGTCAGCTGTATCGTGATTTTATATTAAACCAATCGTAAGGATAAACGGAAAGTTCCTGGAGAGAAATTTTACTTGATCAGAGTCATTCTAGGATGCCAACTTTGTTTCCTGATGGAGATGGAATTTTATACACCCATCTATGCAGCGGGATCTGTCCAATCATGGTTAGATGAACACGAAGTTGAAGTTAACCACCTGCGTTGGCCCACACAATCACTCAAACTTAACAGCATGGAATCGTTGTGGTCTGTTTTAGAGTGTTCAATGCTAAATCAATATCTTACATTGGCATTTCTCCCGAAAATTTCATAATATCTCTATGAAGAAATGTAAACTATTCCTCTAAACACTATTCATTACTTCCATGGATAAATTCTAAAGCGAACCCAAGTTGCATTATATGGTAAAAGTGGTCTTACATCATACTTATAAAGGATTCTTTATAAATTTTAAGTGTTTCCATTATTTTGATTATCACTTATGTATATATGTATTCTGTAATTTGTCATAGAACATATTTGTTTTCACTGAAATTCGGGCAGATACGAATAATTCAATAGAAGAAAAAAATTTTTTTGATTTCATAGCTGTCAAGCTCTTGAATTCTATTATTACTCTCACTACCATATATTCGGACAGTTTAAACAATTTGATGGCAGCTGCGAGCTCACAAACAAATTTACCATAGTATATTCAGACCACCAAATCAACCATTCATATTCATGTAAAGTGGGTAATAGCACACATATCCATCCATGGAAACGAGCAGGCAGATAACTTACCAAAAGAGGCCACATCTTCTGAAACATCGATTTGCAGCGTCAATCTTTTTAAAGTTCATATCAAGCATTAACCAAGGATGTAAATGCTCCAAAAACGGCAAAAAGAGTGGAACAATAAGTCAACTGACCTTGCTATGTACAATATCCATCCAGAAATTGATGATCTCACCTCTATTTCAGGGTCATAGCCAGAGGTTTTATTTTTCACTTGTCTTCTTTTCCTATCTCCACAGGATTGATGTGCTTACACCTCCAGACTGAGATTTATGATTAATATGCATCGCGATCTATTATATCACCAATTGTACACATTGAGCATTTCCCAGCATATTACTCCACTATCCAAGAAGTGGATAAATGTCTTGAAACTGAAGCTCTTGTTAAACAAGTTGTCGAAAGCTAAACTCTGAAAAAAAATCATTTTTCTTGTAGACCATGTAGAGAATAAATTATTTTGTCCCACACTTAATGTTTATATTAATAATCGGACATTCAATAATATTTTTCAGTGCTTCTTTCATTGCAAAATATTATTAAATGTTAGTACGCGTACATGTTTTTCACTTCCCTACTTGTATTTTTTTATTTTATTTTATTATTTATTTTACGTTTACTTTAATTTATTTTTCAAACTTTCATATTATATTTCAATAAAAGTTCCGACAACTCTTAATAAACTGTAAAGCCCATAAGAGCTAGCTTGTACGGGCAAATTTGCTTGTGTTAACTGCCAACCATCCTCTCCAAGGTTCCTGGTCTTATCACAGAAACAGGTTGAGCATGTTTAGGACATTTTTTAATCCATGCAGTGGATAAATTTACAGACGAAGGAAGTCACAACTACTTGTGTAATAACTCTGTGGTTTGATTGGTAGATCATTGTTCTCATTATTGGAAGTTTGTAAGTTAGTGAATTCAAATCCTGTCTTAACTGAAGATCCACCGTTTTTACTAGAAGTGGATAAGGAAAGTTAAATAAATCATCATCACAGTGTCATTTAAGTGAAATAATACCTCTGAAGGTGGCAGGTCAAGTATTGGGAGAGTCTTCCGATTGGCCTCTACTTCTAAGTAACTAATATTCCCATCCAGCAGCTTCTACCTAATTGGTAGAGACCAATTCTTACAAAAGCACAGCTGCCAACTCTATTCATTTTATGAGGAAACTCCTGATTTTTCATCATTTCTCCCGATTTCCCGATAATGTATGAGAATCTACTGATTTTTTGCAATTTCAGTGAAAAAAGCTTAAAAACAGCCGAAATTTTGCAGGAAAAACAAGTCTATTGAATTGTTTTAGGAGCTTAAATAGCCAACAGATGACGCACTAATATAATGTTAACACACACACATATATATATTATTTTGTCGAGTCTGCCGTGGGAGGATGACGCATTAACCACTAGGTTGCCGAGAATCCTATGAGTTGGCAGTTATATAATTAATATTTAGAACCGACACAAGGTATCTGTTTGTTGTTGTTGTTACTTATGACACTTGGACAAGCCAAGATCGCTATGCCTTGGCTATGCGAATTTAAGTCAATAGGAAGCGTCTTTCATTTTAATCAGAGCACCACGAATGTGAAAGTACTGCTTTGCTCTTTAGATCCTCGGATAGATGGCACCACCAGAGGATCCACTCCCTCAATTTTGACATTGATCTAAGGGGGATGGAAATTTTCTCCAGACCATTGCACCCATGGTAATTGCTCAACGACTGACCACAGGACTTTCGATTCCACGGATTTAACGAGCATGTATAATGCATGTACTCGGTGGGTCTTTGGCGGCATCGGAACACCACCCTTCCGGATGGAAGGCCGATGCCCTAACCACTAGACTACCACGGCCCGTAGGTACCTGCTTACACAAGCAATTCAATTAGGAGGAATATTATTATTTATTAGTAATTTATTAGGAAAATATTTCCGTTGAACAAAATAATTGTTGCCGAATTAAATTTATTTAGTAATATATTTTATGTTTTTATGTAATTTTATAAGTTTAATAATTATAAATTGCACTAGTGTAGTAAAAGTTGCCCGATAAAATAAATCTTGGGATATTAACGTTGATGTTTATTTTTTTTACATGTTGTATATTCTTGTATCTTTCATAGTTCCTTTATAAAGTTGATGAATATTTTATTAAAAATGTAAGAGTAACGCAAAATATGTTTAACAAAAATCATTCTCAGAATATATAATCTAAAGTGAAAAATTGTCTTTTTGTGGTACTACTGTTTTAAACATTCTGTTTCAAGTAAAAGTGCCACTAGAAGTGTCTCCTGTGATTTTTGCCCCTCAAAATCAGTAGAATTTACAGATATTTTTTTCTCCAAGGTTGATATGTATGGAATAGGTACGGAGACATGTATGTTGGTGTACACGCAAAATGTTGAAACAACTATCGCGTGTATTGTCCCCCTAGAGATCTTTGAGAGTATTCACGTGTATCAGTCGAGAGAATCCAGAAAACTCCATTCTCAACCCCTATTAATAAACAAGCAGACACACAACTCTCTCTAATTTCTTGCTTCTTAAGTAGTGGCAAAGATTGTGCAGGACGTTGTATTCCAAAAACAGTAGTCTGATAGATATTCTATGATAAACCCATTTAAGAAAACTTCGCCGATTTTCACTATTCTTCAATTAAGATAGTTTTAAAGTTTTTGTACAGCTTGCAGAAAATAGTTTCTTTGAACAGTCTATCTATCACTGATATCCCAACCAAAATCTATCCAATTTAATTCTGGGGAATATTCAAACCAATGTCCTTATCTTTCTATCCACTGTGATGGATTACGCTGTTGTTCTATGCAGTTAAGAATATTTTCCCAGCTCAGAAAATCGGAACACACTGCAGTATGAGAAAGATGGACATAATCTTGAACAATGATGTAATATCCTGACATAGAGCATTATACATGTCTAGACAATTATTCCTTTTCAATGACGATCCATTTTGATGACATTTATTTTAAGTAAATGAAAAGTTACCTCTCTTCACACAAGTTGTGATAACGACCCACATTCAAGATATAGTGGTAGGACGTCGAGACGGTACTAGGCAATAACATGAATTACAGGTGATGTAGAATATAGATTTGTCCTACAACACATCACCCAAAATCATTATTACTAACCTCAACGAATATGCTCTTTGCTCTGAAGTTCTTTTCCTGACCATGTCACAGTCAATCAAAGTTATTTGAATCTCCTCACTCCATATTCCCTTGATATTTGTACTTTGTTATGCAGTTGTTGATAATCTTAACTCGTGGGTTAAACTCTTGTATTCCTTATCATTGAAAAAACGCAGTATACAGTGATCTCTCGTTTTTCACGGTTAATGGGGACCAGATCCAGCCGCGAAAGCTGAAGAACCACGAAGTAGGATTTGCCTCCTAGGAATATTTGTGAATGTGGGTACACGAATGTTTTAAATAGGTATTCCGTGTTTATACTTTACACATTTAAGACAAAAATTTCAACAATATACATATTTACTTAAACGTGTCTCAGTCCAAATTAATAAGATTAATTACAAAACTTTATACAGTAATAAACATCAATCATCACTGCTTTCTGAGAGAGGCGAATAGTCTTGTGTTGGTGGTGGAGGAGAGGCTCTCATTTGACTTGTAGAAGCTTTAGAGGCTCATTCAGAGTGACTCTTCTGCTGGAGGTGCTGATGGTAGAGCCTTGGACAGAAACAGGGTGATAGGTAGTAGTTGTCTTTTTTTAAAAATTCCCTATACTAGGACATAACCCGTCAACGTGATTGCTGAACTAGACAGCTCGAGCCCTATTCTCTTCAGTGCCTTGTGCAAATTGTTGCATCGCTCTTGCCATGTTTCACAATTGTTGCAGATTCGCAAGGGTAAGTCCACGTTTTTCAGTTTCTTCTTCCTTTTCATTTTCTTCCTCACTTGTAGACTTTGCCATCTCAAGGAGGTCTTTATTGGTCAGTTTAAAGTTATCGCTTAAACAAAACAAATTACTACCAACAACACAGCCGCCCAACTTGGCTAGTGGTCAGCCTCAGGTCCTGGGTTTTAATCCCGGTTCAAGCATGGATGTACTTTCTCTCTCTATCTATCCTGTCTTTGTCCTTTCCTTGTATGAATGTGGAGTAAATGGTTGCCTACCCTATAAACGGGTCCCTATGGCAAGTGTGTACTGAGGAAGTAGGACTCCACACCAAAATATGGTTCCGTTGGAAAAGTGGAGCAGAGCACCCCATATTGTCAGCCTGGCTGGCACACGACAACAGCAACAACAACCAACAACACAACACTAAAACGCAGTATGCGAGACAGTCAGCATCATGGACAAGATTGGCGAGATACTACAAGAGAAGATGTTACAGTGAGGCTGCGATGATGCGCAGAGAATCGTCTCACAGGGATAAATCCATTCTTACTCTCAGTGGTCGATGTCACACATGAAACCAATCACGAGCCTTTATGAGAGCCCGTGGTATGTACTCTGAGTCTACTCATGTCTTTGCTTGACACGCGGGGGTGTTTCGATCTCGCGCATCAACATTAAATAACGTTTCTTTCCGCAATGTGGCTTCCGACATGATTGCATTTTTTCATTTTTATTTTTCGATGAATATTCTGGAAGAATCCAAGTAGCAGTGAAGACTCTAAACACGAAGCGCGATGTGGCGAGGGAACACTGTACATTATATGTACATAAAAATTTTGATTTGAACTTGAAGAAGACCTTGTTGCAACTATATGTCTATAGGGGGCGCACTGCGCGAATATCTTTATTTACAAATAGAATAAGATTCTGCGCCTAGCGATGTAGATGTTCTTTGTTCCATGCCTTGTCCTTTTCTTTGTCTTGTCCTGTTTAAGTATGTCCTATGTTAATAAAGAAACTAAAAACCTGCTCAAAGTAAGCTTATTTAGAATTTGAATTTATTATTAAGATGAATTGATAAACATGATTAGCAATAAGAGAGTTTATTAGAAAAATATTACAGACCTTTGTTCAGAAAAGAAGCAGATAAGAAAATGAACATGGATAATAAGTGAAGTTAGAGAAATATAGAGAAAGAATCAGAAAAAAATTATTAGCATGCATTTTTCTTAATTTTTCAAAAAAGAAAAATAATTTAAAAACTAATATTTTAAACCTAATTGCAATTTGAGGGGCACACGAAACAAATAAATATTAATTGGTTTAATGAAAAATTATATTTCCACATTTAAATATGTTCTGAAATGCACGTGGCAAATAAATGCCCATGATTAATCATAAATGTTTCCATATTTAAAATAAATAATAAAGTTTGTGAAATGACGTTTCAAGATTAAGCACTCAAATCGCAAAAATTAAAAATATGTGATCGCATACAGTAAACTTATATATTTGTTTTCAATAACTGTTATTTTTAAAAAAATTGATTATTGGTGAAAAGGATTTATAGTGCTAATTTTATTAGAAGCTTTTCTTATTTTTTTACTATTTTTTTAAAAATTTTGTTGATTATTTTAAGAATAGTTTTAATTGTATATTCTGAAATTTTAATTTTTACGATTGAAATAAAAATATGTGTGTGAATTCTTATAATAATATATTTAAAACAATCCCAATTAGCTAAAGAAATGAAAGTATATATAATATCTTATATTAAATTTGCAAAAAAGTTTCAATTCAAAGAGAGTAGAAGAGTAAAAGACAAGAAATATATTAAAGAATTCTTTTCTTTTGGGCACAAGTGTCCTTAGAGTTTTTTTTTTTAAAAAAAGCGAAAAGTTGCTCAAAATTTCAAAATACTTGACCGAATTCTCGATTCGATGCTAAGCTAGGCGAGAATTTTTTTCCGGAAGAAAATATCTTACTCTTCTTTTTAACACAGCCTGCTCTTTCTGTTCGCGCAACGCCGGATAGCAAACATTTTTATTAAAAATTCTCCCCATGTTATTAACTGGAAACGGGAAGTGAGACCAGGAATAGAAAAAAAAGGGAAAAAATATTAACAAAAAATCCGTAGAATTTTCCCTCTCGCTATTCATAAATTTGTCTCCTCTTCGCAAAAAACAATACTTTCGACGGTGTTAGGAATTCTGCGTGAGAAAGGAAGAATGCCGGACTATGGCATCTTCTAAAAGGGAAAAAAAGGGAAAAACAGATTCTACAGGGACATCGATATAAGTGGTTGTTTTGCAGTAGAGAAAATGGAAGGTCTACGTAAGACATTATTGGAAAACCATTACTTAGGGGAGCATTCGCCATGGCCATTTCAACAACCACAGCGCCAATGAGGGAAATGGGGATTACTTCGAAGGTGGTATTTCAGTTTTCAGAACGAATAAAACCTACCGGAAACCGTAAATGCATTTTATTTCCATTAAATTGTATACTGCTTTGAGTGCTACAACTTTTATTGACAGAATTATTTTTTATGCATTGTGATTTTTTTTTGCTTGCTAAGCTTTAATTTGTGTATGACTATAAGTTTGAGTGTTACTGAAAAATATGTGGAAGTTCGTATGTATCAGGGTTTTTATGTAAACAGTTATTTTAGGCTTACCGCTATCGATTTCTTCATTGAGTAAAAATTGCTGTAATTTATATGTAAAGTTTTTTTTATATAAAATTAAATTCTTTGAGGTGGGATAGTGAAGCAATGAATTCATGAATAAGATAATCTTTTCATTATCTATAAAATTACGTGAAAATTCATGAATTCTTTTCTAATAGTTCCATAAAAATCAATCATATAGAACGAAGACCACAAGTTTTCGCTATAATTTTATGAAAAGATTAATTTTTAAGAGAACCACTATAATTATATGTCAAGTCTTTTTTTCCTGTCCTTAAAGAATACAGAGTTTGGAAAACAATAATTAACAATAACAATAATTAAGAAAACAATAATTAACAATAAAATAAACAATACGGCACGCGCTACTTTCCATTATTAAGAATGCAATTTTACTCAATAATATGTAACAAAGCAATCATTGTTAGTGTATTTAACATGTTTTATGAGCATGTGATTTATAATCATGATGCAATTTTATGTTTATTAACTGTCTTGCATAAAATCAGCATAAACTTTTATAGTTATTTATTAAAAATGAACATTTTTATGCAAGATAATTTTTTAAGATCTCATTACGAAGATAATGAATTTTTACGAATAATCATGCAGAATTTTTTTTGTAAACTGCTTACAATTGTCAAATTTAATTTTAGACATTTTGGGCTATCATTTTTTCGATAAGAATAATGTGATAACAAATGGTTATTCGGGTTTGGACACATATGTTTCATAAAAAATTTCATAAAAAACTGTGAATAATGCATTTAAAGGTTTCTGCTGTTGTGGTTGCTTATGACACTTGGACAAGCCAAGCTCGCTATACCGTTGGAAGTGCGAATTAAGTCAAAGAGAGCATCTTTCGTTTGGATCAGAGCCCCACGAATGTGAAAGTACGAATTCGCTCTTTTTAAGGTGCCTCGTAATTTTGAACCCCGGTGAGGTGACGAGGCCACACCTGATCTGGAACCCACCGCTCCACATCCACGCCACACCAGCGGAAGACACGTCCCCAACCCACGGAGCTCCAGCAACCCAGTGAAGGAGGGTACACAGTGGTCACCCTCCCAACCACTGCCCGCGGCAAATGATGCTTCACTTTGCTGAGCTTACGGGAAGCGGCGGGAAGATACTGAGCCACTGGAGCTCGACAGGTTTCTTATACCTCATTATAAAAGTTTCGCTTACTCTTTTCATATTACACGTCAAATATCAATGTAATAATCGAGTCTGAGTCGTCCGAGCATGTCTCAGTCAAAATTCCTCATTGCAGCAGTAATGTATTAATTATGTACATCAAAGTGGTTCATATCGCAGTAGTAAACATTGTCTAAGAATGGATCCTCTGGTGGTGCCATCTGTAGGAGAAATTCAGAACAAAGTCGTACTTTCATCTTCGTGGTGTTCTGGTTAGACACGCCGTACTGACTTAAATTCACATAGTTGTTGTCATAGCGAGCTTGGGTTGTCCAAGTGTCATAAGTAACAACAACAGCAAACATTGTCTTTCACGTATCCTTAAAAAAATTACAAATTGTTCAATCAAAATATCTTAGGAGTCACTAGAAGAATGCAAAGAATAAAATGTTTTCTGTTGTTTAGAAATCATTCAACATACTTCTGTCGCCATGAAGAATTATGAATTATCATGGAATTGTTTATTAAATAAGTGAAACTTAAAAAGTTTTTTTTATTAAACATTATTACACACACAAGTGACTGGATATAATACATTTTAAATTATAACGCATGAAAACTTAATGAAACATTTACAACTATCTTTTATCATCAAAACCGGTAAATTTGATGATTTATATATAAGATGACATAAATTCATTCATTGCAAACTATTATGTTAAATCAATGCAATTCAAAACAGTTTATAACATTGCAAGTATTGTTAGGGGAATTAGTTTAGTTGCAAAAATATATCATCTGCAGATTTTTATGATTTTCTCAGATGCAATGAATAAAAAAAGTTTCAAAAGAGGGCGTTGTTGTCGATTATTATGTATGATTTCATTCACCTTAGATTTCGATTTGATTGAGGGATTAAGTATTCTCCATTTTTCGATGGAACTATAAGTTATTTTAAGTTTTTCGAATATATAATTGATTGTTTAAAATTATTTACTATATGTACCTTTTGTGTGTGTTTTACTTTAAAATGTTCTTGTTATAATATACAATCTTATTTAATTTCCCATGCCGTTTTTTGAATGTACTTATTCGATTTCAGATTTTATTTGAATTACTTAGATTATTTTTTCCTTTTCAACATGTTTATATATATTCTTCATATATGAATTAAATTTATTTTGAATATCTATTCATTTCTCTCCAATCCACTTCAAGTTTATCAAAAATTATATCGTGTAGAATTTATTTTCAAAGTTGCTTGAGGATGAAATCATATTTATAGCCATTTGTAAATAGCTTCATTCATATTCATTACGAATCGATCAAAACTGAACGCGGAGATTCTTCATTCAAAGCTCGGCAGAGTTGAAACTCTCGGCAGGGTGCTCGAAATGTATTAACAGTTAATTTTATGCAACCGCCAGAAATCATCATCAAACTCAATCTGAGCACGTTCTCAGAAACCAAATTAAAGCCATTGATCATTCGAGAAACATTCGAAACTTAAATTCAATGCCTAAAAGGTGGTTTTCGCATGCATACGTAGAAATCTAAGAGCAAGGATGTGTGAAATTAAAGTCGAAATTAAATACTTTAAATTTTTTTAAACAATGGGGTTAAAAAAATTGGAGATTTAAGTAAAATAATTACGCTTCTTTTGCGTTTTAAATACTTTATTTATCTTACAAGAATTAATGTTTGATAACTCTCTGAACACTGCTATGAGGTTAATAATGTCTCACATTTTAATTCAGTAATTCCCTATGTATAAAAGTATTGATAAAATAATCATTTATTACCCCTTGTATATTAATATAATTTCACGTTATGCTCATCACCCCTCTTAATATTCACGCGATTTTTAAAAATTGAGAGTTATGACTGACATATAATTTTTTGAAATCAATTTTCAAATGACATGGATCGATCCATTATATTTTAATGAAAGTAATTTGAGTTAAAAATGCTTTTTCCAGACATAAAAATATTTTGTAAAATGTTTTTCAGATAAAATTTTAAGAAATATGGAGAATACATTGTAAGGAATAAATATAAAATAAATAAAAACAATTAAAAGTATTAATTTGTATTAAGTTTTGAAAAATTGTTGCCTACCAATGAAAAGAACAACTCTTGTGCAATAAGATGACTATATTAAGCAAAACAAAATTATATAAAATATCAGATGCATCGAAGACCCGTGGCTTAGTGGTAGCGTTTCAAGGCACAGTTTCAAGGTTCGATCCTCGGGATTGGTCAAGGTGGACTCAGCCTTTCATCTCTTCAGTGGGTCGATAAACTGTACTAAGCATGTTTGGGAACTAAAAACTAGGGGCTTCGCGTTAGGTTGACCACCTTTTTGAGACGTATGTTACGCACCCTAGAGCCCCCTCGGTTAGGAAAGTAGGGATATGGGCTCTGTAGCCCGTGCCTACATGTGCTGTCGTGCCACAGAGTTTAGTTGTAGATCAAATTTTTACATTTCATATTTACAGCTGTTCAATTAACGTTTTCATTAACTTAAGATATGTGAAGCTATTTTTTAATGGAGTTTCTTATGAATAGTTTTATGCATCGACGTGCATCTAATGTTAAATTAGATCTGTATAATTTAGTAGACAGCGATAAGCATTTTTTCGGGTGCCATGAGCCTTATCTGAGATTAAATAACACATTACTCTTCCTATGTATTTTACATCTTGAAGAGAATTTCAAACTGTGAGTGTGTCTAAGATGCTTCATTCATAGTTGCGTAGACTCTGTGTGATCAACTGTGGCACCGAAGCTTCTAGATTTTAGACATATCTAGAAGCACAGTTCCTAAAGTTACAGCAACGTACACACACCGAAGCTCCTAGATATCAGACATATCTAGATGTACAGTTCCTAAAGTTACAGCAACGTACACACACCGAAGCTCCTAGATTTTAGACATATCTAGAATCACAGTTCCTAAAGTTTCAGCAACGTACACACACCGAAGCTCCTAGATTTTAGAAATATCTCCCTCTTCCACACTTACTTTTCTGGAGTTATACTCCCGGGAAAAATCAAAAATCTCGGAGGAGTGGAAAACACCCCTCACCCATAATTGGTACAAGGGATCAAAACCGGGTTTGTCCCTTGACCTCCTGTGTGACAGACGTACCCGGACTGTTCTCTCAAGACTTGCTAGCGGTCATATTAAGTGCCTCACTTTCAACGAGGGCAGGAAAACTTTCGTCACCTGCACCAAGTGCCAAAATCATCAGGCTTCTCCTGAGCATCTTTTGGATTGCATGGGTCTCTCTAGGGAGGATCTCTTTAGCAATCCTCTTTTAGTTTTCGACTTTATTACAGTCAACGAACTCGTGGATCTAGTCTGACTCCGTCAGACATGGAGGATAAGCAACAACAACAACAGAAATATCTAGAATCACAGTTCCTAAAGTTGCAGCAACGTACACACACCAAAGTTCCTAGATATCAGACATATCTAGAAGCACAGTTCCTAAAGTTACAGAAACGTATACACAGTGCGGTAAAATAAACTCGTAAAAAATAAATGAATTGAAGGAGAAGTAAAGTGAGTGAAGAAATCGCAAGATGTTGAAGTGGATTGAAATGATTTATAAGAAAACAATTGCATCTAAAGTTGTCCTAGACTCAGTTAGTATCTAGATTTTTTCAATTTAAAAATAATTACAAGAAAAATGTGAAAAACCGAACATTTGTGGCAGTGCACAAAATATTGTTTATTAATTTCCAAACCTTTTGTCACTGCTGCTTATACTACATATTTTCTGAAAGTGGTGCAGCAACTTCAAAATCAGGTCGATTAATAAATTAAATAGACAGCTTTATGGTCTGATGAATAACTTTTTCTTTATAACGAATAATTTATGAATTCTATAAAAATAGGATGGGTGCACATTTCGAGGGACACTGGTTTTAGTGTTTGATCGTAATTATCTTTTTTCGATTGCTAAACATAAAGTCGATTCTGACATGGAATGTGCAACCAGTCTACGGTTTATATTTATTTATATATTGTTATCTTGCAAGGAAAGATAGCTGGAGAGGAATATGAAAACATTTTATAGACCAAATTCCTTTTATGATTCAAACTTCATCTTTTGCAAGATTTGGGAATCTCTTGGCTTATAATGCTAGTATTCATGCAATGGGACATGTCCAATCAAGATTTGATGAATACGGGGATAAAAAGCAAAATCTATTATGGCCATCACAATATCCTACTTCAATATAACTCAAATGTTGTTGTCTAATTTAGATACCAATCTAGAATCCATGTCCTACCATAGCATCTCTCTCGCAATTTCCTCGTATCTAAGCACTTGAGTGAATTGGTTCCATAATGAATCAAAATTGTATTATATGCCAAACGTGTCCCTATTCTATTACAGTAAAGCATTCTTAATAAGTTTGAATATTTTTGGGATGATTCTGCTTATTCATATAACTCTACCTTTATGCATATATATTCTATGATCTCCACCCATACTAGAGATAGAAAAAAATGTTGAAAGATTAAACACATTATCGGCTTCCAATACGCACAATAATCACATAATTGAACTAATAACTATTTTTTTTTCAAAATGCAACCTTTTTTAGTGATGAGGAAGGCTTGATAAAGTAAAATTTAGATGAAACTGCTAATTACATAAAACTGTTAATTTTTTATTTTTGAACTTATATCAACTTATATTATCACTTTAAAACGAACATTACTACATTTTTTTTATGTTATCTAGAAACAAGCATTATATAAACTGGCAAATATTATATTTATAATATTGTGAGACATAGATTTTAAAATTTCTTTTTAATTTATCTTTTTGTCTAATCAAAACAAATGTTACATAAGTTTTTGAATGAAAAAATGCGTTCAAATTAATTATTAATTTCTTATATTAATAAATTTGATACATGTCTTACATAGCGTGTTTTTTATCAAATTAATAGATTACAAGAAATTCTTCCCTCATTTCTTTAAAACTTGATAAAAAAATATGTTGTGGTCAATCTATTATCTTTGGAAATGTGTGTTACCAAACAACTGCATAAAAACTTTTTGAATGTCAAAAACATAGGTAGTGATATCTAACACTAAAACAGTTCTTAAAAAGAGAGTTTACCGTTGTTTCTATTTTAGTGCAGCTCTTTTATCTTTTCGGTGTATTTCTTTAATGCTCTTCTCTAAGAAATATCGTCATTTGCACCTAAAATATGCTATAAAGAAATTTTTCTTTCAAGTGGAACATTCAAGTCCAGCATGTCGAGTGTTTTGCGAACAAAATACCTGTCAACAGCATATTTGTAGACGTCAAACTACTAAAATAGAAATAATCTAAAAAAGGAGATTTTTATTACACCAGGTTCTATCAGAAGGCCACTATAGGTTATCATTACTAAGATATTTGAAAATCATAACTCTACCAATGTAAATAAAGCTGTGATGTTCTAGCGAGTTAAATTTATTTTTCTGATGTGAAAAATATATAAGAGATGCAAAATCGATATATAGCTTTAAAATAAAATAATAATTTTAAATTTCTCTGTATGGTTTCCACTTTTTTATTTCTAAATTATGCAAAATATATTCTGTAAGAAAGGAACTGCCATTTTCCAAAAATCCATTTGGCAGCTGAATGGCAATCATTCTAGTTTTTAATTTAATTGTTTGTGAATTCGATAAAAATAAGGAAAGCGATTCTTTGCAATAGTTCAGAAAATTCACTTTAAACTGCAGATCCTTTCCAGATTACTTTTCTTTTGCAAAAGTGCTATGTGACAAATCTACTAATCGTCTTTATGTTAGATCCTAAGCAGTTACCACGGTGCTGTAAGTGTTCAACAATAACAATTTAAGGCATAAAACGTGAATAATTGGAGAATTTGATAAAAGACATTAAAAATATCTGTTCTTTTTATAAAAAATTAGATTTATCATGAAATGCTAGGGAAAAGTCCTATAAATAAGGAATAAGGGTGATATCGAATTCTGTAACTGAGTTGAGTCTGAGATAATCTCCCACTGGATGCACAATTGAATCTCGTTTTGGAACAATATGCAGTGACGAATTCCATGAGCTTTTGGATGAACAGATTCTACACTGAGAAAGAAGAAATTCAAACCATTCTTTCACTGCTTTGTGTAGTCTTGGTGGCAGCCTTCTTGGTTTAGCTGTTACAGGAAGACCACGAGTTAAAATATAATGTACTGAGCCATGAGAAACAGTATGCTTAATCAGAGTAAGATTGGTTACACTTGGAAATATTGGGTTGTTCGGAAAGTAATTTCGTTTTTTCTCGACAGAGGTATTAGAGGTGTTGTTCATTAGTATTAAGTTTATTAGGTTGCGTGATGTTCAAAATAACTCAACAAGGTTCAGCATCTAATGGATATTTTATTAAGCGTACAGCATCGATCGTATCAGCGAAGCGACTAAACATGGCGCTCAAAAACAACATGTTTTTTCAAGTACAGTTCGGTTTCCAGTTAACATTGAGATAAACAGTTAAAAGATATAAAAGTAAAATTACATAAAACTGAAATATAAATTACTACAATTATTACAAAAATTAACAATAATTAATTACTTTTGAATAAAATAAACTTAACATTTATTACTTAAGGAAATAGAATTAATTTGTTTTCTTTATAACCCTGTCAAACATCAATCATTCATTTTGAGAAGCTGTTTGACAGGTGCAGCCCTCTAGTGGCAAAAATAACAATAACTGTTTTTCTTACAGAGGATTTAATTGCATTTTTTCGAACTCAACTTTTCACTTAATCCACATAATTATTATATGTTTTGAGAGCAGATATAGCAAGGGTTTGTGTGTAAAAAAGTTCAATTAATTCTACACAGTAGGTTTTGGTTTGTGCCCTTTAAAAAATGGAGAGCAATAAGCAGCATTTACGTCATATTTTACTTTTTTACTATAGAAAAGGTAAAAAATGCTGTTCAAACCAGAAAGAAATTAATCGATGAGATGGATAAGATGTGTTGAAAGTACGTCAGTTCCAGAATTGGTTTTCAAAATTTCGATCAGGCATTTTTAATTTTTTTTTCAACTTTTCGATTCTGGGTTTAACCTTGAAGCTCGATATATGGGTTCCCCATGATCTAACGGTAAAAAATTTATGTCGTCGTGTTGACGTCTATGATTCGCTTCTCAAACGTCACGAAAATGATCCATTTTTGAAGTGCGCCATTACTGGGGACGATAAATGGGTTGTATATTACAATGTCAAACGCAAGAAATAATTCAGCAAAAAAGATGAACCGGCTGAAAGCATTTTGAAAGCCAATATCCATCAAAAAAAGGTGATGTTGTCTGTTTGGTAGGATTTTAATGGAATCGTTTCTTTTTGAGCTTTTATCGGATAACACAACAATTATTTCGGAAGTCTATTGTCATCAGATAGATGAACTGAATGATACACTTCAACAGAAAATGCCAGAATTAATCAACAGAAAAGGTGTAGTGTTCCTTGAACATTACACCATTTCTGTTGATTAATCCTCAAGATAATGCAAGCCCTCATACAAGTTTGGTCACTCATTAAAAATTTTTACAGCTTTAATGGGATACACTGCAACACCCACCATATTCTCCAGATCTGGCGTCTTCGGATTACTATTTGTTTCAGTGATTGCAAAATGTTTTGGATGGTAAAACCTTTACTTCAAATGAAAAGGCTAAAAAGCACTTGGAATCAGTGTTTGTCAGCAAAGACCAAAAATTTTATGAGCATATAATCATGTTACTACCAGCAAGACGACAAAAGGTGTTGGACCAGAATGGCCAAGATATAATTTAATAAAATATTTATTCATTATACAAAAATTGTCTTTCATTCCACCCCCCCCCAAAGAAGCGAAATTACTTTCCAAACAACCCAATAGTTAGGATTCATGATCTAAATCGGTTACAAAATACTGTTGATTTACACGATAGATGTTACCATAGATAAATAATGCAGTCTCTAGGTTAATGAGACGCTTGTGTTTCATGTCAACCAGAAGATTAAAATGTTCTAAAAAGTCTGCACCAATAATAGGAGAAGTCACATTCTTCTTCTTAACTGGCGTTACAACCCTATGCAGGCCTTAGCCTCCAATACAACCTCCTTCCACATTTCCCCCTTCAGAGCCAAATTTTTCCAATTCTTTATCTTCATGGTCTCCAGGTCCTTTTCCACATTATCAATCCATGTTTCTCTGGGTCTCCCTTTTTTCTTTCTATTGAATAATTTACCCTTTTGTTATCCTTTTTATGATATTTTATTCATATCTGCGGTGTACGTGGCCAAGCCACCGTATTCTTTGTGCTATTATGAATCTCACTATGTCTTTGTTTCTCACTAGGTGCATTCATTCTTTATTATTTCTTCTGATCCATACACCATTTTCAAGCCTTGGTCCATAGATTTTCCTTAAAATTTTACGTTCAAAAATTCTAATATATTCCGAGTCCCTTACATTCAATGTCCATGTTTCTCCGGCATATGTAACGATTGGTCTAATGAGGGTTTGATAGATTTGCAGTTTTGTGTTTCGTGATATCAATCCATTATTGAATAACTTTTTATTTGCGCAGAAAGCTCCATTACCAGCTTGCACTCTCTCGCATATTTCATTTTGTAGGCTGTTGTCGTTGCAAATAAAAGTTCCAAGATACTTGAATTGTGACACTCCTTCAAAATTTTTACCCTCGATTTCAATACGAAATCACATTAACAATTACAAATCGTCATGGAAATGGTTTTCGAAGACCTAAATCCAGCGGCTGATTTGAAAATCTGTAAGTAGGGATTTTACTGTTATTAGCTGCAAGCAGGTAAAAATATTCCACGTATTTCTCTTTTTCCTTAGTAGAAGGTGGAAAAATTGAAATTTCACTGCCGTAATCAATCAGAAACTTTGGATCAGTCTGTCTGTCATAAATAAATAAACTATTGTGCTTTTTTTAGTGCATCTGTCATCCCAGCTATGGTAGAAGCTGAAAGATTTTTGTCTTATAGGAGCTTACTTAACATCATGACAGCTGACAAGGGAATTCCATCGTTTAAAATCTACACAGCAGACAGAGGTACAATTTATTAGGTTCTGCATCAAAGACTCCTTCAGAGTAAAAAGAATAACACAGTTGATGACGTTCCTCCATGAAAATGGCACTCAGCTGTGCAAAGATCCCATAAACCAGCTTCAGGGAAGCCACTCATCGCAAGCAGAAGAATATGACTCCGACACACAGACTCTGAAAACAAGTGTGAATCCAGTAACTCATCCAAAAACTAATATTGAATTCTCTGAATTCTTAAACAATTGGAGATGAAATCATGAACTTAAGAACTCTTTGATTACTCACAAAAAGAATATTTCCCAATCAACATCTCAATTTTATCCATTTTTACTCAATGTTACTTACTCAACTTTTTTTGTCTAATATTTTCTCTCATCTTGTATTTATATTAAGTGCCAACTTCAGGTTTGTAACAAAACTGTGATACGGTGGACTACTTTGTAGACCATCGTAGGCCTTAAAGTTCCAATTTAGTAATCAAATATTCAATTGATTAACAGCCGGTTGCGTTTCCAATTGGGTGTACGGCACGTTGTACTTTGTGTCCATTTCCCTAGATATGAAGAAGAGGCTAAACCTAATAACCTATAGGTATAGACCAGGGCCTCTCCTTCTCGTTGTCTGTCTGTCTTATAGGAGCACGGTTGTTGATTACATTTTCTAGTACTTTCACCAAAACGTTTATGCACAAAATACATGCTATCACTTGTGTTTTGGTAACAGGATCTTCGACTGCAGGTTGAACATACATGATAATTCGTCTATTTGGCGAGAATGTTCTTCAACTTGGCGGTTAAGAGAACTCATGGTGCAAAAAATATTAGTAAATGGCTTACTAGGCTCATTATGAGAACTTGTAATGGTCCATTTACTTTTGATACACAATAAAATTGTTCGGTGACAATATTACTATTAGATGAATTTGGTATATATACTATATCGCTCGAAAATCTAAATAACATATGTTGTGTAAATTATGGCAATTATACCTAATAATTTAGTCTACAATATTATTTCCTTGCATTTGGGTGTAAACATTCTCATCAAATTTTTTCACAAACAATCGATAAATTTAGCCTTTTTAATAACTTACTATTATAAACTATTATAAATTTTGAAAATTTACTGTACGTTTCCTTCTCAAGTTTTACGAGTTTTACTAAATTGGTATTTAATTTACATTATAAACTTTCATGTTTGCATTGCCGGATATATGTTAAAATTGTTACAAAATTCATATGAAAATATTCAGTGTTTATGTTTAACCTTTTATATTAGCATTTTGTGAACGGAAATCATTAATTTTATTTTGATCTTTTTAATTATAAAGAATTAATTATTTAAAAAATCCAAAGTAATAAATATTTCCATTTAATTGACTCACATAAAGAAACATTTTAAATCATTTAAATATCTACTGACAACATAATACTGTTCTCAGTAAAGGATTTTTATTTATATTTATTAAATAAATTTGTTACAGTTTATCTGTATTATATTATGTGCAAACACACACACAAAATTCGTAGCCAAATACAATAGTTTTTCACAACAAACAGCATTCAATTTTATTTCGTTATTTGTATATCTGTTTATTTTTTTCAGTTATTTTTATAAAAATTCTCTTCAACATATTTGAATAAAAAACTTTTAACATAAGAAAACACCTTCTTGAATTTGAATAAAGCTTAAAATTTCGAATAAATTCCTTAGTAAATCTGGTCGTGTTTCAATAAAGTAAACCACGAAATTTACCAATAAAAATTCAGACGAAACATTTTTTTGCCATGTCTAGAGTTGAATTTCAAATATAAAATTTTGAAAAAGAAATTACATGAAATCTCTTTTCTGTAGCTCGTTGAAATGCTTTGTTGCCGTATGAATAAAAATAAAATTATAAATATGTTAATTCTTTTACAATATTTGAAATTAAATTTATATCAGGCTTTTTGTTTCTGAAGAAATAAAGCACACATTAAGATTATGATAATTCGTTATTGATTCCTTTGACAGTTAAAAAAACATGATCTTACTCCAAGAATGTCATGGTATAGTTGTCTTATTATTTTATTCACTTTTTATTGTAACCACATAATCTAGTTTTTATTTCAGTTCATGCTGATTTCAAAATACAATAATCTCATTTATTTATATTATTTTATTAATTTATTTTTGATGTCTTGAATAAAACAATTTTCTTTGTAGAATTATATTTATTTTCTTCCTTATAGTGTTATTAAGCTTTGTAGAAATCAATATCCAGATTACAATTTTGTAAAAATAATATTAATCAGAATATGATTTTATTAAATTGATTTTTGAAAATATTTGATGAAAAAAGGATGTATCTCATTATTTATTCAGCTTTTAAATTAAAGATGTAGGAAATTGCAAAACGAAAAGTATACTAATTTCTTTAAAAAGATTATATATTAAAATACAAATCAAATTAATGATTAGATTTTGAATTGAAAAAATAAATACTTTAACACTTTTATTTATAGAAACTTATTTTGTTACAATTTTTTTGAAGTATTTCCTATTTGAATAAATTTTTTTATTTTAAAAATGTATGGAGAAAACATTATTTCTATAAAAAAATTATATAAATTTATTACCGTAAATGTACATGGGATTTACAAAAGCATTAAGTGATTGTAAGTACTTGAAGAATTATTAGTAAATCAAAAAGTTACAGAAATTATATAAAATGATTGGCAATATTTTTTCATCTCAAATTTGTGTGTGTGTATTTGATAAGCTATAGTTTTTATATTATCTTTAAATTTAAAAGGCAAGTTTTGTATTAAGTTAAGAGAAAAAAGTATTAATTTAGTATTTACATATATATATTAATTGCTTGACAGAGACGTATTTAAAAATGGAAATGCTAAACATAAAATTATTGCATTGTAATTAAAATCATGGGACAGTAATTTTATTCTTTGAATATTGAATACTATATTTTTGAAAATGACTGTTTAAATTCTGAAGATTCCTTCCTAAATTTTAATCCTAAATTCTCTCTAAATAATTTTTTAGAGAGTAATTAATTAATTTAATAAAAACAATTGCCGCCCACAACCTGTCTAGTGGTCTTTGGAAAGCAAAATGGCAGTCTCAATCCTATACATATTTGGATAACAGGAGGTAGACACTGCTCTTTTTATTTTAGCATAACCATTTTCAAGTAGCTGTTTTACAGTTTCCCTGAATTTTTCTCCCGCATGCCTGAAAGTAGCTCAATTTGCATTAAATATTCTTATAGGGATATATGGTAGCTTTTTAGATGCATTTAGAACTATTTAGATGCTTTTAGAACAGCCTTTGGATTTGAGACTGAGCGTTACCTTAGATGTTAAATATACTATTATTTTATATTTAATATGTATAATATTCTTAAATATAGCACACAATAAAATTAAAAATATATTTAATTGATGCAATTATAAAAGCGTTTATTGCCGAGTTGTCAGAGTCCCTGACTACGGAAAGGGAGGTCCTGGGTTCGAATCCCGGTTCGGGCATGGATGTACTTTCTCTCTCTATCTATCCTGTCTTTTTCCCTTCCTTGTATGAATGAGGTGTGAATGGTTGCCTACCCTATAAACAGGTCCCTATGGCATGTGTGTACTGAAGAATTCGGACTCCACACCAAAATAGGGTTCAGTTGGAAAAGTGGGGCAGCGCACCACATATTGCCAGCCTAGCTGGCACACGACAACAATAACAACAATAAAAACATTCTCCTAAATTTGAAATTTAAGAATGCACAAACTTAAATTATCCTCATTAAAACAAAGAAGAATTTAGATCAACCAGTAAAAAAAAAGCATTACTTTTTATTGTTATAATATTATTGCTAGAGTTTATTTTTCCTGTTTAGCGAATTAAATATTGCTCTTATACAATATGTAAAATTCGCTTCAATGCACATTTTCGTCGATTATTTGGTCTTCTAATTAACATAATATCTGTAAGAAACGTCATTGGGTGAATATGTTTAAAACAGAAGTTTTTAAAAGTGTAGTGTCATTTTATGCACGTAAGAATAAAAATACTTTCTTGTAGAGACAAAATGGATTAGAAGTGTGAGATAATCGATATTATATCAAACAATTCAAGGAAAAAATAGTATCGCTTGATAAATGAGATCATAGAGAAAGATGTTTATGTGATGACTTAGCAAAAATGGACTATTCAAATTTATATTTATATTTTCTGAATTTGTTTAATTTGGTGCTTAAGAATCAGAATTTGAAGGCTGTGTAATATATATATATATATATATATATATATATATATATATATATATATATATTGTTGTTGTTGTCGTGTGCCAGCTAGGCTGTCAATATGGAGTGAGCTGCTCCACATTTCCAACTGAACCATATACCATATTTTAGGTGTGGAGTCCGACCTCTTCAGTACACACATGCCATAGGGACCCGTTTATAGTGTAGGCAACCATTCACACCTCATTCATACAAGGAAGGGACAAAGATTGGATAGATAGAGAGAGAAAGCACATCCATGCCCGAACCGGGATTCAAACCCAGGACCTCCTTATCCGAGTCAGGCACACACACACACACACACACACACACACACACACACACACACACACACACACACATACACACATACACACATATATATATATATATATATATATATATATATATATATATTACTGGTTTTGATAACAAAATGAAAATATAGAACTTCCTTTTTACATTCAGTTTAATACCTCTTTTTACTAATATTAATTATATATGAGCAATAGTTCAACTAAATTCTCTTAATGAATAAATATAAGTAAACTTAAGAATGTTAAATATATTTTTAACATTTATCTCCTACTGCTAAATTTGTATTATGTTTTCTTTCACTTTATGCATTTATAATTTATTATAATACGTTATTTCTTAATAATAAGTTGGTCAAGATTTTCCGACTATGATATTCAAGCAGACACCAATCGCCGTTTAATTTATTTCATGGATTACGCCTATTTGTCCTTTTTATCTAGAAAACAAGTTGTATATCGAAGCAAAGTAGTGGGTGGGAAAAATGTCAGTAAAGACTTTAAAAATTCATAAAACTTAAAAAAATACCCAAAATTAAAAACAGTTTTTAGTTTTAGCATTGAGAGATGACGGAATTGTTTTAAGATAAAATTAATTCGAATAGGGCCTTGGTAGCCTAGTGGTTAGGGCATGGGTCTTCCTTCCCAAAGTGCGAGGTTCGATTCCCAATACCGCCGAAGACCCACTGAGTACATGCGATATACCTACTCGTTAAATCTGTGGAATCGAAAATCCTGTGATCGGTCGTCGAGCAGTTACCATACGTGTAATGGTCTGGAGAAAATTTCCTTCCCCTCCAGGTTAAAGTCAAATTTAAGGGAGTAGACACCTTAATTTCTTATACAGTGATGTTAAAAACATCTTACTAAAATCCTCAGTATTCCAGAAGCGGCTATTATTCATGATTCTTAAAGACCTCGTGATTTGTGAAGTTACAAACACATGAAAAATTCTTCCGGAATAATATATTATTAGTAAAGAAAGAAAGAAAGAGAGAGAGAGAAAGAGAGAAAGGTAGAAGAGAAACAGCCATCATATAAGTATACAAATACAATGCTCAATCATGTACATTGTTGTTGTTGTTGTCATGTGCCAGCTAGGCTGGCAATTTGGGGTGCGCTGCTCTTCTTTTCCAACTGAACCATATTTTGGTGTGGAGTCCGACTTCCTCAGTACACACAAAAAATTGCAATGAATTTTTCTTATCGAATTATGTTATAGTATATGTGTTATTATTGTTTACTAATGACACTTGGACAAACCAAGCTCGCTATGCTATGTGAATTAAGTCGATTGGGAGCGTCATTCCTTTTAATCAGAGCACCATGAAAGTGAAAGTACGACTTTGCTCTACACACACGCCATAGGGACCCGTTTATAGGGTAGGCAACTATTCACACCTCATTCATACAAGGAAGGGACAAAGGCAGGATAGATAGAGAGAGAAAGTACATCCATGCCTGAACAGGAATTCGAACCCAGGACCTCCTTATCCACAGCCAGGCTCACTGACCACTAGACAAATTAGGCGGTGAGAGAGAGTTATTTTTATCTTATTTTGAACAGAATAAAAAATTATGAAATGAGTATAGCAGTTATTTGTTTTAACTTTCAGAAGAACTTAAAAAGCATATAAAATCAAAAAATGTGTTCAATTTTATATTAATATGTGCTTTTTCTTACAAATAATACAAGTTCTCTGTAGTTTAAGCATCAAAAATTAGTTATCAAAACGCTATTGAACTACATATAAAGATTTCAATAAATTTTTATTGATGTAAATGTATTACCAAGTGGTTGGAGATCTCATGTAAATATTGTTGTCCTATGGAAAAAGAGTTACGATTAAAATTCAAATTAAAAACTCTGCAAATAATTGGCTTTATGTAATTTATTACATTTTAAATTATTTTACATTAATGCTTATGTAATTTAGAAAATAGGCATAAACATTAATGTATGATATTTAGAAAAAATATATATTTTATTTGAAAATAATGATACTTCGTACATGGGATCACTAATGCCTATTGATAGCACTCTTTAAAGCAGAAGCTTCTGGGTTCGCTCATCATCACTTTTTCATTTTTTAAACAACAGAATCTGAATATTACTCCTCCAACTTCTGCAGTTTATGGAGGTGAATGCTTCAGAGTTTTACGGGTTTCTTCTTTAGGTATCACAATGAAAAATATCCTCGTGAAAGTCAAATTATGCGGTGGTTACTATACAGTCACTTCAGACTGTCTACATGCGATGCCTGCGAAATACTTCTTGTAAATAATATTTTGAAATGATTACTTTAAAACTTCCTATTTGATCAATTTCCGCATAATTTAAATTACTCTGTTCAGATAAAATCTAAAAATAATTTCAATGTTAAATAGTATGTATTTTACGTTAATGTTAAGTAGAGTTATAAAACTAATATGGTTTTCAATAAAAAATTTCATTAATTTTGATATTAATTGCATCAGATTTAGGCACAAGTACCGTACAGTTGTCATTTTTTTGACGGATTTTCTTATGCATCAAGCAACCTCGTTTTTATTACGTCATAGATATGGAGACTTACAAGAATTATGTAGAAAATTCTATTTTGGTAACCCTAGTATTTACGTATTCGCGCCTGTCACTTAGCAACATTTCTTCATCGCCAAAAGAATTCAGAATTTGGAATCCTGGATTATACGGCACTTGTGACCAGATTTATTATTAGTTATAATGAATTCAGTTTTTTCACCAGTATGTAATTTGATCAATAATTATCAATACATTTCATGCTTGCATTTCTGAAAATGTTTTATTTTATATGTTTATTTATTATTGTGTGAACTTGTTTTCTTAATATTTGTCATTTTTTTAATGAAAATGCTCGCTTGTGATTCGTTATACACCATATACTTTATTTTAAAAAAGCAATATTAGCTTATTTTAAATTAATAACATTGTAATGTATCTTTGAGTTGAAAAGGACTCTTGAATTGAATATAAAAACATTTCATTACAGCTAGTTTTATCTTCTCCATGAAGTATTATCTTCTCCTAGTTTTATCTTCTCCATGAAGTATTTTCTTCTCCTAATTTTATCTTCTCCATGAAGTATTATCTTCTCCTAGTTTTATCTTCTCAATGAAGTATTATCTTCTCCTAGTTTTATCTTCTCCATGAAGTATTATCTTCTCCTAGTTTTATCTTCTCCATGAAGTATTATCTTCTCCTAGTTTTATCTTCTCCATGAAGTATTATCTTCTCCTAGTTTTATCTTCTCCATGAAGTATTATTTTCTCCTAGTTTTATCTTCTCCATGAAGTATTTTCTTCTCCTAGTTTTGTCTTCTCCATGAAATATTATCTTCTCCTAGTTTTATCTTCTCCATGAAGTATTATCTTTGTTCGTTAATTTTAGTTATGAAAAACAGCTATTCGCATTTTTTCTCATGATCTCAAAAATATTTTAATAGTTTTTAATTGATAATCACTTGTTAATAAGATTCAATGTTTTTAAATTCAAATCTTTGCAATGATTATTTTAAACATAAAGTTTATTCATGATACAAAATATTTAATTGTTTTTTTAAATACTATTTCTTTGATGAAAAAGGATAAACAATCAATTATTCCTTTTTATTTGTAAGAAGATTTGATTAAGATTTATATTGAGATGTCACGTTACAGCATTCTTAAATTTGACATAGTTGATATTCTCCAGACGCAACTCACTTCTTGTAACAGCATTTTCCAATAGTAATTAAATACCTTGAAGTAATATCAGTTTATTCACCCATCAAATATTTTACAATAAAAAAGTAAGTTTGGCTGAAACTACTCCATTTACACCGGACAAAATTTAATCAACCGGAGGACAAGAGTTATGGAGATTAATCAAGAATTTCACTTAAACTGATAGTTCAACGAATTGAGGTCAAAGTAGAGGTTTATGGAAGCCTTTGAAGTTTTTAATTACATCTCGAATTAGTTAAACTAATTGGGTATTGTTGTTGTAATATATATATAAATTTATTTAAATAAGATACTAAAAAAATGTAGTGAATAAAATTTTAAAAATCATGTTTATGAGGTCATTTTTATTAAAAATTTTACGAATTCTTTAAATATTTTTACTGATTCACAAAAATAATTTAGAATTATTTTACAACAATCTCATGGGAAAAAAGTTGTTTTAGTCAAGGGAAAAAGCAAATTAAAGTATTTCATATCGTTGATAATTATAACGTATATAGAAAAGTCTGAGATAAATCTATTCAATTTAATAAGCTAGGCATTCTATTTTTGAAATTTTTCTCTGATCTAATTTAAAGATGCTTGCCTCAAGTATTTTCATACCCATGAAGCGCAGAAGATTACATTATTACGTTTATTTTTTTATCCTGTCTATTAGCCTTATCCTAAAATTCCTATCCTTATCCTAAAAGTGAATGCAAAACGGTAATTAAATGATTTGCGATCTGGCATTCAATTTAACAATTAATGGGAGGTGCGATTCCAAACAGGTTGTTAAATGTGTCCTTGATGATTTAGCCCTGCGGGAAATCCAGAGAGAAGAGAGAGAAAAGTGTATATTATATATATATACACTCAAAGTGTATATTATACTTGTCTTAATTACATTTCTGTCCGACTGCGAACTTCAGATGTTGTTGTTGTCGTGTGTGCTGCTCTATTTTCCCAACTGAACCATATTTTGGTGTAGAGCCCGACTTCCTCAGTACACACATGCCATAGGTACCCTCTTATAGGGTAGACAACCATTCACAACCCATTCATACAAGGAAAGGACAAAGGATATATATATATATATATAGAGAGAGAGTAGATATGCCCGAACACAGGGATTCGAACCCAGGACCACCCTATCCACAGTCAGGTACTCTGACCATTGGAAAAGTTGGGAGGCGCGAACTTTAGTGACTTTATATTTAAAATTTCTGATTCTTAAAGGTACTGTAATCAGTTACAGATTTTTATAGATTTTGCTTAATGTGAGGAAGACATTTTCAAAATTTAAACAATAAAAACTTTTAAAACAAATTAACTAATTTATGTTATGAAGAAAATATATGTGAGTTTTTATGTTATTTATTTGATTTCTATCAGATTCTATATTTTAGAGTTTTGATATTTCAAATTTTTGGCTCTATTCTATTATATTCAACCAGGTTGCTAGTAAGTAATGAAGTTAATGAAAAATGTTTTGAGAACATATATTTATATTTAATTTTTTTGATCAATTTTGCTGGCCCATTTCCATAAAATGGGCCAGCAAAATGTACTGTTATTTACATTAAAATGAAAATAGTTCTTTTATAAAGTTATCTTTAAAGGTTTATTCTGAGAGGCACATTTTGGCTTAGTAATCATATTAAGATATTTATTTAATATAAAGATTTTGTTGATTATTGCATTAAAAATGAACTTCCAAATTGTCTTTTAAATCGTTGATTGCGCTGTGATATCAATAATAATTAAAGGAAAATATTGTTATTGTGTGTTATAAGTAAGAATAAGCTTCCAATCTATTAGATGATATCTTTGGAAGAAGTTATAAAAAGTTTTATGATTTCTGGAAATTGTATTCACCTGGTATATTAAACTCCAGATTTTTCTCTCAATGTAAATTCTTTTTAAGAAAACAAAATTTAAATTAAAAAATTTCTACAAAATAATAAACAGAAAATTTTTTGTTAAAAATAAAATTAGTTTTAAGAAAATTTTTAAGCTGTAATAAAATTAAACATAAGTCGCAATATCTGTTTTTGATGCCTTATCTTAAATGTTTTCAAGAATTTGCTCCGAAAAATCAGCTGAAAATGATTTTGCAGCAATTCATTTGTTATCATGTTCTAAATTCCTTAGTTATTTCCTGTGAATAATGTTTTTCTTCTATTGGAATCTTAATCGATTTCAGAATCTTTATCAGAAGTTTTTAACTTTAAAATATAAACGCTTAAAATTATAATTTTATGAAAAATATCAATTCTGATAAATTTAGTTTATGAAATAGTACTCATCTTAACACACACACACACACACACACACACACACACACACACACACACACACACACACACACACACACACACACACACACACACACACACACACACACACACACACACACACACACACACACACACACACACACACACACACACACACACACACACACACACACACACAGAGAGAGAGAGAGAGAGAGAGAGAGAATGGAAGCGTGAGGTATAATTTAAAATTAATTTATAACAATTCTATTGGGAGGAATGTAAATATTCTCCACGTTATTATTGATATCAGTTAAATATATTTAATTATATTACACATATACTATGCTTACCAACTTGTCTAGTGGTCAGCGTGCCTGACTACGGATAAGGAGGTCCTGGGTTCGAATCCCGGTTCGGGCATGGATGTACTTTCTCTCTGTATCTATCCTGTCTTTGTCCTTTCCTTGTATGAATGAGGTGTGAATGGTTGCCTACCCTATAAACGGGTCCCTATGGCATGTGTGTAGAGCAAAGTCGTACTTTCACTTTCATGGTGCTCTGATTAAAAGGAATGACGCTCCCAATCGACTTAAATTCGCATAGCATAGCGAGCTTGGCTTGTCCAAGTGTCATTAGTAAACAACAATAACACATATACTATAACATAATTCGATAAGAAAAATTCATTGCAATTTTTTATTTTCGAATATTTTGATTATAAAAGCGATACTCTTCTGTGTATCCAGAGGTTCTTAGAAACAGGCACACTTGTTGCGCATGTGCAGGGCGGAAAGAAGTGGAAACATTTCACGATTCAATTACTCTTTTTCATGTATAAAACATTTTCTTGAGTTTATTCTCTTTCGTGTACCTAAACTGTTTTCCAAATATTTTCTTCTTTGTTTTATAATTTGAGAGTTGTTTGTGAATGAAAATTTGTGATTTATTTGTTTCAACATTTTGCGCTTTGGCCTTCAATTTTACAATTCATGGATTCATTAAAAAAATTAGCCACGAATGTTTGTATTTGTAAGTCGCTTAGGTCTTCACTCAATGGAAGTCACTCTGTAAGTCGAAATTCAATAAAGAACTTGGCTTTCTTGGCCAAAAAGTGACGCCAAACTCAAAAGCAAAGCATTGTAACAGACTTATACATGTTGATTAGTGAAATAAATATCATATATGTGGAGAATTTATTTTACTTATATTTTAGTGATTTTAATTTGTGTTTCATGAATGAGTTTACTGACATAGTCAGCTGACGTTTTTCGATTACACTTTTTCATTAAAAAAATCCAACAATCAAAGGTGTGTTCTTCAATGCATGAGTAAACAATGACAACCGAATGAAATGCAGAAATTTTCTAATCATTTACATAAAAAACATTCTTACTTTCTGCATATTTTGTATAAAAAAAGGATATTATGATCGATAATTTTTCTTTCACATTACAAGTCTGTTTCTGATGTTTCCAAAAAGAAAGCATTTTTATAATATTATCGTTGGCATCAAAATGTCAGTGCAACTATATAGTTTTTCATAAACCTATTATGCAAAGTTTTGAAGCAGATAACAATTTTCTCTCTCTCTCTCAAAAAAAGAGGCCTTAAATATGGTGAATGTATATATATTCCTCGTCTTTTTTCCGCTGAATTACTATCGCTTCAAGAGTTTGAAAAATTACAAAAATATTCATAAGCGAAGCAGTGAATGAAAAAAGAATGTGAATAAATCGCTTTTAGGTTCTGCGACTGACTGCCTGTTTGAAGGCTTCTCTTTGAGCAGCGTTTTATCCTCAAAAGCAGCCTTTTAATAAAAAAAATCAATTTCAATGCGCATTTTCATCAAAAACATTTCTAGCTTCACGACTTAAGTAAATTCAGTTAAGTTCTTAGGAAAAATATAAGTATATATATATATATATATATATATATATATATATATATATATATATATATATATATATATATATATATATATATATATATATATATATATATATATATATATATATATATATATATATATAATATATAGCAAAAACATATATAAATATAAAGTAATAAATACAAAATACAATGTAGGATCTACAATACATTATAGGAAATCCAACCAGCGCAAAAGCAGCTAAAGAAAAATTTGCCTATATAAATAAGATAAAACATGAAGAAAAGTAAAATCAGAAATATAAAATTGGAAATATACTAAAGTATATGATGCAAAAGACAAGAAGAAAGCACCTTCTTCTTGACAAGAAGAAGGCAAGAAGACCACGTCTTCATCAGGAGTGAGATGGCCAACTATGCAAAATGAACACTTTTTTCTGACATGCTCGAAGGACAAATGTCTAAAAATCTTCGAGCAATTCCCATGAAGAGTGTTCGTATTAAAAAGTTATAATGAATATATATATACAGAAAAGATAAATATATATATTCACAATAGATGCAGAAAAATAAAAATATTCACAATAGATGAAACATAAGTACAGTAGAAAAATACATACAATAGAAAAATATATAATATAAGTGCCAGTTAATGAGGTTAAAAAATTTATATATGAGAATAGTAAGAAGTTGCCAAAAGTAAATTTGAAATTAGAATAAAGAAATGTTGCCAGAAATAATTAAATTTAAAAGTTAGTTTGTTTAGAAAGTTAAAGTGGTTTAGAAACATGTAGTAAATTTGAAATTAAAATGTGTTAAGGGGGAATTTAAGCTTTAGTTAAAAATAAATTAAAGTATACATATGTAGGTGTTTTCAGGATTCTTGTAAGAACTTCAATGCTTGGGTGGCCCTTCTGTAGTTATAAAAACTACGCATTACTTCAATCTTACAAGCGATTCCCTACTTCCTACATATTTTGAAATAAAATTAATTGGAATATTGTTATTTTTTAGGTACGCTATTAGGCGTTTAATTTGATTTTTAGTATATTCATAATTGTTACAGATTATATAAATATGATTAAGTTCATTAATTATAATGCATCTGTATATTTTTAAAGAAATATTGGAGTTCCAGGAAATTTAACATATTAACAAGAAAATTAAACTGATTAGTTTTGTCGAAAACATCTATATATGTAGTGGAATAATCAATAGTGATAAATAAATCCAGAAATTCTGTTTTAGTTTCACATAAATTAGTTTTAATGAGAAAAAGTTCTTCAATGTAAATATTTTTAGAAATATCTTCAAATTTTAAATTGTTGAAAATAATGAAATCATTTATGTATCGAAAAGAAAAAGGATATTGATAAAATAAGTTTTTTTTCAAAATAATGTAGATATAAATTTGCTAGTGTGCTAGAAAAGTTGGATCCCTGTGGAATTCCACAATTTTGAATAAAAATATTTTCACCGTTATATATAAAATTATTATAAACACACATTTTAACTAAATTATTCCAGTAGTCAAAACTAATATTTAATTAGTGTCTATAGTCCTGATAATAAAAGTGTAGTACATCGTTTAATTTATCAATGGGAATACTAGTAAAAAGTTCCTTAAAGTCAAACGAATTAATACAATAAATATAATTCGATAAAAAATCCAAAATAGGTTTATTATTATTAATGATCCAAGTGGCTTCTGATTTAACAATATTGTCTAATATAATATTAAGAAATTTAGCAAAAATGATTCCAGGTTTATTTATGTAAGATTTAGTACCACAGGTGATAAAGCTAAACTTTATAGGAATTTTGTGAAATTTAGGAATGACTGTTAAATAGGGAAACTCTAATTTATAGTTACTGATATTTAAAAGCTTATAAAGCCCAAGGATATTTTTATTAATAATATTAACTGTGGAGTTTAAACGTCTATATGTGCTGGAATTTAATGTCTCATTATCAATAAAATCTAAATAAAATTTCTTACCAAAAAATGCGTAATTATTAGAGGCTTTATCTACTGGCGTAATGATAAGTTATTTTTTAGATTATTAATGGCTGGTTTTAAAGGACCAAGCTTAATCCCAGGAAATGTAAAATTATTGACAAAAATAAACTCCTTAATTTTATTAAAAAGTTTATACTTCCAGACTGTAAAAAGTTCAATAGGTACATTATAAAAATTTGAAATTTTAAAGATAAATGAATCAATATTATGTAAAATTACTTTAATTACTTTAAATTTATTTAGTTGAAAAACTGGTCTATATTTAGTCCCTTTACTTAATATTTCTTTTTATTTTAGGGTCATTGACAATGTTTAAATCGCCTGTAACAATCGGATATATATATATATATATATATATATATATATATATATATATATATATATATATATATATGTATATATATATCCGATTTCAAAGCAGGATTAAATCAAGAAGAATGCGTTCAACGGTTAGCATTGGTGATGGGTGATGAATTAGCATTGGGTGATGAATCTCCAGCTCGTGCTACTGTATTCAGATGGTTTAGAGAATTTAGAAGAGGTCGTAATTTTCTTCAGGATGAAGAACACACAGGAAGGCCGCCGTCGGCAGTCATCCCGGATAATGTGTCTGCCATACGAAAAATGTTAATGGATGATAATCGCTGTACCTATCAAATGATACAGAAGTAATTTAACATTGGATCTGCAGCCATACACAAAATCATTTAAGAAGAATTACATATGAAAAAAGTAGTTTGCCGTTGGGTTCCCCATCTAACTGAGCATCATTTTTAACCGCCGCATCATTTCAAAAATTGTAACAGGTGATGAAACGTACATACCGTTTTTTGACGTTCCAACACGTCAAGAAAGCAAAATATGGGTCTTTGAAGATGATCCCACGTCGACAATGGTGAAAAAACAACGCGCACTGAAAAAAGTGATGTATCCCGTTTTCTTCAAAAGTACGGGATTGGTCAAAGTCATCGAGTTGGAAGGACAGAAGACAGTAACAGCAAACTGGTATACCACTAAATGTCTTCCAGAAATTCTACAAGAACTGAATGTTAGGGGACTAATGCTTCACCATGAAAATGCATCTTCACATACAGCCGGATTAATTCTAGTTGAGTTTCTTAAACAAAAACAAATTAAAGTGATCGAACATCCGCCGTATTCACCTGATCTAGCTATGTGCGACTTTTGGTTATTCTTTAATCTTAAAAGGAACTTACGTGGACGTCGTTTTCATTGAGAAGAACAGATTGATGTGGCTATAAATGCATTTTTTCATCTATTCGAAGAAATGAATGGCTTGAGGCATTTAATGTGTGGAAAATTCGTCTACAAAAGTGCATTGATGCTGGAGGAGACTACTTTGAACACACATAAAATTTTGTAAGTATAACTTTAAAAATCTAGCTGTATCTCAAAAATTTCAGAGTGACCCTCGTATGTATATATATATATATATATATATATATATATATATATATATATATATATATATATATATATATATATATATATATATATATATATATATATATATGCACAGGTGCCGTATAATCCATGCGCCAAATTCTGAGATTGGCGATTTTTTGGCGGATTTTCTTATGTATCTGCAATTTTGTTTTTGTTACGTCATACATGGATACCTATAAGAATTATGCGGAAAATTCTATATTAGTAACTTTAGTATTTACGTCATCACGCACGTCACGATACGTCATCTTGGCAACATTTCTTCATCGCCAAAAAAATTCAGAATTTGTAATCATGGATTATACGGCACCTGTGCCATATATATATATATATATATATATATATATATATATATATATATATATATATATATATATATATATATATATATATATATATATATATATATATATATATATATATATATATATATATATATATGGGTGTATTTGCGTGTAAACATATATCTATGTTACATATATCTTGTTTGTATTAATTCTTTTCCTAATATATAAATTTATAGTTGAGAATAAAAAATTTATTTGTTGATCATAACTATAAATGCCTATAAATATCGACTCATAAAATGTCATAATTTTTATAAATTTTAAGTTATAAAATGCTTAATCCAAAATGTGGACATATTACCTTTATCAAATATTATTTTTTTTACTTCAAAGAAGATAATTTTAAAGCTGTTAATATATATTAGTCAAATAAATAAAGCATTCAACAGAGTATCATTAAGAAAAAGGTACGATATACATTTGTGCTTATACTTTTAAAAAATGGAATAATTAAAGAATAAATTAAGCATTTAAAATATTCAATTAAAATTTATTTTTTTCATAGTGTTGATCTTTAAGTAAAATAATTATTTTGATCACAGTATTTTTAATTATTTTAAATCATAATTTCTTAGGTGTTTGAAGAAATTTTAATCTCAATTATAAACATTTTCTATAATAAAATGAATTTATATTTAAAAAAAAGATAATTCGGTATATAAATTTTATATTAGTAAAAAGGTATTATAAATAATAATTTTAAAAATTGAAAGATTATTTTAATGTTTAGGTTTTAATTACTCTTATTTGAAAATACTTTTCATCAAAATGCAACACTGAATAAATGAAACAATTCGGTTATCGTTTACAATTCAACGATATAATAGCTTTTACTTTCGATACTAATGCGTGTAATTAAAAAAAGATATTTGAAGTGATTAAAATAAAATACATGCGCATTACAGTTTTAAAATATAAGGTTTTGCAATCTAATAAAATAATTAAAAAGTCTAGCTTATAACACTCTAATTACTTGGAAATATAAAGGACTTTATATAGAAGATTTCTATTGTTAAAACTTGGTATAAACAATTCACTTCAGACGACAACGTAAATAAATATAAAGTCAAGAATAAACCCCTCACTTTTTTTAAATTGAGTTTATCAAGCTTTATTTTATTATTAGCTTATGCTAAAGGTAAGATAATTATACCAACCAAAATAAATATTTTATTTAGAATATACAAAAAGAAGAATAGATATTCTATTTCTTTTTTATTTAATTTTATTCTTTACATTATTTGATTATATTATTTTGAATTATTTATTTATTCCTTATTTATTTAATTTAAAATATATAAAAATTTTTTGTGCTGATTGTGCTCTAACATCATGTATCGTACAATTATAACCAGCAGCGAAAATCAAGATAAAACTGGTAAGATTTACAAAAAAATTGAGTCTTGTGTTTTATTAGCTTTAAATTAACAATACATTTATAGATTAAATAAGCATTTCTTTCAGAAACTGTTAAAATGTGTTCACACATAATTCCTCATCATATCCAAGGTGTTATATGTTATTACGTATGTGAGAATATTTTAATCGTAATTCTTGATGAAAATATTTGTGCTTAAATTTGTACGCTATATTTTTATTAGTTTGAATTTTGTATATTTCGTCGGTTTCAAAACAAAATTAAAAATACTGTGTGAGAAATAGTTAAAAATTAAAACATTATAAAATGTTGTCTACATAAAAATTATCCGGGTACCCAATTGGTAATTTAAAGTACTTTGGAAAAAAGTGTTGAGGAAAGCAAGCAATCGAGGTTTTGAATAAATTTTTCACATAATATTTTTTGATTCATGGTTACTAAATTAAAAAAAATGCAGCAGTAACTTTTTGAAATTTTGTTTTTAAAAAATTGTCTCAGCTCTATGATGTCTTTAACATTATCAAAATGTGAGAAAAAGTTTTTTTGGTGATAAAATAAATTCTGCACTTATTTCTATTTCCTATAAGTTTTCTGATACCCCCTTCACTATATAATTTATTTATTTACCTAAATAAAATTTTGTTAGTTTCTTAAATTCATTTGTATTATTTACATATGATAACACCGTATGAAATATTTCCAACTGTAATTAATCAAAATTTTAGAAAATGTAAGAAATTAAATAGAGATGGATAAATAAAAGAACTGAAAAAGTCATAAATTATTAATGTTTTATGCTACTACTCGTAGAACTATATTTATTACATTTATTACAGACATATATTTACAAAAATATTTAAAATTATTATCGGATATTTATTTTAAGTTCGCAAATAAATTTTTTAAGAAATGAAAAGCTTTATTCTTTATATGTGTTTTTAAATACAGTAATATTAATAAAATCTTTCAACACCTTGACATTTTAAAAATAGATTTTCAAAGAAAAGAATCTGAACGACTTAGTTTTTAAATTTTATGCCATTTGGCCTTTTAAGTAGTACAATAAAAATGTATTGGAAGATATGGGTAAATTAATTTAGACACAAAATTCAATTTCTCGTTTGCCTGTCAATTTTATGGTTACAATATTCTTTTTGCTGTTGTATAAACTTTGAATACTGGTTTTGAAGAAATACAACTAAAAAATCTTATAGGGATAGAATATGGTACATAAAAGATAAGTTTGTTTGACTACAAATAAATTTTTCATTTTAAATACAGTCTTTTGCAGTCTTCGATTGTGTGCAAAAATATTTTAAAAATTTATATTTTTCAAAACATTTTTCGCAATATAGATAATTGTCGAATTTACAGTCAAGATGTGTGCATATAGAGAGAGAAAAGCCAAGCACAGAAACTTAAATTTAAAAATTCATTTAAAATTATCAATATTTTTTGACAACATGAAATCTAATAGCTGGTTGTTAGAGTAAAATTATTTCGATCATACTTTATGCATTTGCTTTTAGAGCACTTTTCATAGATATGGATTGTATTCATTTGTAAAAGCAAAATACATTTGAAAAATTCATATTTTTCACATCGCCAGATTTGAATAGAAAAAATAAAAACGTAACATGCTTTTTCCTTTGCTGAACAATGATTAATATCGAATTTTGAAACTTTAAAATTCAATTCAAATGACTCGGCCCCTGGATCATAGTAAACCAATTCTATCACCTTCCAAAAAAAAAGTCAGTTTTTAAATTTCAATCTTATTAAATTAAATTTTTGAAGACTTGGTACTGGTAGAGCCACCTAGCTCTGTTTTTTAAGAGTTTTCATGACGACAAAGTTTTATTGTTTTTTTGGAAAACTTTGTATGGTTAGTGGGTCGTATTAGCACTTTGTAAGAATGATACAACCCAGAAAATTTCCAAGCACCTTCCATAATACTTGTTCACGAAGAACACCTAAAATTGCACTCATCTGTCTCATGATTCAGCCGCAGCAAGAATCGAACACGAGAGCTTTTTTGTTAACAATGGACTAAGAAAGCATAAATGCATTCATCTCTCTCATGATTCAGCCACAGCGAGAATCGAAAACGAGATGTTTTAATGCAAGCAATGCAAGAAGAAAGCATAAATGCACTCATCTCTTATGATTTAAAATGCACTTATCTTTCTCATGATTCTACTGCAGCAAGAATTGAATACGAGATATTTTACTGTAAGCAATGCATTAAGAAAGCATAAATGTACTCATCTCTCTCATGATTCAGCTACAGCAAGAATCGAACTCGAGATGTTTTACTGAGAGCAATTCATCTCTCATGATTCAAAATGCACAATGTCTCATGATTCAGTTGCAGCAAGAATCAAACACGAGAGCCTTTTTTATTAACAATGCATTAAGAAAGCATAAATGTTCTCATCTCTCTCATGATTCAGCTACAGCAAGAATCGAACACGAGATGTTTTACTGTAAACAATACAAAAAGAAAGCATAAATGCATTCATCTCTCATGATTCAAAATGCACTTATCTATCTCATGATTCAGCTGCAGCAAGAATTGAACACGAGAGCTTTTTTTGTTAACAATGTACTAAGAAAGCATAAATGCATTCATTTCTCATGATTCAAAATGCACTTATCTGTCTCATGATTCAGCTGCAGCCAGAATCGAACACGAGAGCTTTTTTTGTTAACAATGCACTTAGAAAGCATAAATGCACTCATCTCTCTCATGATTCAACTACAGCAAGAATCGAACATGAGATGTTTTACTGTACGCAATGCATTCCTAATTGTAAGTCACGGGAAACACTCTTTAAAGGATTTATAATACATTACGAAACGCTCTTTTCACTAGCTATGAAAAAATTAAAAATGAAACATGAAAAAACACGTTCTACAGCAGCACAAAGTTTTATGTTACTCATTTTTTTATTTCATTTTAATGGAAGCAAAATGATGTCGATTTCAATATAACTTTAAACAAAGCATAATTGCTCTCGTGACAAAAAAATAGGAAGTATAGATAACAGTAATGCTATTATTTAAAGCACAAAATGCCTGATAATATATTTTTAATCTACACGTTACTAACATTATAGCTATTACGAAACGGAAATGTGCGTGTTTATGTAGCATTAAGAAAGTAGAGTAATATAATAAGGTTATTACGTAAAGATAACACACGGGATATGATAATTTAAATTCTCTGAAAATTTTATGTTGGAAACATTATTTGCTAAAAGGTATTTTCCAAACAAACCGAAATAATGTAAATAATATTTACTTTTTATGTAACTCAAGTTCTCTATTTAAAATTTTCAGTAAGTTATTTAATAAGAAAATCATTTATAAATAATTATTCAATTATTTAGTTCTTTAATTAGATATTTTATAGATAATTTCTCAATTTATTGCAAACCTTAACTTTCGCTGTAAACTTAGAAACCAATTTTCGGATTTTGCGTTTTATTAAAATAAAATTTTAAGATAATTAACAATAAGAATTTAAAAACTTTTAATCATGATATTTTTATATTTCATATTATTTATGAAAATTCTCTATTAGAGTTTTATGCCATAAATAAATGAAAAAATTGTTGAAATTCTCTTCAACTTTTTTTATGTGCAATTGTCAAGTGAGAAGGTTAATTTGATAAAAAAATTTTTCCAAGCAGTATTGTTTTATATAGAATATAAGCTTCTAATATTGTGTTTGGAAACTTTATATCAGAAATAGCAGCTTCAGATTCTTTTTGGAAGCATGACATTTTTTATTACCTGTTTTGAATTTGTTATAAATAGTGCCCGTTATCTGTATTGTACCATGAACAAATATTAAAAATAGAGTGTCACTGAAATTATTTTTATTATTGTCAATTTGTCGACGAAAGAGAAAGCTTACTTCAACAGGGAATTGTTTCTACAACATTACAGAATCATGATTTTATTATTGCTCGAGTGTCTTATTGGATTTTTAGATAAAGCTATCTGTCCTGTGTACGACAGAAACAACTTTATTGACGAATATTGATAAATATTATCATCGTACCATTTGATGTTTGAAGAATATTGATATTAAAACATTGATGTTTCAAGATACTGTGTGATCTGAGAATATTTTTTGTGAAAATTTTGCACAAAAATGAATATAATTTTGTTAGAAAAAAATTATTTATTGAAATTGTCTTCTGTACTACTTTCACTTCTAGAAATTACTATGAACATGGATGACTAAAATAACAAAAAAATTCAATTCTAATAAACATATTTTAAAACTAATTAATACCTGACAATTTTCTAATAGATTAAAAAGTTTAAACAGTTTTTGAATTGTGGGATAAAAGATATCAGATATTTTTTAAATAAAACTCTAACGTATGCGGTAAATTCTAAAAATAAATGCTTACAGTATAAGTATTTTTTTAAATATAGACGAAAAAAAAAGAAAAGAAAGTTAAGGATTTCTTTTTTATTTTCTAATTTGTGTTTAGGTACAAAAAATAAACTATGAATTTTTTTCGTATTTATTTTCTTGTGTGTTATAGGGCGAAATGAATATTACTCTGTGAACAATATTGATTTATTTCAAATTATTTATTTCATTTTTACAATTTAACGATTTTTTTAAACTTTAAATTTAAATTTTGTATGAACATTAGATGAAACTCATTGAAATAATATTTAAATATTCCTTTCATTTCTTTGATAAAAATTTGAAAAACTACCACCTGTAACTTCTGGGCTGAACGTGTCCTATTGATCTGACACGTACAATGGAATGGAAGGACTCGATTTCGATTCTATTCACTGTGGAACAATGAATGTGTATTCCATTTCGGATTTCATACCTGGTGAGATTGCGTGGGCGGGCATTTCCAGGATTGGATACATGCGATATGTGAATATGGTCATTTGTGTTCACTATTCAGAATGAAAAGTATTCCCAGAAAGCTATATGAATTAAATGCTCAAACACTTTACAACGGGGTTTGGCTAATGGGCTCGCTATTCTGTGATGTCAAGTTTATAAAGGTATCCACGATTCGAGCAAACACTTTATTAAAAACTTATTTAATTTTCCTTTATCTTGTCTTTATATAAATTATGATTTAAAAACAAAGTTAGATAAATTTTACTTACCTACAACATATTTTTTAAAAGTTTTTATTTTCTGGGAAATTTTAAGGAAATTTGAATAAAAAGGCTAACACTCTACGGAAAACTGTAATGAATCATTTTCAATTTATTTTAAGCATCAGGTTTATGTGTGACGATGTTTTTTGAATTGAAGCAAAATCTATGAAAAATATTGAGTGATAAAGAAAATATGGTGAAAACTATACAGCAATATGGATATTTAACGAAAATTTACTGAACATTCCTTCTAAAAATAGATTTAAATGAAAAAAGTTCTTCATATGTATTCAAAACTTATTCCATAGATAATAACACTTGAAACTTCTTGGCAAAGCGTCATACAATTATCTTCATTATTATATGAGGTATCGCCTGTAAACGGGGTTTAGAGATAGCAAGAAAAAACAGTTTTGAGAAATTTGCATTTAAAGTGATGAGTTTGCTGGTGATAGCGACGATGTTGCCACTTCTTCCTGTATAAATAAGCCAAATAACGGTCTCATTACTAATGGCACAATATAGAAAAACATTAATTAAAAAATAGTAAAAAAGTTAAATTCCTTATTTCTTAACTACTTCAGGTTTGAGAATGCAACTTCCTGTTTCATTTTTCAAACGATGACGCATTTTAAAACTTCTGTAAAAACATTTTATTTATTTTAGAAAATATTAATAATATACGAACATTTATGTAGGTTTATACTATTTAATTTAAAAGAAAAACACAAAATGTAAAAAGGAAAAAATAACAGAAATTTCAAACCTAAATTTCCTAAAAAAGATTAGAAAGACAACGACATTATGGCATTTCATCGGTTATGCTCTAAAGTCTTTTGTTTTTAATTCAAATATAAAATGCATTTATATTATTAGAGTCTTGAAAGATTAAAAATAATAATTTATTAGATTTAATCTCTCTTAAAACCTTTTGTCTGTGCAATCAAAAATTTAAATTTTTGATTGCACAGACTAAACAAGAAAGTTCTTGCCGTTTATTATGATCTACAAAAATTGTAACCTATTGTAAGTTCTGAAGTAATGACCATCGGAATCCAACATCTTCAGTCAAAGTGTCTACGGTTACGGAACCATTTAGCGGTAAAAATCGGGTGTTTTTAATGCAAAGAGGCCTATGAGTGTTTGGCGCATGTCTGTATGTGGTTCAATACTGAAGGGTTTTCAAGATGATTGTCCAGGGAATGGAAGAAGTGGTAATCTGATAGTGCAAGATCAGGTGAGTAATGAAGGTGGCGTAAAGCCTCCCAACCAAATCACCGTATGGTATACCTGCCCACCAACGTGACATACGGTCTCACGCTATCGGCCAAAAATAGTACATCGTTGTGATTAACTCGTGTTGCCTTTTTCTGCTATAATGTCTACTGCACACGTTCCAACCGCTGCGAATAAAAGTCCACAGTGACTGTTCGGCGCATTGGTAGCAGTTCATATTGAGTCGCGTGACGACTAGTCCGTCAAACACAAAGTGTAATATTGCGTGGATAAAGAGGTGGTCATAGGACAGTATCCTGGGGTGACACCCAATGCTTGGATCACTGGGGAGTGTCACACAGGACACATTTTTCGTCACTGGCTATCATTTGTTTAAATATGGATTGCTCTACGGTGGCGAGAAAACAATAATAAACAGGCTAACACTCTTTGCTTATGGACTTCCAGAAGAGTGGGAGTAACCCATTTGCTCAGCCTATACATCTTACTTTAGCGGTGCAGATGAAATCTAATGGTTTTTCCAGAAACGTTGAATTGTCTAGTAAATTCACCACACGTTTGAGTACTGTCCTCCTCAATGCCCGTATGCAGGGCTTCGTCATCCAAGGATGGCACAGTACCCCAACTATGCCACTATATGATATTCCTGGCCAACCGTGTGACATGCTGCCATGCATTGTCAGATAAGAACAGTACACCTTGCGGTGTACTGTGCTGTCTCCAGTGCTGTCTGCTTCAGTTGCAATGCCTGTTGCACATGTTCCAATTGTTGCGAGTACACATCTTCAGTGACTTTTTGGCCCACTGGCTTAGCTCATAATGAGCCCCTTGACGACTAACTCACTAGACACCAGCTTCATTAAATCCCCAGACCTGAATTTATGAAGCTTGTCCTACGCCGTACATTCATTCGCATCTCTATTCAGAAATGCTTTACATATTCGGCGATTTATGCATCGGCAGAGCTGATGAGCCCACTTTGATGTCGTAAAGCAAACAGCACCGAACGAGCTCCTTTGACAAGTCCATTTTACTCCACTATTCTACGAGTTACGACTGATGAATGTGCGCGGTGAAACCTGCTTTTATAACGATTGATAGAACTCCAGTTGCTCAGAAGCTTCAGGCCGCTTCCCGTTAGCTCAGCAAAGTGAAGCATCATTTGCCGCGGGCAGTGGTTGGGAGGGTGACGACGGTGTACTCTCCTTCACTGGGTAGCTGGAACTCCGTGGGTTGGAGACGTGTCCACGTTAACCTGTGACGTTCAAAGTCCTTCCGCTGATGTAGCGTGGATGTGGAGAGGAGGGTGCCAGCTCAGGTGTGGCCTCGTCACCAGACCGTGGTTCAAAATGACGAGGCACCTTAAAAAAAACCAAAGTCGTACTTTCACCTTCGTGGTGCTCTGATCTAAACGAAAGACTTATTAAAGACTTAAAGACTTAACTCTATTAACTTAATTCGTACGTCCAAAGGCATAGCGAGCTTGGCTTGTCCAAGTGACATCAACAACAACAACAACATAACGATTGATATTCCTATTCTTGACTAATTTGCTTTCACATTTCGATTCGATAAAACCACGTCATGCATTAATTTGCATACTTATTCTCAATTCATTCAATGTCAAGGCAGTAAGAATTTTCTTGTTTACTTTATAAATTGCAGAGAGGCATTGAATGGCAATGATTATTGGGCAGTTAAATAATTGCAAAGGAAGAAACTAGATTGAAATATGTGATTGAATTTTACTCCTCTAAAGAAAAGAGCCCTTTCGCTTATCACAGGAAAAGAAAAATCAAATATCCAGTTATATACATAACACTAATTGGAATTTTTAAGGCATTGTTGTGAGAACGGATGCAATTCAACAATCATTCGATCTTATTTACAATCCTCCATTTTGGTATTTCCTTACACATTAATTTTCTTTATAAATTAAGAAAAATTGAAAACTAAGTGGCTGAAAAATATTGTGTTGTCATTTAATGTTAATTAAGTCTTTAAATGTAATTTATCATTCTGGAAACAGGAGAATAATTTATTGGAAATTATCAACTTGGGTGCTATTACTTTACTTTTCGCTTTTTTTTTTTACTCTTGCACCATCATAGTAAAATAAGATTTTAGAAGCATCTAACATTAAGGAATTATATTAAACAATTAGAATGAAAAACAGGAATTAAAATTTAATTTATCGTTTTTATATTTATTATTTTATTAATTAGTTTTTCTAGGAAATGCAATTAGGATAAACCAATATAAAGAAGTCAAAAAACATATTGAATACACTGATACTTAACTACGAAGATTATATTTAAAACTATTACATAAGGATTTTTATTTGCATTTTTAATTTATTTAAATATTTCTAAGAATTTTAATTGTAGTCAATGAACAATTTAAAAGTTTTGGCGCCATAATTATCTTTCAAATTAAATATTAACTTGTTATGCACAAAATTGTTTATGACATGGCAGATGTTCTGGCGAAGGAAGGTTCTTCAGAACCTTTACTAGTTACTAATTCACTGATATATCTTAATTGTGTGCCATGAGAAGACATGCTGGCAGACAAATTTGGCTCCTTCTCCCTAGTATTTACTGGTATCAAGCTGATTGTCCTGGAAGATCTCTTGCGATTGGTTGGGATAGATATGTTCAGACTACACTTTCCCGTTTCTTCAGTGGCCACCTGAAGGGACTTACTTTCGAGAGAGGCCTCAAAATATATCAAAACTGTCCTAAATGCCAAAATGAACCGGCATCAACGGCACATATTCTTGAGTGGGTGGGGTTGTCTCTTGAGGACATAAATAAGACTCCTACGCTTGTTTTAGATTTTCTGAAAGTGAGTGGACTCGCGGACTTCGTCTAGTATACTCCTAGACATGGAGATTAGTAACAACAACAACACAAAATTGTTTATTTTTTGCCATTTTGTATAACAGGAATTAATGTACATGATCACCGCCCAACTTGTCTAGTGGTCAGCGTGCCTAACTGCGGATAAGGAGGTCCTGGGTTCGAATCCCGGTTCTGGGATGGATGTACTTTCTCTCTCTATCTATCCTGTATTTCTCCTTTCCTTGTATGAATGAGGTGTGAATGGTTGCCTACCCTATAAACGGGTTCCTATAGCATGTGTGTACTGAAGAAGTGGGACTCCATACCAAATATGGTTCAGTTGGAAAAGGGCAACCCATATTGCCAGCCTAGCTGGCACATGACAACAACAACAACAATGTACATGATCGAGCATTGCATTTGTATATTTATATGATGGCTGTTTCTTCTACCTTTTCTTGGAAATGCGAGTGAATATTTTTCAAAACTTCAGATTTTTTTACTATTTTGGGTGTAATTTGTGAAAACAATTGCTTTATTTTATAAATTATATTGGGTTGTTCGGAAAGTCATTTCGTTTTACCCACCTGGACCAGCTTTTTGCTAGTAAAAACTAATCACTTTATGACTGAGGATTCGTGCTACTACCAGAAAGATGGTAAAAGGAATTGGACTAGAATGGACAATGTGCAATGAAATACAATATTTATTCGTTATACGTTTTTCATTTTCATGAAAAACGAAATTACTTTCCGAACAAACCAATATTCCTGTAGCAATTTATTAAAACGCTCAAGTATATATTATAAGTAAAAAAAGAGTATTTTTATGATTAGTTAAAAAGAATTCCAATTACAAAATGGCTTACTTAGACTTTTTCTTTCAATATAAATCACAACACTAATACATTTATTTGAATATATTATTTAAATAATTGATGCAATTAATGGAAAATTGTGATTTAAATACATTTATTTAATATCATTACAGTAAACATAAAAGTATAATGTGATTCTGATATTCAAAAATTGTTGTAAAATATTATGCATTAAAATAAATCCACTAAGTTAAATATGCTGTAAATTTAATCTCTTAGAAAATCGATATTTTCACATTTAATTAATTTTAACTGTTTCTGTGCATCATATAATTACTCAAGAAATATCTTTTTGCTGATTCAAAAATTTCGAATATTAAATAACGTAAATTAGAGCTATTTTTTAAATATAATTACTATTTACATTCTTGAGATTTAATGAAGGCAAACAAATTAATTTGTAAAATATCAGAATTATATAATAAAATATTTATAATTATCTTCCAATTTCTGAAAACAAAGATTTAGTTAATCGCTTTATTCTATTTATATAATTCTCAATTATGGTACGGAAATAACGCACAAAGATTTTGCATAATTTCAGCATTTTACAAGGTCAAGAAAGGTTAAGAGTTAAGGAAACTTTATTTTTCACTGTTATTTTCATTTACTTTGTCATTAGAACTTTATTTTTCATTTATGTTTTCATCTAAATTCCACAGGTTAACCTTAGATATTGCTTAACTAAAAGAGAAAGTTATTTTTTTCAATATCATCCAAGAGGGATTGTTGAAGAGATATCCGAATTAATTTAACTACTACTCATTATTGATTAGAAATATGATTTGTGAATTTCATAAATATAATTTATACTCCCACAACTCATTTTTTGAAAGCAATCATTTCAACTATAATTTTTTAAATAAAAAATGCACAGTATAATAACTGCCACACTTGATTCCGAATAGCTTTCGAAATATTTTCTGATTGAGTTATTATGAGAAACACTAAACACTTAAACCAAATTAACATTTCAATATTTGTTTTAATAAAAAGTTACAACTTAGTTGCTAAAAGTATTTAAATTAAATAGATATAATCAATTGTCGCCCAACTTGTCTAGTGGTCAGCGTGCCTGACTGCAGATAGGGAGGTCCTGGATTCGAATCCCGGTTCAGGCATGGATGTATTTTCACTCTCTATCTATCCTGTCTTTGTCCTTTTCTTGTATGAATGAGGTGTGAATGGTTGCCAACCTTATAAACGGATACCTATGGCATGTGTGTAGAGCAAAGTCGTACTTTCACCTTCATGGTGCTCTGATTAAACAAAAGACGCTTCCAATTGACTTAAATTCGCATAGTCAAGGCATAGCGAGCTTGGCTTGTCCAAGTGTCATTAGTAACAACATTTCCTTGTATGAATGGGTTGTGAATGGTTGCCTACCTTATCCCTATGGCACGTGTGTACTGAGGAAGTCGGACTCCGCACCAAATATGGCTCAGTTGGGAAAGTGGAGCAGCGCACCCCATATTGTCAGCCTAGCTGGCACACAACAACAGATGTAATGAATTATATCTAGATTTATTAGAACTTGAATATTTAACAATTTCTTTGTTTCATTTTTGAAAATCAATCAAACTTTTGGCATAGTTTTTTTTTTATAAAAAGGGAATGCAATTATTCAATTTATTTAGTTATGAGAAAATTGTTATGCTGTGTGATTCATATGAATTTATTAAGCAATTATGTATGAGTTGATTCAAATATTATTTTATGAATATAGTTAAAATGTAAAATAAATGAATCGATTCTGAATGATTAAGGCTACTCCGAAGTTAAAATACCATAAATGTAAACACCGAATGAGCTTTGATTTAATTATATTTTCAAGCTAGAATCACAAACTATTCACGCATTTAATCACCCGCTCAATAAGATACGAGGTCGTTTCGGAAAATATTGACAATTGCTAAATTACAGTCGATTGGGCGATGATTTCCGGAGTCGAGGACAGCGATTTCTGGCATTCACGGGAGAACAAGGACTTTACATAGAGGAATGGGCACTAATCATCGGCCAAAGTGGATGGGGATTGACTTTTGAAAATAATCGGCCAGGATGAGTTTCGATGCAAGTTTTGACCAGGCCGCAAGCCGGGCACGCGGCTAATAATCAATATCCTCTGCCGGTCTGCTGAGCAGCGGAGAGCACCCCCCAGTAAAAGAGGGACTTTCAGGAATGTGCTTGTGTAATCAGAAGGGGGGAGACTTGGAGAAATTAATCTTAGACTCCGAAATTTACGGTTCGACGCGTTGTTGGGAGCAGCAGCCCTGCCGATCGAGCCCCACGTGTTCCTGTCTTCTCAGGCGCGTAGGTCGCTGATTTTCCAAGAACCCCATCCTTTAATTATCGGATGCGATATCCGAGGACGAGAAGGGGGATGAGCCCTAAGTGTTTACGTCAGTCGAGGAGAAATGGGCCGTATACAGTTCAATATTTTCCACGCTCGAGTTTCACAGGGTAACGGCTCGCCTTCCAAACAATCTGATGGGTTATGAAGGCTGCGTACGGCGATCGCAGAGAGCTGTGCTGCGTGGGTGGACGGATTTGGCAAATTTAGTTTGAAAATATAAACGCGACATAGGGGAGAAAAATGCGTGAAAGGTCATAGTTGCCAGAATTATTAATTTAAACTTATCAGTGAGATTTATCAGCTGACATTGTACTCAGTGGGCAGAAACAAACTTTTTAACATAAATGCATGTTTAAAGTTCAAATGTGATGAATATCCTGGGTTTGAAAAGAAAAAGTTATTATGTAAGCAATGTTAAAAGCAAAATCCACATTCAATTGAGAGTTATGGAGTGCATTTTGTTTTTAATTAATTCACTCATTAATGTTGGATAATTATTTACAAATACAGGTTTAAAAAAATGAGAATATTTGGTAAAAGAATAATACTAATTAGTTTCACACTTAATTTTAAGGATTTTAGTTGTAAATTTATATTTATAAGCAACTTTCTGGATGATGCACAATATTTTGAAGGAGATATTTTGTTCTTAGTATTTAAATGTTTAGTGTATTGATGTCTTAGACTTAATAGAATTTTGTGACGTTTTATGGATTTTAAGAAATTTCTCGAGATAATTATAGAATTAAGTTATATATGATTGCAACACATTTTTTTCACTGGAAAATTGATCGAAATTCTTTTTTAATATACCCACATTTTAGAATAGAAATTTATTAATTTATATTATATGTGACAAGGTAAACTATAATATTTTATTTTATTATTCCTATGTTTTCTGCATCAAAATATATTTTCAATTAGTTGATACAGGATATTTGTTTTATTGTTAATCATATTTATAATAAAACACTTTGCTGGTAGTAAAATTATTCAATTCATATTTGAAGAAATAGATAAGAGATATTCAAAATAATATTCTATGCCAATTTTTTGTGTGCAAGTAAAAAAAAAATTATTACTTTTATAAAAAACAGATTTTTTAGAATATCACAAATCCTTGCAAATACTAATACCAATTTTTTTTATTTTTAAACACCTTTTACTTATAATACAGCTCAAAATCGTAATATACTTTGTAACTGAAAGTCATAGGATACCCACAGTGCTATCACTTCTAAACAAAGAAGACGTATTACTAATTGGAAATCGGACATTCTTCTTTAATTGCCGCATTCTCACTCCCAAAAGTAAATTATCTTTTAATTTTTGATAAATTGTTGGCATTATTATCCCTTTCTTTTGGCTTTTGTTTCAAAGATTCTGACTTGTAATCGATGCTTAAATTGATCCAAAAGATGTTTTACAGGGTTCAAAATCGGGGCTTTCAATCATTCAAGAAAGTGCTTTTTTCTGATTATTCTCAAACAATGGCGTGTTGCACGAACAAAAGCATTATCGTATTTATATAGAAGAAAGCTTGTTCCGAATTGTTTCAGTACTGTAGGAAACAAATTATTGTCTAAAATGTTTTTTTAATCGACATTAGAAGTTAAAAATTGATCTAACTGACCAAGCTCAAATCCGAAGAACAACCTCAAACAATGACCCCACAAACATCAAATTTCGTAACTAGGACAGTAACATTTATCAATTCCATACAACCCAATTAAAGTGAGAGATTATGTGTGTATTATAGTTCATCAATAACTATGATATTCTACATCGCTCCAAAGTCTAATTATGGTGGTTTTTGAATCACTGTCACTTCTCGGACATCGATGCATGCGCGTGTCGCTGGAAATGGAGCAGGTGATTAGGGGCTTACCACCTAGTGAAAGAAGGAACTTCAAAATCAATATTTCTGTATCTGAAGAAAGAAATCGCGAAATATGATATGAGATTTTAGCATTCTTTCTCCATACCTGCCATAATGTCAAATAATAATTCTAAATGATATGCACGCCTATATATTCACCTATTTTGATTTAACCCCTTAACTGTGACATATATTTCAGAAAAATGGACCATAAATGGAAAATTTTTTTGACTGTTTAATTTTATTCTTTATATAATTATAATAGTTAGAAAATGCTTTTTATTACAAAAATAAAGTTTTAAATACAATAACTACTATATTTATAATTTTTACATACACATAAAACATTGATTACACATACATGTTATTCGTATTGAGCAAATTAAACGAAATTTTGAAGCTAAATATAACTAGTATAATATAAAAACACAACAATATGATTTTCAATACATAAATTTTACAAATCTTTTACAGTATGGAATATCCCAAAACAAGGTATTGTTCAAAAGCCTATATATTGCACTGTTTACCATAAACTCTTGTCTCATGCCTTATTCTCTTCCCTTGTTCATCGGTTTTACGACAGCATATAAAACACTGCCTGGTTGGAGTAGATTTTTTCCCCATTGATGGGATGTGTTCTGGAAAGTGTCGACCTGTGAGGCGCAGTAAGCTTTCACTAGGACGCCCTGGTCCTGGTAGTTGAACATTTGGTTTATTTAGTTCAACAATTGATTTTCTGAAGTTCATATTTTTCGCACCTCATGCTGAAGTATGCAAAATAACGGAGTTATTTATAGAACGCCTGGTGTAGGAGATGGAAAAATATTTTCTAGTAATATTTTTTACCTCCTTTTCAAGCAAACGGGAAGTCTGTAAGATGATGATCGACTTTAACATCACCTCCCATAGTGTTGTTGTAGTCATGGACTACCTTCAGAACCAAAGTTGGAATTGGTAAAAAACTAGGACCACTTGTGTCATTTATTAGGAAAATAGGGAATTAGGTATCCTAAAGTAGAAACCAACTCAGCTCGGACTTCACAAAATAGAAACGTTAATTTTTCTTCTGCCCGAACTCAGTTCGGGCATCACAAATACTGCACGCTGTAATTGCCCGAACTGAATTCGTGCGACACTGGCAAGAGGTTAAGGGCAGACCATATTATCAACTTATTTCGTCTCAATATGATTTTTTACCTTTTTTTTCATACCAGTTATGTCGAGTGTTACACTCTAAGCTGAATTAGGACTCATCATTAAACATCACACGACTCCCATCCTTTTCGCATTCAATCGTGATGCTTAGCCAAACTTTACAGTTTACAGATTACGATTTACGATCAACAGAATACAGATCATTGACTTATAAGTACTTATATGCACATACTGATTTAACGACTCACGATTAGGGATCATTGACTTATATGCAATTTGATGACAAATTTGAAGACTTTTATTTCAAACCAATTGTTCTATGGCTAAAATTATCTTTACATCTGAGCTATATTGTTTTGTTTGTCTCGGAAACTTATTAGACATATCAGTAGAGATCGATACGTATCGAAGACATATCAGTCATTGGTCTAACATACTTTGTTTCTTAGAAAGGATTTCAAAATCCTTAGAATGGCGCATTTTACTACTCCTATGGCATATGTTAAACATCCTTAAATTTTCATGTTTAAAGCTTCTGATAACAAGACATGCCCTAGATTTCAGCAAATTCTGTTATCATAACATTTCCTAACGACACTTTTTTCAAAACTGAAGTCAAGTATTTCTTAAGTAAGGTGGTGAAAATGAAGCTTCTAAAAAATCTTGATTTTTACACTTATATTCCTTTTTCGGGTTTGAAAGCCATTAAAATTATTTGTGTACGGAAACTTCTTTTTGTGTTTTTTACTGCACTTAAATTCAAGATATTTTATCTGCGTGTTAGTTAACAATGCAAATATTTTCATAAGTTAATTAAAACTGTGATTGCTTTATGTGTTGGTATTGTATTTCTAAAATACATTCTGAATTTATCCTTTTATATTTTTATATGAACCATGTAGTGATTTATAGCAGTTATTATATTTATTTAAAGTCTTTTGAGGAAGAGATAAACTGAGATTTGTTCCAAAATGTTATGCACAGTCATAAAAATGTCATGCAAGCTTCTCAGATACACAATTAAAAATTCAAAATAATATATGGTATCTTAAATCGAATTATTCAAGTTTAAATGTTGTATGCTTTGTTATTAATTCCTAATACTCTCCAGCAACTTCTATTCTGATCAGAATTATGTGCAGAAAAGTAAAAACGAAAAGTTTGGAATTTTAGTTGAAAAAAAAAAACATAAAACTGCTACTTAGTAAAGAAAGCATCAAAACGGACTGCTGAGAGTATAAATAAATTGATTGAACTATATAAAAACTATATAAAAACTATACATAAAAACTATATTGAACTATATAAATAAAATGACTGAGCGAATGAAAAGAACAAGAAAAAAAGTGACGTAAGAGAAATAACTTATAAAAAATATATTGAAGAGCATTAAGAAAATTCATTTGATGTCAATAAGAGATTTAACAGAAATGTGGAATGTTAAGCTAACACACACACACACACACACACACACACACACACACACACACACACACACACACACACACACACACACACACACACACACACACACACACACACACACACACACACACACACACACACACACACACACACACACACACGAGAGAGCACACGCACAGCGTGCACGTACAATTCAAACATTAATTTATAACAATTTTATTGGGAGGAATGTAAAAATTCACCACGTTATTATTGATATCAGTTAAATATATTTAATTATATTCACATATACTATGCTTACCAACTTGTCTAGTGGTCAGAGTGCCTGACTACGGATAAGGAGGTCCTGGGTTCGCATCCCGGTTCGTGCATGGAAGTACTTTCTCTCTATCTATCCTGTCTTTGTCCTTTCCTTGTATGAATGAGGTGTGAATGGTTGCCTGCCCTATAAACAGGTCCCTATGGCATGTGTAGAGCAAAGTCGTACTTTCACCTTCATGTTGCTCTGATTAAAACGAAAGACGCTCCCAATTGACTTAAATTCGCATAGCATAGCGAGTTTGGCATGTCCAAGTGTCATTAGTAAACAACAATAACACATATACTATAACATAATTCGATAAGAAAATTCATTGCAATTTTTCAATCATGCCTTATATCAAAACAATATTTTAATACCAGAAAATAATGTTTAATTAGGCAATTGAATCACAAGCAATTTGTAACAATATAAGCATTTATTTTATTCTATGAAAGTATAAATTTTCATAATACGAAATTTATAAAATGTTTTTCCAGCATTTCCTAAGGTAATTCAAGGATATGAATCGATTCAAACAAACTTACTTTATTCTAACTTTCTTTTTAGAAAGCATTATCTTACAAAAATCATGGACAACAAAAATTGTGGATTAAGCATATTTTCTTTTAAATAGCAATAAATTGCATCTAATTATTTTCTACAGTGCTCTTCTGTACAACAAATAAGTTTGCCAGTAATCAAAATGTGTAAAATTCTTGAAAAGTTGGAAATTTTAATTATTAAAGAATAAAAAAATTAAAAATATGAAAATCATAATGCCTAATATTAAATAACAAATCTGAGTTTTTCATAAAAGAAAATTAAAGAAGATCCCATATTTTACATGCAAAAAAATCGATCTACAAAATAGACTTTGAGTTGTTTTCTTCTATGTGTTAACTAGTATAAAATCAACGAAACTTTCTCGGACAAGCCTTAATTGCAAGAAAAAATTTTGATACTGCGCCTTGAATTTTAGAATTAGGATTAAAATAAAAAACATACATAATTTAAGAAGCATTTTCATAAATAAATAGTAAGAGATAAATATGTAAAAAGTATTATTTATTTTGCATATGGAGTGTGCCTGCATTGAGCGTTATAAACCTTTTATTAAAGCTAGTATTTCATATATTAAGAATTAAGTGTTAAAGAATAAAATTTATTTCTAAAAATGTGAATGAAAATATAAATAAAATGATATCTGATGTTGCCTTATAACCTATGATAAAATTGCATACTAAAATAAAACATTTTAAGAAAACATTAATGTTCGCGTAAAAAAGCATAACTAAAACTTCGTATTATTTGGGCATTAAATTGAAATAGCGGAATAAAAAATTAAAAATAACTCATATAAAAATGTTTTTTCTATATATTTAATTCAATGTGCACTATGTTCATTTTAGTAAAAAATTAATCACTTATACATTAAAATTGAATCGGTAAAAGACATATTCATTTTTAAAAACAGTAGATGAAAATATATTGAACCAGGACTTGTCACATTGACCTTTAACATATACTATATACTAAATAAATCATTTCACAAAAATAATAAAAATACCGAAAAAATTTTACAATAATCTATAATACTTGGGTATTAAATTGAAAAGCTGAATGAAAAACTTAAAACATTAAGCCCAAAAATAAAGGCCATAATGTATTAAAAGAAGTGTTAAAAAACATCGCTCCACAAATATTACATATCTTTCATTTATCTTTAGATATCAAGGCCATGATTTGTACAAGAGTATCCCTGACTTTTCTTTATTGTTTGACTACATTTTTTAGTCATGAAGAATTAGCAAAAGCAAAGTATCAGATTTTTGGTTTAAACACACATGACAAGATAGTAATGAAAATTTTCTAAGCAGCTTAGCTTTTTTGGGATTTCATTTTTATTTCAGATTATTTTTTATAATGCGGATGTTCATATTTCTTTTTTGAAAAAAAAATTGGAAGGAAAAAAAAAGTCAAGATTTTATTAAGAGTTTAATATAAATAATGTCAGAGCCGTCATCCAGAAAAATGGGGGCTGTTATGTAGTCACACTCTAATCTTTTCCTGGTTAAAAGGATTAAATGCTTCAAGAGCAGTTGATGTCATTCCTTCTTCTAATTTGTGGTCCTTTAGCTTTTTTTCCTATTTCTCTCAAAAGGCTGCTCCGATTTTACTTTTTTTCCCACTTTATGTGAAACTTTATTTTTTACAGTATTTATTTACATTTGCTTTTAATCACGATCTTCATTAATGAATATCTGTTGAGATTTATCCTTAATGAATTAATTATTTAATAAGTTTCTTGCATAAAAAACCGCCTAATTTCAACTGCAAAATTTTAATTTAATATTTATTGTGAATGTGAGTCTTAAAAAGGTTATTAAATAATTCCATCTTGATACTTTAAAATTATTTTTGCATGGTTACATTTGATTAATAACATATGCCATTTTAAATCTTCAACTAAATAATGTCCAAAACTTAATACTAAAATCGATTATCAAACTTTTAAAACAATCTTTGTATTTTCGGAAACTAAAATCTTTTTAATTGTTTATTTTCTTTAAAATTTTCATCTCCATTAAATGACACTCTCTCTCCATTTCACATATCAGAAATTTCACAAGTTTGATGTAAGTTTTTGAAAAGTACTCATTTAGTGGCGCATAATCAATTTTTCTGATTTTTAATTTATTTTGGAAAATAGGTACAAGCATGAGAATAACATGAATAAATTTGTAAGTTTAATGTTTTTATTTTTTTGGAAATATAAAAGAAATAAAAACTACATTTGAGTTTTAATAATTGTGAATAAAATAGAAAAAAAAAACCTTTTCATCTAACTCACGATGAATGTAAATATCAAAGATAAACGTGCTTTTTAGACTTTGAAGATGTTGATGCAGTGTGCTGTCTTTAACTTTAAAACTCGTATTTTCACAGAGGCAATCACTTTGAAGTAAGAAGCTATGTTTCCATTTTGGATATTATTAAAAGGTGAATTTCAAATCTAAATCGTTCGTTTCTTGGCATATTTATATATTGAGATCCTGGATTTTAAGGGTACGTTTTTTATGAGTTTACAAAAGATTACAGATGATAGTCATTTCTAAAATATCAAAAAATATTTTTTAAATTTATGTTATAAATTCTTAATGCTAATTTAAAAATATTTTTAATTTTTCAGTTATTAGGGCTGCAAATTTTAATTGATACTCTAAATTTGAAGGAAAAAAAAGATTTAAAAGATGTAAATTTCTAAAGATTACTAATAAAAGTAAATATAAAAACATAGGATGTGCGAATAGTGGTAAAGTGAAACAGACCAAGAAAAAGTTCCACGAAAATTCTTTGAATGTAAGTAATTTCTTCAGAACTAGTTAAAATTGTTTCGTTCAATCACCTTAAACTCACACTATAATATAATTTTGGTTTTGTAGCAAATTTTTATTTGAATAAAAATTTTAAATAATTTTTACTGTCATAACAATTTTTAGTTTACAAAAAATTAAGCAAAAATGGATGGTAAAAATTTATTATTATTATTACTCTAAAAAAATATTATTCTTAAACTGAAAGATGATTGAAAAAGTGAACATTTAAACAAAGTGGTATGTGATGAGGCATGTATTTAAAATTTCCTGTGTGATAACAATACATTTAAAGAACACAATGCATTTCATTCTTTTTTTTCAATCATGATTGTGTATCAGTCATCTTCTTTGCACTATAAAAATATTAAAAGAAATATCCAAAATAAAAGTTTTAGAAATTTTACAAACTCTAAATATTAGTATTACATTTTCTTATTTTTCTTTTAATGATTTGATTCCCATTCTAAATATTTGTAAAATATACAATATCAATTCAGGGCTTTTATTTTATCTAAATAAATTCACAAAGTACTTAATAATAATGCCACAAAAGGAATAATGTCCATAAAACGATTCAAAGAATTTCATTATGGCAGTAAAGCAAGGTAGCTCTTTGTACCTACAACTTTTAAAACACTTAATATTTTGCCTAAAAATATTAATATTCCTGTACATCCAATATATTTAATGAAATTGATTTTCTTTCTTCTTTCTAAGAGATATTGTAAAATTATTGTTTATAATGGTGTTACCACCTTGCCGTAGTGAGTAGGTTTGCGTGTGTCAAAGACCTACTGAGCTATGCCGGCTGTAGCTTGCTACTAGTAGGGCCTCCCAAGCCGGACAGGTCAGTAGTGAGGCACCTGACGAAGAGTAACACCCTGGTCCTCCAGGTTGGGGGTTGGCCGTGGGGTTAACAACCCCCCTCCGGAAAAAACAACTGTTGCGAAACCAATACAACTGAATAAACAAATCTATAAAACCCTCATTAGACCAATCGTTACATATGCCGGACAAGCATGGACATTGAATGTAATAGACTCGGAATATATTAGAATTTTTGAACGTAAAATTTTAAGGAAAATCTATGGACCAAGGCTTGAAAATGGTGTATGGATCAGAAGAAATAATAAAGAATGAATGCACCTAGTGTGAAACAAAGACATAGTGAGATTCATAATAGCACAAAAGGATACCAAAGGGTAAATTATTCAATAGCAAGAAGAAGGGGAGACCCAGAGAAACATGGATTGATAATGTGGAAAAGGACCTAGAGACCATGAAGATAAAGAATTCAAAAAATTTGGCTCTGAGGCGGGAAAAGTGGAAGGAGGTTGTATTGGAGGCTTAGGCTTGCATAGGGCTGTAACGCCAGATAAGAAAAAGATTGTATATAGTTATCATAAAGTAAAAAATTGCAATGCAAAGTTATTGCCAATAATTTTTTTAAATTACACTTAACTGTCTTTTGGAAAGAATAATGCTGTCTCCCTACGTAAATGATACATGCTACAGTTGAATATGAGTAAAATTACACTTTCATTAATGTTAAGGATAAGAAAAATTACATAAAGAGTTTTGATGAATGATTTGAAGACGCAAGTGGATATTTTAATTAAGAGAATTTCGTTGAAAGTGAAAGTATATCAACTGAATAATACATAATATATCTGAGAAGTTTTTTTTAGAAACTATTTAAAAATAAAATATGATATATCAAGTATGTAAAACGCTTATATTTTTTAAGAACTGCAATACAGTGTACTTCTTTAGCATAAAAAATGATGCATTGAAATAAATTAATTAATGATGTATTTAAACCGTTTGTTTAAATTTATACAATCAAAAGTATGAGAGAAAAAAATTTTTGTGATCTTTAATTAATTAAAAATAATTTTAGCATTCTTTAAAATTTCTTTTAGTAGGTGTAACAGGAAACATAAAATATTACACATCGTCATTCTTCCAACATCATAATGAAATTAAGATTTCATGTTTCGCTTGAAAATATCGCTACATATTGTTATTATTTATAAATAGTTAAGTTTAAATTAGTTTTTTTACGAAATAAGTATTATGCCTAAAATATTCCCGTGCTTTCTACATAAAAATATTTACTGTGATTTTCTTTTAATAGTTATATAAGTCATCTTTTTTGTCCTTTTCAAAATGTTACGTTGAGTTAATATCATATGATTTTTTATACGTTATTTTTTCCTGAAAAAGATGTTTTTTCAAGAAGTTTAAAATCAGAATTACTCAGGTATTACACGAAAACCAGAGCTATAAAAGGAACGGTCAGTAGAATAACAAAAGCAAAATATTACTATGAATCCCTCATAAAATTAGAAAATGATTTAGTTACTTATGGAAATTTTATAACTAAAATTACTATTTGCCTTGAAAGTTATTAATTTGGTAAAGTTTAATAATAATCAAACCATGCACAAGGTATATATATATATATATACACACACAAATCGAATTAAATGAATAAGTTTCAACATATTTTAATATACTTTTTTTGGATTTTCACACCAAATTGAATATTCATGTAAAAATTTTGCAAATACTGTACTAAAATTAACAATCAAAAGTATTATTATTGAATAAATCTTTATTAGATTTGATTAGAAATTAAAAAATATTTTTGTTAGTGTATAAATATTTTATTATATTATTATATTATTGTAGTTACTAAATCTCGGTCACTTTTTTGCATCATAGTTGCTTAGCAACTATTTGAACTTTTTTGCATGCCATTATATTTACAAAATTCTGAAGTTTGATCTGGTTGTTGCTTTATAGTCACTTTTTGAACACTAGGTCCCTGTTTGAAAGTTAGTTTGTGATTGACTTTTACTAGATTCCAAATTACCATAATCACCTCGACCAAGGTGTAAATCGAACCAATGAATCTTTGCATTAAGCTAGGGATTTAGGTATTAGTTCGACCTATATGAGGATCTTGACGATTCAAGGAAAACAATGGCAATCACTTATGTGTAAAATACATTCCCATAAAAAATTTCTTTTATAACCAAAAATTACTAATTAATAATTTTACAATAAAAATTACTAATTTTATAATTGAATAATGAAGAAATGAAAGAAAAAACGAACAGTATTGTTATTTTACTATGCCTTATTTTAAAATTTATGTTCTATTCTTAAAAATAAAAGTATATATATATATATATATATATATATATATATATATATATATATATATATATATATATATATATATATATATATATATATATATATATATATATATATATATATATATATATATATATATATATATATATATATATATATATATATATATATATATATATATATATATATATATATATATATATATATATATATATATATACATATGCATTCTAAAGTACTTTCATTAAAACAACATATTGAGTTAATGTAATTGAAATTGATTTTTAAAGAAATGGCGTTTTTTAATATATTACACTTATTTTAAATTATCTATTATTATTTCACGTTGTTATTTTTTAAAAAAATACCAGTTTACTATTTCATATGAACACGTTTTATTGAAAAAATAAATCATTTAATTAGAAATTGAATTCAAAAATAAGAAACTCAAACAAAGGAAATGTTTTATAAATTTTAAGCAATTTATGTTCTAAATTTAGCTGTAATACAGATATAAAAATACAAAATGGTTTTGATAACAAAATTCAGAGGCCTAGGATTACGTTATTATTCTACGATGTATTTTTTTAGATTAAATTGGTAACTCAATATCTTAACTTTATTGCTATTTTTTTCGTTGCAATATACTTGTTTACTCAGCAAAATGCAAAAATAAATCCTTAAAAACAGTCTACCAACTTAAAAATAAAATTAAAGAGGGAATAAAAAATGATTGTTTAGAAATCATATTAAATGTTTTTAGTTTTTTTGAATGGAATAAGCTAGTTTATATATCTATTAATAACAAAACTAGTTTTGATGCTTTAATGATTTCATAAATCATCATTACAGTAACATAATTTACCTTTATTAAAAGTTCCCAATTTTTATTTCTTAATCCAAAGTATCACTGTAATTAATTTCTTATATGAAAATAGAAATTTAGGATAAAAATTATTTCATAGATTGCGTAGTCAATTTCGAAATGTTACGGTTCAATGCAATTCTTTTATATGAATTTAAATATTATGAAGTTTGTGTTGTATGTAATTTCAACTTAGAAGGCTACTAATTACAGGGTTTTCTATACAATCTTAAAACTTCTATTTTTGATCACATATTTAATGATTCAACTTGAAATTTTCATTAAAAATTTAAAGACTGAAAGAAAAAATGTAAAAAGAGTTTCTGATACATAATACAAAAAATATATCCTGATATGATATAATAATCACGTTTAAAATCTTTTGCTTAAGATATCAGATTACTCAAATAAAAATTCTTAGTAACTATTATTATTATTTTGCTTTTAATTTCACTGTATTAGAATTATTATTGTATGATAGAAGTATGAAAGTCATATTTTATTCCCATTTGGTTAGAATTATAATTTAATTGAGAGAGAGAGAGAGAGAGAGATGCTAATAAACATTTTTCTACGATAAAATTAGTCTTAAGTATAACTTATTAACATAAATGTCGCATTATTATTAATTTCACTCATTATGCACAGAACCTAAAATCAATTTATAACTTTTTAAATTAAGTTTTTCAGGCCACACGCATTTTTTACTACTACATATATATATATATATATATATATATATATATATATATATATATATATATATATATATATATATATATATATATATATATATATATATATATATATATATATATATATATATATATTATGAAGAGTTGTAATATTATATAATAAATGCATTATATATGAAGTTTTGATCATTTGTTTGTTCTTTCATAACAAGAGAGAATGAACATATTTATGCAGTAGTGATTAATCAAATTATATATGTAGCTGTAAAAGTATGTTATGAAAATGACTTCCATTGGAAATAATTCACCAGTAAATGTTTCATAGAACTTAGCAAATTAAGTGCTTGTTTCAATTATAAATCTTGAAAGATATTTAATTGTGGTTTAAATTTTACACATAATTATCATATTTATAACTAATATGTACCTGGCATATTCTTCTTAAAAGTAAATTTATTATGTCAAAAGTATAGATAAATTGAATCTCAGAAGAGTTAAATTTCCTATATTATAAAACAAAGGAGTTTTTATGACATTTTTTAGGAATGTTAGTCTTAATTCTATTGTTGTTTTAACAAATCACATGTAGTTTGCATATTAAAATTGTTAGAAAAGATAATTTCAGTTCAATTTTAAGAATATTCTTGGAATTTCTGATGAAAGGTATTCTAACTATTTTAGTTAAATAGCATTTTAACAAATGAAATATATATACTATTTTTGCTAACGTTTAGTTTTCAAAAGTCATTAAGTTTATTAATATTAGATGCAAAATATTATAGTAAACTCATAATGTTTTCACACTTTCAATGAAGAAAACATTTTCTGTGGGATACATTGAAAATAAATATCCTTTTGTTTCTTTTTTCAACTAACAAATCTCAAAATTTCAGTAAATGATATTTATTTAACACAATTTAAGAAAACATTTTATTTGCAACTGATTAAAATTACAAATTTCATAAGATCAACAAACTATAAAATGAAAGAAAAAGTTGCATAAAATATAAGTTGTTATAAATGTTTCATTGAAAAACTTTTGAATGTTTTGTGCATCTAATTTCCTCAAGAATATTAATTTTGGAAACATTATTTTAACATGTGATTTAAATTTATGAAGTCTTCCAAATTTCAGGTTATATAATTTATTTTTTATACTAGGGGTTATATTTTTTTGTTTTCCTTTATGATCAGAATATTTCCCACAGACATTAGACAATGGTATTAAAAATAAATCCTTAATTTTTTTGGAAACTTATAAAAAATGAACATCATTTCAATTTATAAGTCTTATGATAGATAGGTGATTAATTGATTATCTGTTTGGAGTAGAAAAATTTTAAGAATGTGGGAAGAGCAAAAATTTATAAAAGGTATGAGGAAATATCAGAATATAAATAGGGCCATAGAAATTGAGACAATATGAAGTCTTGTCTTAATAATTTTCACGGAGTTTGTAAGAAGCATACTGACAAAATGAACAAATTCTTAAAATGATTTTAAAAGGGTTATGTGTGCTTTTTAATTTATTAGCATATACATTACTTAGTTGAAGTATGTTTATTTAAAAAATGTATACCTATGTGTGTTGTCGATACTATATTTTAATATTAAGTATAATGTATCTTTTTGTTAACAATTGTCTATAGTAGAGTTCTAATTTATTGTTCATAATAAAAAATAATAAGGAGCAGTCACGCCTATTTTTTCTGACAGGATATATCTTCGTTGTTGTTATTACCAATGACACTTGGACAAGCCAAGCTCGCTATGCCTTGCCTATGCGAATTTAAGTCTTTCGTTTTAATCAGAGCACCATGAAGGTGAAAGTACGACTTTGCTCTATACACATGCCATAGGTACCCGTTTATAGGGTAGGAAACCATTCACACCTCATTCATACAAGGAAAGTACCATGACAGGAAAGATAGAGAGAGAAAGTACATCCATGCACGAACTGGGATTCAAACCCAGGACCTTCTTATCCGCAGTCAGGCACGCTGACCACTAGACAAGTTTGGTGGCAAAATAAGACGTATATATCTGCCTTTTTTGGTAAAAATCTTCTGAATACTTTTTATCATACATTTGACTCAAGTGTTTTTTAAAGCTTATGTAAAATATAATTAAGTATGAATAAATTTAAGGATTAATGCATAATCCTTAAATCCAAAATAAGGATTAATGCAAACCAAAAGTAATATAAAATGTATAGAATTTATTGGAATTTACTAAAAGTATGTTTTGATGTAAACTCTAATTTATAAAAATTAAGAATAAATTTCGAGTGTTCTAAAAAATTTCTAAAATAGGCTTAGTATAGAAATCTAAAAATAAATATTCTTGTAATCTAACCTAAATGTTTGCAAAATTCTGAAAACATGTTTAAAATCTTGTTTCTTGAGTCATGTTAACGGATTTTAAGATATTGGATATTTCTTGAGAAATATTCGTCTTCTTTTTCATCTCAGAAAGTATCGGTTGACCTACGGTATGTAAGTTTATCTAGGTTTTCTTCTATATTTGAGGAAAGTTTTCCATCATTATTTGGAAATTCAAAGTATTTTTCTATAATATGACAGTTTTTCTAAAACAATTTCACTTTTCAATTTTGCAGCTCTTGGGAAAATTTAACCCTTTCTAAGCACCTAAGATGCATGTTAACCACTATATATATGCTCATTAAATTATAAAATATCTAAGACAATCTATTTGTATCCGCATATATTCTTCTAAAGAAAAAATATGTATTTCTAATTAAAATTTGTTAAAATGAATTTATTTATCTGAATAAATGAAAGTTTTCTTTTTAAAAATTAATTTTAATTGAAAAAAAGGAATTGTAAATATAGTATTGCAAGAATAAACTACTTCTTAAAATTTAATTTAGAATTACCGTAAAAGTGGAAATAGCAGTTTTAAATGCCAAAAAATGAAGAAAAATAATAATTCATAAAATAAGAATTAATTTTTTATAAACTTCATTTTTTTCCCATCAAAGTTCTTTGAAAAATGATACCGCTAAATACAGTTTTTTATTTTAGTATAAGAGAGAATGTTCAAAATTTTAAGTTTTTGTATCTCAATACTGACGTACAATTTTGGATACTTATCTTTATACTACAGCATAAATAACACAGTTTTCGCCCAGAATTACTTAAATTTCCCTGCATTCCAAATGATAATGCTGGAAATGCATAATTATATTTTCAGATACGTGTATATATATAATACACATACTCATATAAATTCTAATTTATTATTAATCGGGAATAAACTTCGACTTTTCTACAAAATATTTCTAAAATAAGTTTAATATAGAAGTTTAAAGATGTCCCAAAATCTAAACTAAGCGTTTGCTTGATGAATATTTATTATCTAATTTATTTTAGGATCTACCGAGTTTTTGTTAACTTTATCATAATAGCTATCCTTGTTTATCTTAGAAAACAGATTTATATTATTTATTTTATCTTATTTAATTTCATTTATTTTATTATTATCAAATTTTAAATTTTCTTATGTATTATTATAATAATATTATATTATAATAAAATAAAAAATTATAATATTATCAAAATTATTTAATATCAGATTTAAGGTAAATAAACATTTTATTAATGAAGTAACTTTCATACATTACTAATGCCCAATACGACAATACATAAATTTTATGCAGTAATATACGCAGTACTAATAATTATTATTTCAGATTATTTAGTATATTGAAAAGTAATTTTTTTCATTTAATTTATTAATTATATTTTATTGATTTATACATGTTCACATTATACAGATACTGTCAATGTTTTGTTTCATCCAATGTTTTTCGATCAAGATATATTTAAAAATAATGGAATTCGGTTATTTAATAGCTGAAGATATTTATTATATTTTTGAAACATATGAAGTAGGAATTTATAGCACTAAAATTTTATCAATAAATTTCTTTAAAGTTTATCTATTAAATTTATAATTTTGAGTGATAAAATTATCTAACACTTTTTAAATATTACAGTTTTTTTGGTTAAAATGTTATTGAAAATTCTTCACTAATCTATAATTGTACCTAATATTTTTAAAAATATGAATAGTTAAACACAGAAAAAATATTTAAAAACAAAAGAATTGCTGAATTATGTATTATAACATTTCTTATTTTTGAACCTTTAGAATACCCATTTTAAATTTTACTTCGATCCCTTAATTTTTTAGCTATATTTTCAAATTTTTTCTTTGAACACTTTTGTCTCTTCATAAAACCAAAAGTTGCACTTTTTAGGTCAGGCTCCCTTACCAGATGTGCTTGGCATTTAATGTAAATGAGATTTTTTTTCCTTGGTTTCTTCTTGCTTTTTTCGTTTAATTTTTCTCAACATTTTCCACTTCTCCCCTCTTTTTTCTTTCGTCCTATTTTTTTTGCATTGTTTTCTGAAGCAATCTTAGAAGCCACGGTTATAGTTAATGTTTTCTCTTTCTCCCCATAACACTGGCCTTTTGGATTGATGGTATGATTACGTTAATTGCTCACATGGGAGAAAATTAATTTTGACTTCATTTTTGTGACGGGGCTTTTAAAGTTAAATAGCAACTGAAGTGAAAAAAGTCATATTTTTTCTATAAAGATTGTTAAGCCTCTTTTGCAGTTAACAGTTTTAATATTACTTTTAACATCGTGAAAATAGCTGATGGACACATTATTTTTCATAACTTAGCTCTAGCTACCTTTTGTTTTCTTATTACCACTTGATAAGTCACAAATTCTTTATAATTTTTGCTTTCGCGTCAAAAATTTTGTTAAATAAAAGAATAATATCTGTTTGAAGTAGATATTTGTTATTTTTTATTTAAATGTTTTTATTTAACTTTTTTCGCAAGGTGTTCAAAGCTTTTGCTGATAATAATTAGATTTTTTGTGAATACTAGAGAGATATTTAAAAAAAATAAAGTTTTTAAACAGTAAATAATATGAGAATAAAAAAGTTCAAATTGATTTATTTTGACTTAAAATATGTAAAATGTTATTTTGATATTATAATGCGTAAATGAAGATATTATTAGTATAATGAAATTTTCTTACACTGCATTTCCTTATTAATGCAAAAATATTATATTTAAATAAAGAAATATAAAATATATATTACTTATAAATATTGTTGAGATATACTTAAATATGAATGAATATCTTGTTTATGTCGTCATGCTTTCTGAATGGGACAATTATCTTAACAGGTATAATTATCTATTCATGAGAATGTTATGGTTAACTGATAAATGATTAGTTTAAGTATTTATTCTAAAGTGTGCAAAGTAATAAGGACCAATAGGGTAAAATCAAAAAGATTATATTTAGAGTCTCATGAAACTGGATCACAATATACAGGGTGATCTTTTTTAAAGTGACAGTGTTTGAAGGGCCCTGTAGCGCGATCTAATAGCCGGAATGGCACCAAAATTGGTATTCAGACTAATCAAGACACGGAAAAAATGGTTCCGTGAAAAAAATTTTAGTTCCAAAAATCGCCGCTAGGACATTTGTGGCGCTTTACAATGTATAAAATGTGGGAAAGAGAAATACTGACACATAGAATCGTGCAATTAAATTACTAATGTTTATTTATTACATTAACTTTCTCTGTGAAGAATTAGACCACATTCCATGTGAGCTCTGTTCTCAGAAATAAAACCGTGCATTCTACGTACAGCGTTCCACATAGCCGAACGTAACATGTCACCAGGAATATTCCGTACTGTCTTTGTTATGTTGTCCATTAGAATAGACATATTTGTTATTCCATCATTATAAACGCACGTTCCAGTAACGTGAGAGGCATGGCCACTGGAGCTCGTTTACTTCAGCAGAGATTATTTGTGGGATCTGTCTACTACTTGCTTTTATAGCCCCTATTACTGGCACTGTCATCGAACAACATTTGCATTTTGCTTTCATACCTGTGTTTTATGCTAATTCTAGTTATTGTAAACTACAGCAGTGCCACAAAATGCCCTAGAGCAGACTTTTGAACTAAACTAATTTTTTTACGGAAGTTTATTGCTAATGAATGCAGTTTAATTGTTGGAAGGAAAAATGAAAATTTCAATTCTGATTTTATCAAGAGAAATGAGGTTTGGAATTCAAAATGTGGGAAATATTCAAAGTTAAGAATATTGTAAAATGTTATTCTATAGTAGGTGGCCACCAATGTGTAGAAGTAGAGTATGGTTGTGGTAGCCTCATTGGGGACTGCATCGTTCTAAATGGTGGTGGTGGGACTAATCCCCATCTTGTTTAGTTACACTGGACCAGATCCAAGAGATCATAGATAACCAAAAAATCCAAAAGCAGATGAGGACTTTTCACAGCTTCTTCACGAGAAAACCCCAAGCACTTCAAGATGTGTTGCGGGCAAAACAAAGCACTGTCGCACTTGGGGCATGATGGGTAATTTCTTTCATCGACCTTAAAGATCGTACACTTCAAGTGGCCAGTAGAAAGCCGAGACAGTGTCGTCTGATGTACTCTGGAGCCCTTAAATGTTGTGGTGGCTCCAGGATGTCTTTGGAAGTACCAAGGTGAGCAGGAGAGTCAGCCCAGGTTTTAGAAGTAAGTTGCTTAGCAATGGAAGAGATCTCTGATGGTGTTAGTGCCATGCGATCTTCCGGGTTCACAGGATTACTGGCGGCAATGCAGATTGTATTATACAAATAAATTCCGAAACAGCCAATCATGAGTTTGTTTCTATAAATATGCATAACAGGCAGTTGCATAAGAAGCCAGTTTTCTGCAGGTTCATATAAGTTGTAAATAAGAGTGTATGTAAGATGTTTAGAACACACCAGTAAGATTTGATTTTCATACAAGCGCGTTTCTTATGTTTTTCGACATTCATGGCAGATTCTGAGTTCAAGTATGGTTACAGGCACTGAGACGGTATTATCAATAGCAGATATTTTGTGAGTCTTTTGCGATCACACCATTCCAGCATTAACCCATTGGATGCACATTTATTCGAATAATTTTTTGCATTTGGAGCACATTTAATTTTTGTGGGTTGAGTAATTTGTAAGAACAGCATATTTTATGCAATTATTAGAATTTATTGGCTCTCACCTTTTGTTTCTTTTTTCCAAAGCCTTTTTCTATCACTTGTCTGGCATATCTATTTGTCTCTTTCACTATACTATTCCAAAAATCTTCATTTAGGACTTCATTCAAAACATCCAAAGGTTTAGGATTAGCACCTAGCCTTCGCAGACACAAAGGATTTATTCCAGACACCTCACGAAACCGTTTTACTTAAGGTACATTGTCTTTTTCTTCCCAAATCCATTGATCTAATATCTCAGGAGAAGATTCAATATCACTGCTTGATAATCTTGTACGTATTTCGCATCTTGGTTTTATCTCACTATCATCAACACTATCATAGTTACTTTGAAATAAACAAGAATGAACTTGTTAAATATTGTCTCATTTTCAACGACGTTTCAGAACGTCATGTGCGACTTTGGTCAAATGAATGCATGACGTTCTGATACGTCGAATACGGTCAAATAGTTAAGCGGTTACGTAAATAATTCCAAACAAGCCAAATCATTGTGTGAAGATTGATGCCCAACAAATCAAAGGTTGTAATCCCACCAAGAATATCAATTTAACTCTGCTGCAGTCAAGTCTGAAAGGAAGAATAAAATGTCACTGTAATATTAAAATTCACATGTGAGAATTTATTGATATAAAATCTAAGAGTGTAGTTATTACTTTTATCTACTGTTTACAAACGACTATGCAGAAATGTTTGTATGACCACATATCAAATATTGGTTTCCACTATTTATAGTGTTCATTTGTTGTTCTCATTGTCTGCTAGTACTTGGAGTGTTAAGAAAATTTCCTCTCTCTCCAGATCAAAGCCAAAATTGAGGGAGTAGATCCACTGGTGGTGCCATCTAGCGGAGGAGTCTTAGAGCAAAGTCTTACTTTCATGGTGCTCTGATTAAAAGAAAGACGCATGATTCTGACTTTAACCCTTTAAGCGGAAATTTTTTTTACCAGAAATGCTTCCAAAAAAAGGCATATTTTTTATTGCATATAATTAAGTGCCATACTTAATAGAATAAGAATAATAAGAATTTTTTTTTCACTTTTAATGATTTTACAACATTTTTTACTTTACAATTTTAGAACCCAAAACCCCCTAAATGTTTGCTTTTCTCAAGTACATTCTGCAGGCAGTGAAGAATGGTTTACAAATTCTACAAAAATTTCTCTCACACTTACAGTGAATTTTGAAATCTACGCTTTTCCAAACAGTTCAGAAGTCTTTTTGTGTATGGTACAATTTAAAGCATGGGGTGTAATGTAAAGTCCTACGTCGCAATCCGGGCAGGACACGGAACAGGTGGATTTTTCACATCAACCTGGTTAAAAATTTTTACAGAACTCAAATCTTCAACAGAGCTGATCTCACTACACGTGTCTTTTGAGGAATAATCCAAATAATTAGAAGAAATATCTGTATCAGAATGTAGTTCATCATCTAACAAAAAGTATTTTCATCGTTTATTCCATAAGAAAAGACAAAGTTTTAAATTCACAAGCGTTGAATGCAGTAGAACAAAAATTTCACAGAAAAAATTCCCGCTTTCTCGCTACGAAGAAAAACCCGGATGAAAAGCATTGAAGTTACATGGACAAGCCACGCCATCTGTTGAAAAATATTAATACTGAATAGTCTCTTTACAATAATGAAAAATACGGGCAAACCAGAAAAGGAAAGGAGAAAATATCGATGCCCGTACGCCGTACGGGCAAACCAGTTGAGGCCAATTTTGGGTAGCACGTACACTGTGCGGGGAAACCGTTTAAGGGGTTAATTCGCATAGTGTATGGCTATCGAAGATTGTCTTGTCTAAGTGTCATAAATAACAACAACCTGGAGTGAACTGGCACATTATACTTTGAGTAGTTGAATGTTTGTGGGATCTAAATGGTACTAAAAATATTGAATGTTCTTGAACGCGCAATGTGTACTTGTCTACCACTTTACGCTCCTCTCGAAAACTTAAAAATGCTTTGCAATAGTTATAAAGATTACTTGATTTCATGGTGTAATTGTTCAGAATGGTTAGATACTGTAACTTTTGTATTTAGATGGAGGCGTATTCATATATTCTATTAATATTATTTTCTATTTGTTTTGACTCTAAATTTTTTTACTAAGCATTCCAATATGACATTATATCGCACCAATTAGGAAACTTCAGTTTGTATTTTTGGACAGTCACGCAGTTTTTGATAATTTATTAAATAATTAAATTTAATAAATTATCAATTAAAAACTGTGTTATTTGAGTAGATATTTATTTAAATAAATAGTTTCATACTTAAATTATTTCACAAAATTTCAATAAGTTAAAGATTCCAAATTATATTTAGAAAATTTAAATTAAGTAATACTAAAATAATACTTTTAAAAATGAAATAAATTGACATTTTTCAATTTGGTATTTCATATATTTTTAAGTGATAACTATTTTAAAAAGAAACAATAAATAAAGGTGTTTTGAATGTTTAACCATAAATACTTAGTATTTAATTAAATTTTACTATACTGAATTCGTGAAAAAATATCTTGAAATATTTAAGAAATCAAAACAATTCATTTTATTTTTATTCGACAAATAGATTTGTGGAATACAAATCCATTCGGATGCTCTGGGAAACTTTCTATATTAACAAAACATTTCCCCCTGATTGCTCCTAACTTTAATAATGAAAGAACCATCCTTAAAACCTCTCAACTCATCGGAGGACGCTTTGGATGGGATATACTGAAGCTTAAACCTCCACAAATGCACCTGTGACATTATGAATAATTTTAGAACTCACAATTAGGTGAAAGGACGAAGTTTTCATTAATTTTTGTTCACTAATAGCGTTCTGTCCGATACAGTTGTTCCTCTCGCAGCAATCGCATGTTTAATCCAGGGGCTATAACTCATCAACATTTCATCGGCTACTGGGGCCCGGGTCAGGACTAATTAGAATCTTCATTTGTCAAGCTTCTAGGGTTTGTATATTAAGGATTTCTCCCCCAACCGGAGTTAAATTAGAGGTAAATTTTCTGACGTTCCGATCCAGCGCCCGAAGGATCAGCAGTTTTGAGAGATACACCCTCATGGTTTATCAGAGCTGCAGATTAAGAAACGATTACGCGTCCCTTAGCTCAGATGGCTTGACGCAATCAGCGAATTGTTCAAGTCTCACTGAGAAGTAATGTTGACACAGTAAAACGACACAGATGCTGAGCAGGAAATATTTAAGTCCATGCTGCATTCAGTTGAAAAGGTATAATACTAGAGAACAAGTACTAGACCACAAGTTCATGTTTTCATATAATATGAACACCGTTATCTTCCAAAATAATGAGAACAGTTACTTCAAACTTTCTCTGACAGTTACATTTACAGCACTCGTATTGCCTACTTCACCATTTCAGGGTCTAACTACAGTAAATGGAAATGGTTCTTACAAATTTTTTATTACTGTGTCTAGAATATAAAGACTTTCGATTAACTTAAAGTAGAACATCATATATATATATATATATATATATATATATATATATATATATATATATATATATATATATATATATATATATATATATATATATATATATATATATATATATATATATATATATATATATATATATATATATATATATATATAAATATATATATAAATATATATATATATATATATATATATATATATATATATATATATATATATATATATATATATATATATATATATATATATATATATATATATATATATATATATATATATATATATATATATATATATATATATATATATATATATATATATATATATATATATATATATATATATAAGATGATCTCAGAAAATGTGGAATTTCCAAATTTAATAACAAAGTTTATTTTGATAAAGTGATGGCTTTACTCTCATAAAATGCAAAACATCATCAAAGGGATCACCAGAAGGAAATTTGTCTCTTAGTTACAGAATAAAAAATCAGTATTTGACTAGGTAATAGTTAATGAAACATATGTCTTCAAAAATTTTAAAAAATAGTAAATATCAAATAGTTAAATTTTTGATTTGTTGAAATTCTTAACAGTTTTGTTATCACGTGTATAAAAGATATTCGGATATGCCTAATTAGTTAGAAAAAGTATTTTAAATTTCCAAGAAGCACAAGGGAATTAGATAATACTGAGAGAGTCTTAGAAATTTCCAAATGTTCTATAACGAGACTGATCCTGTATGGAATAGTCCGGTGGACTGTTTTACACCTTAAATTGATTACTGTTAAAAAGTATCGTGTACCATACGAATATTACACACCTCTTCTAACAGACGATTGTGATCTATTGTAGTTAACGTAAGCTTCACATGAAAATTGGAATTCACATAAAAATTAATGAAACTATTTCTGTAAAAGAAGATATCCATATGATATAAATGGCCATTTTTTTAATCTTCTTAACGAGACACTTCACTTAAAAAGAAATTTACACCTATTGTGTAAATTTAATTCATTAATTTTTTACAGAGAATAAAACTTCTACTTTACAATTATGATATCAAATAAGGCCTATTATCTTTTTTGAGATAATAACTGGACGTCATTTTTCTCCGATCAACAATTTAGGGAATAGGTTGACTTGGTTAACTCATATTGTTTTTTATAGTGCAATTTGTGACCATGTAGTGGACAGTATAACAACATAGGGCTGTCATTCAATAGTAGTCCTGATCGAATCCTTAATATTCAACTCAAAAGAACACTATACCATGGAAATCATTTTAGTGTGATGCGAATATGGTATACTTCTAATTAATAAATCTGCTTTTAAATCATTTTTATGCTGTAGATTAAATATTGATTGTAACTTCTCGTTGCTTTGGCACTCTTAGATCTGAATTAAAGGGTTTTATTCGTTTAACAAACTAATAAAAAGTATTGGTCAGTGACCGTTATTCGTCTTTAGAAAAAAATGTTTTGGCGCTAAATCAGGGGATTTAAAATGTTAGAAAGAGTTCACTAGATCACAGTGGGATCAACATTTACTCACCATCATTAGCCGACCGATGGCTGAGTGTTTAGGGTTTCTGACTCCTGGGCTGTGGGTCCCGGGTTCAAATCCCGATTCGGGCATGAATGTTACTTTCTCTCTGTGTTTCTCTGTCCTTTCTTCTGAGATGTTGTATGAATGTGATCCTGCCCTATAAACGGGTTTGTGGTGGTATGGCGCTGGATAGTATGCTACTCGCCTCCGTGACTTAGTTCACAGGTGCCTATTGGATAACGACAAATGAGTAGCAGTTTCCGGCTTTGTTTTGGCAAAGGGTTAGTTACTAAAGTGCCTGCTTTTATTAAAAATAAAAAAAATACATTTAATCCCCTGTAACTCTCTTCCTGCATTTGATCTAAAATATTAAACACATAATATGAACGTAAAAAATATTAATAATAAAGACCAAAACATTTTTATGAAGAAGTTTTTAGTACAATTATAAAATATTTTGTTCTTGAGTAAATTTTATAAAAGGAAGAAGCAAAATGTTTTGGATTTATATAAGCAAAACGTAATTCCTCTTTATGAGATTCATATATTTGACAGCTTAATTGCTGACATTTAAATCCCAGATAAAGTGGGATATATTTTACAAATGACATAAAAACAGCATTACTATGTGAATACTAGATCTCAGAAGCAAAAAGAGCTTTTGATGTTGGTCAACAATTTATGCAATGTGCCTCTCTTTGAGTTAAAGAATAATAAAATAGTAGTAAAAACTATAGTTCTCTTTGAGTCAAAAAATTATAGTTCCACTATCTCATAAACATAAAATGTATACCCTTTAACAATATAAAAACTATTAATTAAAATTTACCAGAATTTTTACCGAAAAAGAGAAGTCTAAAAATAATTCTTTTTTTGATCACATAAGTTTTAATTTGGTTATGAATGTCTTTAAATACATACTGATTAATTTTTTTGTCTTACAGTAACTAAATTTTACAGTAAAAACTGTAAGAACTATTCAATGACAGGTGATCATTAACAGGATGAGTTACTGTCTGAGTAGAGATTAATTGCTTCCATTTAGGGCTGATAGACCTAACTGCACCAATAAATTTTGAGGAAAAACTAGAGGAATAGAAAGTTAGTATGTGTTCATTAAATATTTTCACTAGAAAAATTAATGAACCATACAGGCTACACTCTTATACTTTTGTGCAAATTTGGTCAAACTTTGAATACATTTCAGGAATAAAAATTTTAATTTTTGGATCTACTCTAAATTTGCTTTGAACATGATATTTTGTAATACGAAATACATTATTAATTCTTATTTAAAATTAAGATAAAAGCAGTTTATTCATAACAAATTGTATTTTTATGTAATGAGTTATGCAAATTATCGTTTTTGCTTATTTATTTAACTTAATTTTATAAGGGTAGAAATTTTTTAAGATATTTTAATTGCTTCAATTCAAATAGATACATTAAGCAATATTTTTCTAAGCATTTTTATGACATAGATTTTGAAATTTTCTTAAAGGTTAAAAAATTGAGAAAAAATAAGATAAAGTTAATTTTTCTGTGTTGTGTAAGGCAGAAATTATTGTGTAAAATTTTTAATTTGGATATCGGTGTATCTAACATCTCCAATCAGAATCTTATATTATTATTCGGTAAATAATATATATATATATATATATATATATATATATATATATATATATATATATATATATATATATATATATAAATATATATATATATATATATATATATATATATATATATATATATATATATATATATATATATATATATATATATATATATAAAACAAAGATTCATTTTGCTTCATGTATGGAATACTACACAAAAACAAAAATTTGAATTAATGATGTAGAAGAAACGTTTAAAAGTAAATAGGTTAAAGATTACTAAAGCATACGCTAAACTTTCTTTAAGGAAAATATCTTTATTTCTCTACTTTTCATTCTGTAATGCACTTTTAAATCAGGCAAATATTTTCCACTTTTATTACAGGTCCAAAATCAGGAAACGCGTGTGCTAATATTCATCAAACTTAAATTGTAAAGTTTTCTTGAGAGAGCTAAACTTTTACAGTAATTCATTGACTATTCAAATTTATTACTCTTACAGAATATACGTTTGTGACATAATATTACAAAAAATAGTGTAAAAATTCACTTTTTCGTTTTCTTGTTTATAAATTTTTGTGGTTTTAAAATAAAACCGTTTGCAAGATTAATCTTTCTCATTTTGAATGAATTAGACTGTCTTTCTTATTTGAACAATATTTCGGTAATTCATACTTCGGTGATAAACATATTCATCCGCTTCAATCAAAAAACACTATATTCTCGCTTTTGAATTCGGCATTAAAATTGTTTTACGTGATACATTGGGGGGATGGAAATTTCTCCCTCGTGTTAATGTATTATTTTTCACAAGAATCTTCAAAGTAACATTAGTTTTTCATATTTTTTTACTGTATATTTAAGGCTTGTTGTCATTGGATTTAATGAAAACTTTGTATTTGCCTTTCTCATTTTAAGAGCATAATAATTTATAAGAATTTAAATTAATATAATTTTGAAATATCTTTTAATCTTGTTATTTTCATCCATCCGAAAATTATATGCTCTATAGCTTTAAATTATTCGTGAAGATTTCAGAACAATATTCTTTCCTACTGTTGTTTTTCAATATTTAATTATTATAAGGAAAAAATATCTTTTAAATGATGAGTCAGTTTTACTTTTTTAGTCCTATAGTTCGTTTTTGAATTTTCGGGAGGAAATAATACATTTGCTGATCATAGATGTAGGAGTATTTATATTTTTAATGTAATAACGTAAATTTTTATGCACATAAAAATTGCATCGTAACATTTTAAAATTTTTTCTCAGTGAAAATTAAAATAAGGGATAGCTGAATAAGATAATGGAAATTATAATCACAAAATAATCAAATATTTAATATATTTGCGTTTTCATGAAAAAAATGTTGAATTATCTATCTATCATATGTTTGATGTATGCAGTAATATTTCAAGAAAACAATTAAAAAAATTAGTATCATTGGAACAGATTTCGTTTTTATGGATGACAATGCACAGCCACACAAGATTCCTGTGTAAAAAGTTTGGCAGCTACTTGGAATGAGGAGATATCCCTCGAGTGGATTGACAAGCATACTTCCCTCATTTGAGCTCCATAGAACACATGAGGGGGATGCTTTGGGAGACACCTTACCGCGCGAATATATCTTCCGTGGAACACCTAGCAACAGAAGCAAATGCTGATTGAAGATGAAGAACTTACCTCAAGAACTGTTCTTCCTCCTCTTCTTAGCGTTGGGTTTGTATGTCATTGGGCACCTCTGCTTTTATCAGCGTTTTGTACTGTTAACTCCAAACCCAATGTTTCCTAGTTCCAGTTGCTCGAGTCACCCACTTTATTAATAAAGTCCGATAACCCTTTAATGGAGTCTAGGTGTAACTCTCTAGTATGGATGATGCCTAAAGAAGTTAATCTAGGGAGGGCAAGAGCCTTGCATTCGTAAATGATATGCTTGGCCGTTTCCTCTTGCGTATGGCATTTTCTGCAGATAGAGTCTTGCTGAAACAGTCCCATTTTATGGAGGTGCTTTCTAAAATAGTAGTGCCCAGTTATGAAGCCTACGATTAAATGTATCTTCTGCCTAGAGCATCTTAGAATTTCAGAGGCAATCCTCACTGATGATCCACAAATGATTCTGGTCAGAGAGTCAGTCATGCTATCGATAGCCTTCTGACTTTCATCTGAAGAATATGGTTTGGAGGTCACTTCTACCTCCTGTGAAGGATTCATTGCTGCCCCTTCACTAGAATGCCTCTGAGTTCCGTTGTCTTTTTCAGCAAGATCTACTTCAGAGGCTTTACCTGCAAATGTAGAAAGGTTTGTTATTTCTTGTGCCTTTTCAGCCACAAGATAACAATTAAAAAACTCAAGTAATATAATAGTCCACCCAGCATTCCCTGAGTTACTGGGCAAGGCAGAAAAGCTCTAGAAGCTCACCAGTCAACTAGAGGCTCCGTTAAGACACCATTACCGTGGTGCCAAATAGCCCTAAGCACGGGTCGCATAACACCAGGGTTTACGGGAGCTGGTTCGCGGCCTCTGATTCTATATTCAAGGCTATCCTGTCATTCCTACAGGACGTTCGGCGATCCACCACCTGCCGACGCACATGATAGCTGCTCAGGCCCCAGGTCAAGAACTGTTAGATAATTTGATGTTCAGCATGGTTGGTTTGTTTGGTTTGTTTGTCGCTCAACGGTCATTTTTTGCACACGAGGGCTAATTAGACCGGGACCTACGGTTTAAAGTGGATTCCGAACCACTACAAAAACATCCATGCCTAAAGTGGGATTCGAACCCACGAACTGTTGAACCGAAGGCAAGAGCGCTAACCATTCGGCTGTCAGTTTGGCGATGTTCAGCATGGACAGACTATACGAAGCAACCTAGGCACTAAAGGGAAAGCATATCCCATACTTACGAACCTTTGCTTTTGTTCTTCCTCTTGGACAGACAATCATTTTTCTTAACAACAGTGGGTACTTGGATGACTAACCCTTCGCCACAAAGAGGCCGACAACTGATACTCAATTGTCGTTATCGAGTGCACACCTGTGAACCAAGTCACGGAGGCGCGTAGCATTACCCACTTCATACCACCACAAACCCGTTTATAGAGTGGGCTACATTCGTGCATCATCTCATAAAAGCGGGTAGAGAGATACAGAGAGAAAGAAGCATCCATACCTGAATCGGGATTCGAACCCGGGACCCGCAGCTAAGGAGTCAGGAACGCTAACCATTCAGCCATCGGTCCGCGGACAGATAATCATGTGTAACAATACTATGAATTTAATAAAGCCTTCTTTTTTGATTCCATACTATATGCATTGTATTCCTTTTTGCTCAACTATACTTTTGTCATCGTTTAAGTACAAAACGTTGTTTCTCCTTTCTGAATTTCAAATCTTGGAGATGATTTCTTGTGGAGTTATGGCAACAAAAATCATTTGTTGCTTAAGTTTTGCTCTCCATTGCATTATGTTGGAACTTAAGATTTTTGTTATCCGTATGCATTTTCTAACAAATGCGCTCAGTTACTGATTGGAAAATAACTAAACCGGAATACAATACTCGTTGTTACACTGAATCAAATTTGGCAACGTCTGAAGACTTTCTTTCTACTGGACTCTTATGAGCTGACATTCTTTAGCAATATATTCAAAACGTCAACATCTGAAGACTTTCTTTCTACTGGACTCTTATGAGCTGACATTCTTTAGCAATATATTCAAAAGTAATTTCATTAAATGTTATATTTATCCTTGCGCTGCAGAAAGGTTTTATTTTTAACCAAAATAAGTATATTTTCCGTAAATTGTGTAATAAATTTGATATTGTTATTACTTATCATTTGTAATTTTGCCTTTTTGTGGTAATTAGAAATAAATTTATTACAACAGCTAAAATGACTCCAAATAAAATAAAGATGCTATATGAGGATATTATTCTGTAATCAATATAATACACAAACTAGCTATGTTATTTTAAATTTAGTTTGAGAGACGGTACATTTGCTAATTATTGTTAATTTTCAGATATAGTTACTAATTTTAGATTGTTTTTTAAAATCATTATATATCAATGTAATATGGCAGAAAAATTTAAAAATATTAATTTTGAATAACTTTATCCAATATTAGTTTTAACGCTTGAAAAATAAGACGGGATCAATAAAAATAATGAAATTGTTTTTTTAAATGAATTTTGAATGTCATTTTTTTACAGCATGAAAAATGATTTTTGATCATATCTGCAATACTCTAATTATTTGAAATGAATTATTCACATTTATGAAAATATATCTAGTCTTTTGAATTAACAAACGAAAATATCCGAGTCAATAATTTTCTCAATGGCGCATTTTAAGGATTTATTTTAAACTTCTCCAAATATACTAAGTGAGGTCTTTAACATCGTCCCACGTCATTTCCTAAGTGCAGCGGTCATCTAGCTTTCGAAATAGAAATCCAAACAAGTTCCATGACAGAATGACAATTAAATCTATACCCCAGTACTTGGTGTCCCGGAGATTAGAGGGAGACTTAATGCAAAACGGCAATCATGAGCACCCTTACATCCCTGGAACGAAGGCAGAGCAACAAATATCAGAAAATCGCTACACACAATAGGGCCGGGCATTCCACACAGGCCCGCGTCTGCACTTGACGTCCGCTGAATAAACGACCCTGGAAAGCACTCCTGGCACTGCAGCCCATTGTCTGGAGGTCTCTAATTAGGGGGGACCGATCCGGTTTTCATTGTGGACTTTGTTTCTCGGCTGTTCCCCTTCTCTTTTGTGCCTCTCCAGCATAATGGGCTCACTGTTTGATCTTCATCGGAGCATGACCCACTTTGATTCATTCGTGTTTGAGCCCCCCGATCCCTGATAATTGTGTTTCTGACCGGATTAAGAGATTTCCAGTCTCCAACTGAATCTGCACTTTGCCAAAAGAGAAGGGAATTTGTATCTGGAAAACTGCACTTGAGGCGAAAGGGTGATTTCCCCCTCCCTAAAAAAATATTATTGCAAATGCGAAATCAGCATAACATTCTTAAAATTTCTATTTTAAGTACAATATATTAATTTTTCCACTAATATATATATACACTTATACTTAATGTATAAATGTTATGAAGATATGCAAGAAAGTTCTCTCTATTAAAATATAACCGCAGTAGTTGGGGATGATTACACCCATTTTCAACGGTTACTTTGGATTTTATGTAAATGTAATATATATATTATATTTATATAATCCATTTAGATTAAATATATATATATATATATATATATATATATATATATATATATATATATATATATATATATATATATATATATATATATATATATATATATATATATATATATATATATGTATATATATATATATATGTAATCCAAATGAACTTTCTCTGAGCAAATGCTTCAAAAGAGGTATTTAGATAAATTTTAAATTAAAAATTTAGCAATTTTAAATTACATTTTTGATTAGTGTAATGTTTATTAAGAGAGAGAGAGAGAGAATTGTATGTGTTATATATATAAACATGCATATTTTATTTATATCTATCTATCTATCTATATCTATCTATCTATCTATCTATCTATCTATCTATCTATCTATCTATCTATCTATCTATCTATCTATCTATCTATCTATCTATATATATATATATATATATATATATATATATATATATATATATATATATGTATATATATATATATATGTAATCCAAATGAACTTTCTCTGAGCAAATGCTTCAAAAGAGGTATTTAGATAAATTTTAAATTAAAAATTTAGCAATTTTAAATTACATTTTTGATTAGTGTAATGTTTATTAAGAGAGAGAGAGAGAGAATTGTATGTGTTATATATATAAACATGCATATTTTATTTATATCTATCTATCTATCTATATCTATCTATCTATCTATCTATCTATCTATCTATCTATCTATCTATCTATCTATCTATCTATCTATCTATCTATCTATCTATCTATCTATCTATATATATATATATATATATATATATATATATATATATATACAGATATATGTACATATATATGCATGTATATAAATACACACACAAAAACACATAATACATACATGCATATATTAGCAGGTGGTAGCTTCCAGTAGAAAACGTACGTTGGGTTCAAATGTAATTTTTTAGAAAAAAATATGATATAGAGACATATTAGCATTTAGTATGTTTTTTTTTAAAAAAAACTTGCTTTTCATATTACGAAATCAAATGAAGTATGAAATACCCCTTTACGAAGTTAGTATATATAAAAGTTGGAACACTTTTCATCCGCGTTTCAATACATTTCTGATTAGAAAGAGCATGAGAAAAAATCTAAGTATTTTCCCTACAGTAAGCAAACACAAAAGATTTTAAGAAATTGAGTAAAATGTTAAATATTTAAAAAAAATTATGTTGTGAGAAAGAAGAGAAAGGGGTGGGGATCCAATTTTGTAGTTATTTTTTTTTCTCCACTCATAACGGTTACGGGGAGATGATAATTTAAAAAGGGTAGCAACTCTTCATGCTTTCATTTTTGATTTCGTAGCGAAGAAAGCTTTACAGGCAGATCCACATTCATTAAGGTTTAATTAATAACCAACGTTGCTATCAAAATTTCGAAAAATGAAACTTTTATTTTAATTTCACCAGAAACCAACATTCTGCTTAAGTTTCATTACATTTTGTGCAACCTTTTTACAATTTAATCCCAGACAAAAGTTCGGTATGAAAACAGAGGGAAGATTTTATTTATATGAGTGTATAAATCAATTTTAAGGGTTGGGTATATTAAACGAGCCGTCCATGTTTTTAAAAAATTTAGATTGTTCCAATAATTGCTTATGAGAATAATTGCTTGAAAAATTCTTCGAGCAAAATGCTTACTCCAATCGAACAAATGACGTAATGTTTTTTATATCTGTCTTAACATTCATTTGATTTTATGATTCATTCTTGATGAATTTATTTTGTATTCTTCTTTTGAACATTAAAACTTCGGAATTGTGGAGCAATATTGAAGTTGTTAAGCGTATTTAATAATAATTTAATTTTACTTAAAAATTTTTTTTCGTACAAAAAAAATTCAAGATTATTACAAACTTCCAAAGATTCCTGTTCAGATCTTAAAAAATTATTTTTCATTCAGTACAAATTTAAATTTTTAAAATTTGTTGTTGATGTTTGCTCATGACACTTGGACAAGCCAAGCTCGCTATGCTATGCGAATTTAAGTCAATTGGGAGTGTCTTTCGTTTTAATCAGAGCACCATGAAGATGAAAGTATGACTTTGCTCTGACACATGCCATAGGGACCCGTTTATAGGGCAACCATTCACACCTCATTCATACAAGGAAAGGACAAAGAGAGGATAGATAGATAGAGAGAGAAAATACATCCATGCCCGAACTGGGATTCGAACCCCAGGACCTTCTTATCCGTAGTCAGGCACGCTGACCCCTAGACAAGTTGGTCGCCTTAAAATTTTTATTTTAGTTATTTATTTTATTTTTTATGAAATGCATAAAAGGTCGGACTATGATTAGAAAAATAAAAAATATAGTTTTTATGTTTAAGAATTTTTTTCATGGGAGTTGTCATATGTATTAAATATTACAAATATTTAATTTAATGTATATATTGAAATAACTACACAGTCCAATCACATTAGTGTGGTCACCTGTCAAAAGCCAGAATAATCCCCTTCACAGAGCGGACTATTATGTGACGTACAGGAAGAGAGTCAATTTAGGTTCCTGAAGGTCTCCACTTGGATGATGAGTCATGCCGACTCTACTTCCGGACCCTATGCGCTCAGTTACACTGGTGAGGATCCATCCCGCAAACATTCCAACAGAGAGGCTCTCACATCTTCTCGATTATCTTTAGGTTATGTGAGTTTGCTGGCCAGCGGGGAAGTGCAAACTCATCATCATCCTCTATTTTGATCCTGGTGATCTTCGAACTACACACATACACTGCCATCTGTATGGCATCTCGCATTGTCCTGCCGGAGATGCAATTGAGCTCCAGGGGCTCTGTAGCTTCACATTAACATCAGCAAAGAGATATATCATTTGCCTCGGGTATTGATTGAGAGGGTGACCACACATGCTCCCCCTGAATGGGTTGCTGGAGTTCCGTGGGTTAGGGACGTGTCCATGTTTTTCCTGTAATGTCAAAAGTACTTCCTTCAGTGTAGCATGGATATGCATAGCTGCCACCGCTACTGATTTTATCGGGAAACTCCTGATTTTTTATCATTTCTCCTGATTTTCCGATAATGTATTAAAATCTTCTGATTTTTGACAATGAAAAAAAGTCAGTAATGTATGAAAAAAATAAACTGCCAAGAGTTATTCGAATTTTAAATGCATTATTTTTTATGGACAAAGTATTCTCTAATCTTTATATTCATACAAGTATTTGCCCCACTGAATTGAATTTGTTTAGCAATGTATTTTATGTTTTTACATAATTTTATAAATTTAATATTGATAAATTGCTCTAGTATAGTAAAAGTTGTTTCGTACATTAAATATTTAGACATAAACTTTAATAATAATTTTTTTATATGTGGTACATTGATGAATAATTTATTTAAATACTAAGAGTAATACAAAATGTGTTTAACATAAATCTTTCTGAGAATGTATAATCTGAAGAGTATAACTGTCTTTTTGCAGTATTACCATTTTAAAACTTCTGTTTCAAGCAAAAATGTTACTTCCTGAATTTTTCCTCTCAAAATCAGTAGAATCTACTGATTTTTTTCTCTAAAAGGTTGGCAGGTATGCGCATGCGATCCTCTCCGAAGAACAAAAGTCTCAGAGGATAAAACCGTATCCATTTGTCGCAAGACACAAAACATAGGAAATTCGCTAGCGAATCCCCGTGCAAATATTCACGGAAAAGTAGTTGCATAAACTCCATCTTCTGTTGATGCACAGTGGATGACCATTACTGAACGGTTGACTGAAAATTGCACTCACAGTTCCACAGTGGAGCAGTTACATAGGTCGCGTAGTCTCATGATTCTCCATGTAAAATGATACTTTTGGAGGTGGTGAGTCAAGCACTTGTCGGTTTTCTGTTTGGTTTCTGCTTTTAAATTACGTCACCTGGCTACTACCACCTGTTGTTGCAGCAGCAGCTATGGCTCCAGCTATAACGGGAAGAGTGTGCCAGCTCAGAAGTGACCTCATTAACTGATCGTGGTTCAAAATTACGAGGTGCTTGGTGATGGCCGAGTATTTCACACGTGTCAAACGTAAGGTACGATACAGGGCTCGCCTGTTCTATATAAGTATGCTAGATGAAACCATGAGCCGTCCACTTGTCTAGTGGTCAGCGTGCCTGACTGCGGATAAGGAGGTCCTGGGTTCGAATCCCGGTTTGAGCATGGATGTACTTTCTCTCTCTATCTATCCTGCCTTTGATCCTTTCCTTGTATGAATGAGGTGTGAAATGGTGGCCTACTTTATAAACGGGTTCCCATGGCATGGGTGTAAAGCAAAGTACTTTCACCTTCATGGTGCTCTGATTAAAAAACGAAAGACGCTCCCAATTGACTTAAAATTCGCTTAGCCAAGGCATAGCGAGCTTGACTTGTCCAAGTGTCATTAGTAACAACAACAACAACAGAGGGAATCATTCTGAGGAAATTCATTATACATGTAGATGTGTCCATTGATGTGATACGCCAATGTCCATTTGACACAGGGATTATAAAACTTGATTTATCGGAAAACGCTATCTGTCGCCACTCAGTGGACGTCCAGTTGTGGTAGTCGCGTTGAAATTATAGCTTTCGTCGCCGATGAGCAGCAGTCAGCATAGCTGCATGAACCATCTGCTTTGGAGTCCCAGACGCAACAACGTTCGTTGAATAGTAGTTAGAACATTGTTAATTGTCCTTTTGTTCATCTGGGTGGTCAGCTGCTCAATGGTAGCACGTCTATTTGCTCGAACTCCTTTCCTCAGCCGTCGTTAACACTTGTCACTTACTACCCGTGGTCCACCATATTTGCCACGTCGCTCCTTTTGGACTGTTCATTTTGCCGTACCCGGTACACTTTAATCACTGCGGCACACAAACAGTTCGCAAATTTAGCTGTTTCAGAAAAGCTTCCACCTGTTGCACAAAAACTAATGACCGTGCCCTTTTGGACTTCAGATAAATCACTCCGTATCTGTATAACGCCAACGACTTCAATGTTTTCCGACGTCTTTATATACTTTTTATATAAGCTTAACTGCATTGTGCTGCCCCCTGGATTCTGTTACTGTCAATGTAGATGTCAAAGGTACTTGGTTGTCCCATTAATGTGACTGGAGTGAGTAATTTGAAGTAATACTATTTAAAAACATATATTAGGAGATTTTTTTCTTAAAAAATACGGTTTTACAATATTTTATTGATTTTTTAAGAAAATTTCATTTTGCAAGTGACTAAATTTTAAAACAGAAGTATATTGTTTCAAAATATGTTTAGCATAATTTTAAGGTCTATGAAGAAGTGACATTATACATTTATATTTCAGATGACTGCATAAATTTAAGTGAATAAAAAATTTCACATAGCAAAATGACAATAAAATTATACAAATTTTGTTTGAATAAGAAATATTTAATTCTTTATTTTTTCACTATAAAATAATTGGCAGTATCATGTTAGAGGTATAAAAAACAGCATTATTTTTATAAGTTCAACAAACAAAAATAAACTCACTCACATTTTTTAAAAAAAATAAAATTAATAAATAAATAAAAGTTATTTTAATGCATTTTTATACTCAATGATTTTAACTGCATTAATATACAAAATAAGCAAGAAAATGTTTGTCTTTTTAATGGCCCTAGAGAACATGACACCCCAGTACTTTCTACCAACGTGTCGCCAGTTGTGCAATCTACTGCAAAATTCGTGAGTTTTGGACGCAAAGAAGTCCTTGGCTTGGCACAAGTCAGCTTCATTGGTGAAGGATTTTTCATGAAGATGATTGTCCAGGGAATGGGAAAAGTAGTAATCTGATGATGCAAGGTCAGGTGAATAAAAAGTATTGCACAATATCTCCCGACTGAGTGGCTGAATGGCATTTCATACGACATGCAGCCTTAGGGTTATCGGCCTAGAACAATACACTCTGGCGATTAATCAGTATTATCTGCAACTGTTGCGATGCCTGTTACACATGTTCTAAATGCTACGAGTACCGGTCTTCAGTGACAGTTTTAAACATTGGTAAAAGCTCATATTGAACCACTTGATGACTAGTCCAACAGTGTCATGACAGAGGGACAAATCTCCAGATCTGAATTCATCCAACCAATGTCTTGCCGTACATCCATTCACATCACTATCCCCAAACACCTGAGGCCTTCAGCGACTTGAAGCAACAACTGATCAGATGATCAGCCCACTTTGAAGTCGTAAAGCAAAAAACACTGAATGAGCTCCTTCAACAGGTCCATTTCTCTTTGCTACTGTATAGAGATGCGATGGATGAATGTACGCGGTGAAACCTGCTTTTATAACGATTGATATTCCTATTCTTGACTATTCGATTCGATACATTGTTTCAACCATGTCATGGACTGATTTGCATACTTATTCTCCATTCATTCAATGTTAAGGCGAACACAGTAAGAATTGTCTTGTTTACTTTATAAATTGCAGAGAGCCATTGAATGGCAATGATTATTGGTCAGTTAAATATTTGCGAAGGAAAACATTGGATTGATTTTGACTCCTCTAAAGAAAAGAGCCCTTTCGTTTATCATAGGGAAAGAGAAATCAAATATCCAGTTATATATATAACACTAATTATAATTTTTAAGGCATTGTTTTGAGAACGTATGCAATTCAACAATCATTCAATCCTTATTTACAGTCTTCCATTTTGGTATTTCCTTCCACATTAATTTTCTTTATAAATTAAGAAAAGTTGAAAACTACTGGCATAAGTGGCTGAAAAATAATGTGTAATTTTTTAACGTTGCTAATTAACGTTTTATTTTTTAACGTTGCTTAATATTCTTGGCTTGGAATAAAAATAACAAAAATCGATAGTTCTATAACACTGATTTGTGTTATATTATTTAGAAAATTTTCATACATTGAGGGTCAACAAAAAATGAAAACTAATGTGATCCTAATACTAATGTGTGATTAAGACAAATGAATATTGAATTTATTTTTCATTTATACGATATTATGTAAGCTCTACATATTTCCCATGGTTAATTTGAAAATGCGCACAGTGGTAGTCAAATGATTCTTACACCTTTAAATGCTGATTGAGGTTACATAAAAATAATATATTAACCGATATTTTACGTGATATAGATTTTGAAAATTTTTAAAAATATTTTTGACATTTGGGATGGTTTAACTTTGTTGCTTTTATTCACTGGTAATATATTATATAACGAATTTCTTAATATTTTTTGATTTGTATTTCTTGAACAAAACAACACTATGGTAATTCGTATAACGGGATGTATATGTGTGTGGTCGTACAACATTTGTTTTACAAAATGTTTGAAATTTTATTCAAATTTTATGTAGTTAAAAAAATAACCATCAATTGTAATGCATGCTTCTAAGAAATATATACGTTGTTGTTGTCTTGTCCCAACTAGGCTGACATTATAAGGGGTGCCCAGTTCCTCTTTTCCAACTGAACTCCTCTTTTTCAACTCATATTTTGGTTTGGAATCTGCCTTCCTACAGTACACACATGCCATAGGTACCCGTTTATAAGGTAGATAAACATTCACAACCCAAACATACAAAGAAAGAACAAAGACTGGAAACAGAGGGAGAGAGAGTGGGAGAGAAAGAGAGAGCGTGGAAGAGAGAGAGAGAGTGGGAGACAAAGAGAGTGGGAGAGAGAGTGGGAGAGAAAGAATGAGAGAGAAAGTATATGCACACACATGCCCGAACCGGGATAAAAACCCAGGACCTTCCTATCCGCAGCCAGGCACGTAGATCACTAGACAAGCTGGGTGGCGATATATACTTGAAGCCACCAAAAATGCAGCACCCTGAAGGAAGCATGGAAGTTATGTGAAATTTATGCCATGCGTTTGAGGCGATGTGATATTCAATTTATTAACATACACACACCACTAATGACTGCTGTGCCAACTGCAAGCTCTATATAGAGGGAGTAGAGATTGCCGATATAAAGTTTTTAATGCGTTTTTGTACGTAAGCTGTTTGTTGTTGTTGTTGTCGTGTGCCAGCTAGGCTGGCATTACGGGGTGCGCTGCTCCTCTTTTCCAACTGAACCATATTTTGGTGTGGAGTCCGACTTCCTCAGTACACACATGCCGAAGGTACCCGTTTATAGGGTAGGCAACCATTCACACTTCATTCATACAAGGAAAGGACAAAGACAGGATAGAGAGAAAATACCTCCATGCCCGAACCTGGATTCGAACCCAGGTCCTCTCTATCCACAATCAGACACGCTGACCACTAGACAAGTCGTAAGTTGTTTACTTTTACCTTATAGAAGACATCAAATTCTTTTGAGCAAGTTCTTGAGTTAGGGCTCACTGTGGCTAAGTAGATGGACATAGCTCTTCGTCGTATAAAATCTCGGGTTTGATCCCATGATAAATCAATGAATAAAAAGAATGGGTATTTTTCATCTACAGTTTGCATGCACATTCATCAAGGGGGGATGATTGGGAGTTTTCGTGGTTTACTCCTTTTAAATTCTTAATAGCAATTTACAAAGTGGATGTTCAAATACTTTATAACAGATTTCGGACGTTATACTGTCTGAGAGGTGGGTCAAAAGGTTTTGAGTTCAACTGGAGAAGAATAGAAGCCTGTGGGTATAGTTGTTGTTGTTGCTAATCCCAGATGATCAAGCAATGCTAGACCATCTCCATCAAATTATTTCCAACAAGTCCAAAAATAGTGTAGGATCTTTAAGAATGTCACTTTTGGCAAACTCCAAGCAGTTCAGAATATGGGTAGGGAAGGCCTGCACGGCTCCACACCAGTGGCCATCCGGAGTAGTTCTTCTGTCCCTGATGAAAAACGAGAGCTCTAATATGTCCACTAATGAAGCGAGAAAGAACTGTTTGTTGCTTACTGGTACCCTTGGTTCGAAGTGCCCCACGCCAAGCTGGCAGCCGAATGGTTTAGCGCTCTTGCCTTCGGTTCAACAGTTCGTGGGTTTGAATCCCACCTTGGGCATGGATGTTTGTGGTGGTTCGGAATCCACTTTAAACCGTAGGTCTCGGTCTAATTAGCCCTCGTGTGCAAAAAATGGCGGTTTAGCGACAAACAAACCACCGAAGTGCTCCACCAGGTCTGTAGTTATAGTGGATTACATTTGAAAAATCAATGATTGTGTTGAAAGAAATCAAGCAACTGTAATGCGGATGTGTAATTACTAGATTCAGGACAGAACAACGGGTTGGTGGGACTTACCACGCTACCTCGTGGCGGCTCTGTACGTGATGATAGGCATATTGTGCACGTGGCACGAAGGGATTTATCAGTGACATCACAAACCATAGTACAAAAGATTCCGTTTGTCATCATTCAGTGTCCGCTGGTACTATTTGTCGTTAGCAGTTAAGTGGAATATCCACTGGGGTCTATTGTTTCGTTTACTCTTAATTGAAAACCACATGCATTTCCGATATCAATGGTGCGATGAACTACGGATAGGGACAGTGGGTTGGAACGGCGTTTTTATTGATAAATCCCGTTTCTTCAAGCACGATAGTTAGTCAGATTCGAGTTTGAAGACATCGTGATGAAAGACTACTGAGTTTTTGTGCTATATATATTGTACTGCGCTTCAGGGTTCGTGTCGATTGAGAGTTGAATAAAGCAACCACTTAATGAACACAAGACTTTTATATATTCGTAAAAATTCCACTAGATATAAGAAATTCCAGCTGTAACAATCACAATTGTACAGCTACAATTCGTTAGTTACAATAAGAAACAGCTTCCAATCACAGGTCTCAAATACCTCAGACAGAGAACAACTAGCAGTCACAACTAAGCGTCTTCACTCACTGACTGTCTTCACAAAACTGCTTCTTCCATGTCGGGCTGTGGTATTTATACCTGACATGGTGGAGAAATCTACCAGTTTCCCCAAGGTTCTGGGTGCTTCTAGGCTATCTCGCTAAATATTGGTCCTAAAGCTTAAGTGATGGATGTTTCCAGGAATATCTATTTCTCGCCATGTCACCAAGAATCTCGCCAACTGTCGCCAAGTCGCCAAGTTTTCGCTCCAAAACATCGCTAAGTCACCAAATCATTAGAAAACCCGCTTTTAATATACAACACGTCTAAATACCGTAATTCTTTTTGCCCGAAATGTGAGTATTTCCGATCTGTCTGAGATATTTTAAGACAAATACAATTATTATTTATAAATTTGTAACAATATCATGGTTTGTGGTAACATTATATTATCGTACACCTCTCGTACTCATTGCCTATTCACTGAACTGCCAGCACAACATGTGTGAGGTTAGAGACCGTGGTTCTCCTATACTATCAACGCTTTTCATTAATCATAGTCCAGTAGGATAATGCCCGATCGCACTTGGCGTGCAATTTTCCAGACATCTTTTCACTCATCAGATTGAGTAGTTTCTTTAAAGCAGTACTTATTCTACTGATCTCCCGCTGATCAAAAACGTTGGGTCCTTTGTTGTACTATAACAGTCTCGGTATATAAAATCTACTGCTATACCAGATCAGATCAACTTCAACACTATGTGAAAGGAGCATGGGCTACTAAATCCCAAGGGTACTTTCAAACTTTGGCTCTATGCTGAGGTGTCGTAAGATGTCGGCTACAGCTAATTTTATTGTCATCCACACTTCACCAGAGAATAAATTAAGGTTATTAGATCATTGTATGGCATGTTATTCGCTAAATAAATTAAATTGTAATATATCTGGTCTTTTTAGATATTGCATTTTGAGAGACTAATTGTATATGTTAACATGAATTTGATTTGTTCTTCAGTCACAGTTTGCACATGAGAAATAACATGACTGAAACTTAAAGTATTACCGATACTTAAGATTATTTCATTTATCTATATCTAAGCTGGGAATTGAACTCACAACTCTTGATATTCACATATGAAGTGAATTACGGAGACAATTCGGTGAATTTCGGACGACATGTTAATGTTTTAAATTTTATGTAAAAGTCCAGAAAAACCTATTTTTCAAAATAAAATTGGCCAAAACGAGTAATTTTTTAAAAAATAAAATAAGATATTATAAAAGAAAGAAAAAAGTGAACTATATAATAAAAACAAAAATTATGTAATTAATTAAATTATCAATTTTAAATTAATTTTGAATGCATTTACTTTATTGCCAATTATATTTCGCATTTAAGAAATTAAATTTTAGGAAACATTGCATTATAGTTTTTTTAAAGATGTATTTTAATCTAGCTAATCAAATGAGTCTACTATTAGAGGATGCTACTTATTCTAGTATATTATGGTGAAGATAACAATTACAGAAATGATTTGAAACTTTTATTACAGAATAAGATATATTAAATTTGAATGTATCAATTATTAACTTAAAAAATACAGGTTTGCTATTTATATTTCGTAATTAAGGAATTAAAATTTATGAAAGTTTTTCTATGACTAGTTATTTTTTTAAAAATGTAATTTAATCCATTTAATCGAATAAGTGCACCACTAGAGGGCGTCACCTATTCTGACGAAGGGTGTAGAACCCCGCCCTCTTAACTTACGATCCATCACTGAACAGAGATGACAACTTAATTTGAGCCTGGAGTCGATTACGGACTGTTAAGGAATTGGGGCTTATTTAAAAATAAAGGGCTTCATGGGAAGAGCATCGCCAATTACTGGGGCGCAATAGCCTTCGAAAGCCCTTCTGGGAAGACTACTTAAAAGCATTTATCTAAGCAAAGCATCAGTTTCTCGCTCGTATTTATAGGGCGAAAAAGGGCAATTAATGCCATAAAAAATGTTGACTTCGGAAATTTAAGTTTTGAGCACGCTAAAAGCTTTATTTTATCGCACATATGTCACACCATTTAATTTGACTTTTCGAGTTGCTAAATTATTTACCAAATATATGTTCTTTTATCGTTCTGGAAAGCAGTTAAGGAAATAGTTACTTCTAGCTGTAGACGACAGAGTGTGCTATTTATTTAACTACTTGTTTTCTTTTTAAAAAAATTTATTACTTTGCAATTTACACAAATAATTTACATAGCATCTTAATTTAACAATAATATCTGTGCATTTGAATATAATCTTTATTTAATGAACATTACGAATTTTACGGAAGATTTACATTTACTTTACTTAAATATATTTAATTGTTCAAAATATAATGTTTTTTTATTTATAAAATGATCAGTAAGTTTTATAAAAATGTAAAGTTTGAATTTACATATTTGTATCTTTTAATAAAATTTGCTCTTTTTATGAGATGATTTTGAACTTCACCTTTATTTACAATGAGTTATTATTGAATTACTCATAATTACATTTTTTAATAATCATGAACTTTTATAAGCGAAATAATAAGTAAATTTATAAAAAATGAAGTATGAATATAAATATGATATATATATATATATATAAGCCTAATTTTCTTTAATGAAAGTTATAACATTTACATGAAAATTTAATGCCTGACCTTTATTATTGGTAAGTAATTACTGGTCTTACAATTATTTTTTCAATAACTATTTAAATAACTATTTTTTATATTATTAATAATACAATCAAGTATTTTTAAAAATTTAAAAATGTTGAGTGATAGAGAGTTCAATAATTATATGGTATGTAGCGGGATCTAAACAAGTTTAATAAATGTATTTTCTTTTAAACAGCTTTTTAAATGTTACACAAATAAGATAATTCACAAATGATACTAAATTAAATTTGAATATAAACGTTTTATTCCTTTAATTTTTCTAGTCACTGTGTGTGTGATATTCTGCGATGTTATCACTCATGGATGGTGATCATGAAGATTCATGAAGATAATAATTACTTTTAGATTCGATTTATACATAAGTGTTACATTGGTCACATTTCAATATTCCCTTAGTTTTTCTAGTCACTGATATTATGCGATGTTATCACTCATGGATGGTTATCACGAAGATTCATGAAGACAATAATTACTTTTAGATACGATTTATAAGTGTTACATTGGTCACCTTTCAGTATTCCTTTAGTTTTTCTAGTCACTGATATTCTGCGATGTTATCACTCATGGATGGTGATCATGAAGATTCATGAAGACAATAATTACATTTAGATACGATTTATACGTGTTGCATTGGTCACCTTTCAGTATTCCTTTAGTTTTTCTAGTCACTGATATTCGGCGATGTTATCATTCATAGATGGTGATCATAATGATTCATGAGGACAATAGTTGCATTGGTCACCTTTCAGTATTCCTTTAGTTTTTCTAGTCACTGATATTCGTCGATGTTATTACTCATAGATGGTGATCATGAAGATTCAGGAGGACAATAATCTCTCGTAAGAATATCCTTTAATATTAACAAGCTCAATCAAAGCTTCAAATAAAATTGCTAAATGTAAAAGCATGATAAATTCCAATGGGTTACGCATGCCAACTCCGAAGAGGCAATCAGGTACAATATAGATGTATATATATATTGTATTATATTTCATGTTCAGAATATTCTTACATTTTATATTGAAAAACTTTTCTTAAAGATCTCCCAAGCGAGTCTTTTAAACATCGCTGGGACGACTTTACTTTTAGATATGATTTATAAGTGTTACATTGGTCACCTTTCAGTATTTCTTTGGTTTTTCTAGTCACAGATATTCTGCGATGTTATCACTTGTGGATGGCGAGCAAGAAGATTTGGTTAAGCAGTAGATTATTTTTATTTTACTTTTAGATACGATTTATAAGTGTTACATTGGTCACCTTTCAATATTATATTGATTGCTGGTCCTACAATTACCAGTCTAATCAAAGAAGATTATTTGACATCGAGAGCAGATTTATATCACACTCTTTAGAGAGGTTAATTGATAAAGAGGTCAAATTGGTAAATGTATTTGATGAAGTGTTATTTTAAGTATCCGATGTTGAAATCAGCACTCAGATAAAAATATGGATCCTTGTCGCAATGGTTCTGAAGATATCAAGACCACTATAGAGTGAAACATTAAATCATGCTCGGAATACGTCTAAAAACAGAAATGATTCCATCACTGTTGGTTACAAATTGATAAGTCGTATAAATTCGACGATATAAGAAGATGCTTACTTGTGTTTAGGGCTGTTGTTAAATTGAGAAGAATCTGACTTCATGTGTATCTGACATATTATTATAACTATTTGTATCAGTGCATCAGGATTTGGGTCTTTAATTAATAGGTCAAATACAGCTTGCTGTCAGTGTTATTAACAGAAATATCCGCAGTGCTTGATTCTATTTTCAAACAGAACTGTTTTCGATCACATATTTAGACTGTTCTGAGAAAATGTTTGAGAGGCCGCGGTGATCTGATAGGTTAAGGAGTATTCGTCATTTTCGGAAAATACTATTAAATTAAGCAGTGATTCTGAGTTCGAATCACTGCTTAACCGAAGATCCTTCGTGTTCGCTAAAGGTGGCTGGCTGAAGCATGTTAAGTTAAATATATATATATATATATATATATATATATATATATATATATATATATATATATATATATATATATATATATATATATATATATATATATATATATATATATATATATATATATATATATATATATATATATATATATATATATATATATATATATATATATATATATATATATATATATATATATATATATATATATATATATATATATATATATATATATATATATATATATATATATATATATATATATATATATATATATATATATATATATATATATATATATATATATATATATATATATATATATATATATATATATATATATATATATATATTGTTCATTCTTATTAGCAATAAGTAAGGCGTAGTTTTATACTACAGAAGGGTCACCCAAGCCTTGAAGGTCTTATAAGAAGCGTGAAATGCCAATAGTGTTTACACTTAATCGTTAATTTATGTATTTATTTGGCTTACATATAGTATTTGGTGCGGTTATTGCACATTTGGACTTGTATTTGATATGGATATCGTTTTAATTTGATGATTATTATAAATTAAATGTATTTTGGCAACATTGGATTTTAGATTATATATTTTAGATTGTGTTCTACTTCTTTTATTCTGGCTTGATATTTTGGTTTGAGCTTTTGGTGTGGATTTGGGGTGTACTGGCTTCTTTTTAAGACTATTTCTGGGGCCAGTGTAGAAAAGCCATAATTTGTGCCAATGTGGTCAACACCCCTGACGAAGCTGGCCATGTTGGTACTTCGTTCCGTTTTATATCTATCTTAACTTGATATTTTTCTTTAAAATTTTTCCAAGTATTTTCAATGTATTGTTTTCCATTTAGTATTTCCAATGTATTATTCTCCATCTAATATTTGATTTTTAATTTAATAAAATATACTGTTAACTTTATATATATATATATATATATATATATATATATATATATATATATATATATATATATATATATATATATATATATATATATATATATATATATATATATATATATATATATAGTTCAAGGTCGCAATATTCTCCGAGGGAACAGTTACCACTGGAGTTGGCTGGCCAAATATTGAAGGTCTTAGTCGCAAAATGCTTCCTGCTTCAAAATCACGGAATCTTCTTCCATTTGACTCTATCTAAGTGATAGAGCCCAACTGCAGGTTAGGTACAGAGAATCATGCTGGTGCCAACAACAAGATTCTTTGAGATGATAGTATGATTGAAGCAGAGACTCAAAATATTTTACCATTCAGACGTGTGCACAGATGTGTTGCAACACATCAGATAGGTTTTTTTATTTTGAAACCTCACGATTTTATTTAGTAGTCAGAGCACTTTTAGCAGTATTTACCACAATATCAAGTTAGTTAATTCAATGATTACGAGCTTCTCAAAATAACTTCTTACTTTACTTTGGGGTGCTTTTAACATTTACAGTGATTACATTCTTTCTTTTTTGTTATATACTGTTATAAAAGATTTTATTTCGGTGTTATAATTACTTGTTCATTTGCTAAAGTAGAAACAGAAAAAAATTCTAAGTTGCGTTTCAATTCTTTCTGGCTAAATATATTGAATTTATAAGAGTATATAAATTTATATAACATTTTTAATACAAAATATTAAGTTTTTAAATTTCATTTTTTTATTTTATTTTTTTTTCAAGTTCTCTTTAAACTAAGTAAATATTTCATTTATAAAATATGAAATGATTCAAAATTATGATCGCAAAGTAATTATTTTTTCAAAAAAGGTATAGTGTAACCACAAAACACATGCATTAATTTTTAATTCATGGAAATGTAACACAGTAGAAATTAAAAAAAAAAAAAACCCATATGTTTAGCTGATATATTATGATATGCAAATTATTCGATTCGTATACCATGTTTTAAATATAAGTATGAATAAAAATGAAGTACATATTACTTCTTACGGAGGAATATCCATATAGTCATTTATAATTCCTCAATGTCAACTGAAATATGAAGTAACGTAAACAGTTTATGTAGTACATATGTATTATGTGTGAAAGCGTTGAATTCCAGTACCTGCGATTTCAAATTATTAAAGTACCATTACATTTTTATATGCACATAATCATGTGTTTTTCAAAACAAATAAAAAAGAAATTAAAAAAAATTATGTCATAAATTTTCATTAAAATAGTTAGAAATAATTAAATAAATTATCATCTAATTCTTTTAATTTTTATTCTTTTGATTTTCATTACTCATTAAGAGCTTACAATGATAAAGCATTTTCATCATTTTGTAAGCAAAATAGAAAGTAATCATAATCCTACGAAAGAAAAAAAGATTTTCATTATTAAATGTTCGGAAAAAGTTGATTATATTTGATTCATTTCATTAAATTAATTTTATGTGAATTCAAAATGTATACCTGGATTTAATCATTAAGATAATTGTTTAGTATTTTTTACTTTAATTAAACCATTGTTTATAATAAAAGAAATAAAAATAAGAGTTTTTTATTTAGCGCCTCCTTGTAATTCTTCAACTAATTACAACAGAAAAAAAGTAATTAAAATATATCAAGCGAATTCCATATATTACATACACTTGCATATACAGGGTGATCTTTTCTACAGTGACAGTGTTTGGAGCTTCCTGTAGCGCGATCTGATATAGGCGAAATGACACCAAATTTGGTATTTAGATTAATCAGGACATGGGGAAAATGATTCTGTAAAAAAATTAGTTCCAAAACTCACCGCTAGGGCATTTTGTGATGCTGATATAGTTTACACAACGGGAATTATCATAAAACACTGGTATCAAAGAAAATTGCAAATGTTGTGCATTGACAGTGCCAGTAATAGGGGCTATAAAAGCAAGTAGTAGACAGCTCCGACAAATTATCTCAGCTGATGTAAACGAGCTCCAGTGGCCATGCCTCTCACGTTACCGGAACGTGCGTTTATGTTGGTGGAGTATCAAATTTGTCTATTCTAAAGGACAACATAACAAAAACAGTGCGGAAAATTCCATGTGATATGTTACGCACGGATGTGTAAAACGTTGTGCACAGAATGCACGGCGTTATTTCTGAGAACGGTGCTCACATTGAATGTGGTCAAATTCCTCACCGGGAAAGTTAATGTAGTAAATGAACAATAATAATTTAACTGTACGATTGTATGTGTTAGTATTTTTCTTTTCTCACATTTTATACATTGTAAAGCACCATAAAATGCCCTTGCGGCGATTTTTGGAACTAAAATCTTTTTTTTCCCGTATCTTGATTAGTTTAAATACCAAGTTTGGTGCAATTTAAGATATTAGATCGCGCTACAGGATGCTTCAAACACTGTCACTTTAAAAAAGATCACCCTGTATATCCTGGAGGGGATAGGGAATGAAAACTAAAGCCTCGCATAAGATACCCATCATTCTTTAGAGGGAATTTTCCACCAGGGAAAAAGCTGTACTTTTCAGTGGATACCTGCACTTGTTGGCCTTGTGTAGCGTGAGGAAGCAGATAGGTTGTGGCTAAGGAGGAAAAAGACCTTCACTCGGAAACGCCCAGCACCATAACTTTAGGTGGTGGGACTAATCCCCAGATGGTCTAGTGGAACTAGACCAGATCTTTGAGATCATAGATAGCCAAAAAGTCTGAAAGCAGACCCGTAACTTTAAGAGAGGCCAATGCAATCGCTAGATACAAACGAAAAGAAAACCCCCCATCAAAACAGAACATCACTTATGCGTTATCAATGCAAATATGAGTATTACCAGGACTATATTTCCGGACTTAGAATCCAACACTTCTATGAAATGGCTTTAAATACAGACGGCATCAGATCTTACAAATCACGTAGGAGCTGCCCTGAGGAGGAACTCACCCCGGAACATACTTTAAACTGCCCGGCCACCATAAGAAATTTACAGGCAATTGAAGAATTTCCCAATCAAGGTAATCTCTTTTATGATAAAATTGTACACATTGCCTAGGCTATAATTTTGCAACTGAGGGATTTGACTTAGCTTCCAATGGACACGACATGAACCAACAAACCAACATGCATATATATGTATGTGGGTGTGCATGTTTACATTTATTTTGCATGCACAAGGATAGTTTTCCTGTTTCTCCTCTGACATTTTCTGATTTTACATAAAGTTACAATCATGTTTACCTTTTAAAGTCACGTATATAAATAAGTGAATAACAATAATGTCAGAATCTTATAATTCCTATCATTCATAATAAAATTCCCACAGATGAAGTGTCAACAATTTAGCAGCTTTAATGTCTGAGCAGAAAATGTATCAGACTTTCTGTAATTTAATATTCAATGTTTTATTTATTTTATTTTTGGGGTTTCAACGGTAAAATGTAATCAGAGATAACTGCAAGAAGAATCACATCAAGAGTGATATGGAGTGATAACATACATTTTCAATAAACTTAACTAGTTTCAGTTTTGCTAATTCACCGAATATTTTATTGAAAGTGATATTAAATACACTTTTATTATAAGAGTAGATATCCAAACATGGCATATTTCGGACAAATATAAAGGTTAATTAAAGATTAGGATATTTATACATAGTTACCTTTATATTGAAATTGTTATTCTTTTTTGATGAAGACGCTTTTACTTGTTTAAAATTTCTTTTTTATCTTTGGGAATACCTGCTACTAGATATGAGATATTTGGAAACAAGTAATAACATGGTTAATAGTAAAAAAATAATAATTAAACTTTTCTAAACTAATTGAATTTAAACTCACGCCTCTTTTTAAAAAGTCCGCATGATCAAACAATTTGGTAAATGAAAAGATGTTCCCTGACTTCGTATATTCTTGCTAATATAGTCAGTTGTTTATTAGTGCTATAGACTTTATTTCAATAATTTATAGGTTTGAATCTTAATGCAACCTATGAATATTATTGAATTATAAAGATCTGAGTGTAATTTTGAATGTTTTAAATTTTGAAAAACATATATAAACAAAAAAAAAATAAATAAATAAATCATGCTTTTGCAAAATATCTACTTTCAGATGATAAGCAGTGGTTGAATAGAGGCTTTTTCCTGGAAACCGCTTCAAGGAATCTTGTACTATTGAAGTAACCTCAGAACTAATTTTAAATATTTCGTCCTGATACATTTTCCTGGAGACTGCTTTAAAGAATCTTGTGCTATTGAAATAACCGCAGAACTTATTTTAAATTTTTTGCTTTGATGCCTTTTCCTGGAAACTGCTTCAAAGAATCTTGTGCTATTGAAATAACTTCAGAATGTATTTTAAATTTTTTGCATTGATGCCTTTTCCTGCAAACTGCTTCAAAGAATCTTGTGCTATTGAAAAAACCTCAGAACTTATTTTAAATATTTTGCCTTGATGCCTTATCCTCGAAACTGCTTTAAAGAAAACCATAATATTGAAATAACCTCAGAACTTATTATAAATTTTTTGCCTTGAAAGCCTTTTCCTGGAAACTGCTTCAAAGAAAACCATAGTATTGAAATAACTTCAAAACTTTTTTACAATTTTTTGCCTTGACGCTTTTTCCTAGAAACTGCTTCAAGGAAAACCATGCTTTTGAAATATATTCTCAGAACTTATTTTAAATTTTTTGCTTTGATACCTTTTCCTGGAAATTGCTTAAAAAAAACCATACTATTGTAATAACATCAGAACTCATTTTAAATTTTTTGCCTTGGAGCCTTACTTTTAATGTCGGAAACAGGAGATTCACATGGGACGTGATTTGAGCTGTAAAGTGTCATGATAAGTATTTACTAAAGTATTACTGAACAAAAGTGACTACATACGAGTTAGCATTCATTTAATGCTGTGCTCAATGTCACCAGTTAATGATACCTAAGATATGTCATGTAACAAAAGTTTCATAACTAAAACAAAAAATATTTATGATTCAAAGCAACTTTACAGCCACAGCATCGTAATGTAATACTCATAAAAGAAAATAATCATAACTTCTCCAACAGATCCAATTTGTCTAATTTTTTTCGGAGGATCAGTGTATTTCTGTTCACTTGTTATTGATTTGCTAAGGGAATCAAAATAATTCACACAAATTTTATTACCTGTTATTACTATCTTTAAGAAATTAAGATAATTTTGAATGCGTTTGTTTCCACTTACTACTTTGGTGAGTTTTTTGCATTCATTCTTTTATTAGGCGACGAGAGAACCATCTGAATAAAGCTGAAAATTATTGGACAAAGTGAAAAATGAAAACATTTAGAAATGATAATTGATGCTACATCTCTTCACGTGACATCCACTGATTTTCTTGCAAGATTGCCCAAACAGAGTTAACATCAGTCACAAAACAGTTGGATAGACAAAATATTTTGAAGTCATTACGCCCTCTAAAATTATAGTACAGCAAACACAAGTTCTTATAAGCTTCGCTCATTAATTTAATGGTTTCAGAAGCTATTTGGCTCAATGACGCACATCTTTTTTTAACACTGAATAACTCACTTACACTACTATAAGAGAATAGAAACAGTTCTTTAAACAAGACAATGTTAGAAAAACAAAATCTTATTCATTTGGATTATAATTATATGTTTAGTTAAAATTTTGAAAAATCAAATGTACTATTTTTAAATTTTGTAATATTGATACAGCGAAAAAATAATTACTTGCTTTTATTATATGCCCTTCTTTTAATATTGTAATATATCTTTATTTTTTAATCAATTTTATAAAAAATAATCCCTGCACAGTCAATAACAGCAAAGTAATTTTTGTTCATTTAAAAATTTTAGATGGTAATAATAACTTTATTTAGAGTTTTCTGCATATTGTTTCCTGTTATATTATACAATGAATTTTAAATCGTGATGAAATTTTAAAATAATACTTCATGTTATTAATAAATTAATTTGATTTGTTCTTGTAATTATTATAATATCCTTCCTCACGACGTGCCAGATGGACTAAATGATCAAAGAATTATAATTACTACTATGTTTTGGGAGAACATTATGTTTACATATTTCCCTTTACTTTATATAAATAACTTTGTTTGGTTACAGTACTTTTGAAGAGATTTTTACACCATTAGAAAAATCATGTACCCATCAGAACATTCATTACAATTTTCAGCTATAGTTATTTAATAGAACTAGTATATTTAAATCAGTTCCCAAAGTATAGTATAAAATATTAGCATTTTTACATGAGAAATTTCCAGAAAAATCCATGTACTTGTCTCTGAAGAAAAGAAAGCAAAAATATAAAATTCGTCGCCTGTTATGCAGTAGTGGTTGATACCAAACCTTAAAATCTTCTACTCCGAAAAGCAAGTTTTTACTATTAAGGCATGGCGGAATTGAATCTTTGAATATAGTATTAAATCTTGTGATGGACATTCAATGTAAATTGCCTTAATTAATGACATTGTAAATTATTCATTCACTAATTATTTGTTATTTCCAGGATTAGAATCAATCTTTACAAGCATTGAAATAATTATAAGTGGTTTCCAGAGGATTCTAATTAATAATTTTTATTGAAAAACTAAAGCTCTATTTATCATTTTCAGTTTTCATGCTCCATTTTTTTCAAACGGTACTGAAAAAAAATGCGATAAATTTGTACAACATGAATAATTTCCTCGTCTACGCCATCCACCTGACGTAATTACTCTTGCGTGCCTACAGTTTTAGAACTCACAGACAATTCAAAGGGGGTACTTTATCAAAAATTGAGCTTTCTGTTCTCTGTACAGCGGTTGAAGTATATTTATTTTGGTGTCCTCCGGTGCGCATGCCAACGACGTGGCGAGGTCGTTAGCGATGAAGAGAAGTTGAGGCACGTCTCTCGTATGACAAACGTCTCCCCAGAGACCCGTTATCCGATAAAGGAGACAGTAACAAATAGCAGTCGCTGCTCGAATTCCTCCCTAGAGCAAAAGAGGCCTCCAGATTTACAAGAGCCGTCGATGGACCTTGTTATAACTTCGTGAACTGGGTGGCAAAATATGTCTTCCTCGCAAAAGCTAGAGATACTTTTTGAATCCATAAGTTGGTTTCAGAATATTTGTTGCTTGTTCAAATAATAAAAGGGAACATATCTGCAATTGAATTTTTGGAAAAGGTTGCACGGAATTTTACATACGAAAGTACATATTCGTACATTACACCCATTTATTTACTCTAAACTTTTACTCTTCTTAAAAACTTATTATTATCACTATTATATGTATGTATGTGTATATATATATATATATATATATATATATATATATATATATATATATATATATATATATATATATGTATGTATATATATATATATATATATATATATATATATATATATATATATATATATATATATATATATATATATATATATATATATATATATATATATATATATATATATATATATATATATATGTATATATATATATATATATATTGCAGATTTGGACTTGAATTTAGATATGATTTTAATTTGATTATTATAAATTAAATGTATTTTGGCAACATTGGATTTTGACTTATATATTTTAAATTCTACTTCTTTTATTCTGGCTTGATACTTTGGTTTAAATTTTTGGTATGGCTTTGGGGTGTACTGGCTTCTTTAAGACTATGTCTTGGGCCATTGTAGAAAAGCCATAATTTGTGCCAATGTGGTCAACACCCCCTGACGACGATGGCCATATTGGTACTTTATTCCATTTTTATCTATCTTTCTTTGATATTTTCTTTGAAATTTCTTCCAAATATTTTCAATGTAATTCTTTCCATTTGGTATTTTCAATGTATTGTTTTCCATTTATTATTTTCAATGTACTATTCTCCATTTGACATTTAATATTTTCAATATACAATTCTCCATTTGGCAACTTTTATTGTATTTTGTTTAATTGTGTTCATTGTATTTTATAAAATATACTATTAACTATATATATATATATATATATATATATATATATATATATATATATATATATATATATATATATATATATATATATATATATATATATCACTTTTTTCACCAAAAACTTTTAATGCAACAAAAACTTACAAATTAAAATGTGGATTTTGAAATATCCACGCTTGAAATGTGAAGCAAATTCACTAATTGTTGCACTTGAGGCCAGATAGTTAATCATTCAGGTGTTAATTCCGCTCCCAATGCCAAAGATGTATGGTTCTACACAAGAAATAAAACATTTTATGAAATAAAAAAAATTGTTCCAATAGCTTGTTTGATGAAACTATTTGAGATTAATTCTACTTCTGATTTTTTAATTCCGTTACTCTAATTCTTTTCATAAATTTGAATATAACAGTCAATATAATTGCTTTATTGTTAGTTTGGATAAATTAGGATTTGGGGCAAGATTGTTGAGTTATGTTTAGCATCATTATTCCCAGATATTATAAAAACTGTTTTTTCAATAATATTCTTTAAAAATATTAATGGAATTATTTCTTAAATATTGATGTAATTACTTCTTAAATATTAATGCAATTAATTCAAAGCTTACAAACTAAAAATGTAAATTTGTGCGATAAGCATGAAAATTATTTAAATGGTTGGTTTGATTGCAATCATAGATTTTATTATATTAATTATATATTCACAGGAGCTCCAGTGGCTCAGTAGCTTCACGCCGCTTCCCGTAAGCTCAGCAAAGTGAAGCATCATTTGCTGAGGGCAGTGGTTAGGAGGGTGACCACGGTGTACTCTCCTTCACTGGGTTGCTGGGAGATCCGTGGGTTGGGTACGTGTCCATGTTAATCTGTGACGTCCAATGTCCTTCCGCTGGCATGGCGTGGATGTGGAGAGGAGGGTGCCAGCTCAGGTGTGGAATCGTTATCTGACCATGGTTCAAAATGACGAGGCACCTTTAAAAGAGCAAAGTCGTACTTTCACCTTCATGGTGCTCTGATCCAAACGAAAGATGCTCTCTATCAACTTAATTCGCACAGCCAAAAGCATAGCGAGCTTGGCTTGTCCAAGTGTCATAAGCAACAACAACATATATTCACAGACATAACAAATGTATTACTCAAGAAAAGGGAAAATTTAAATAGAAATTTTGAAAATAATTTCATCTCACAAGCTCTTTTTCTTTTTCAAGCATAATTGTAATTATATCTGCAATTATAATAGTGCCCACACTATAAACACAGTTATAAAATTGTATTTGATATTTCACACTGGGAAAAGACTAAGGGTCGAAGGTAGGTGTAAGGTAACTGACCACCCGAAATCTGCTTGCCTTTCGGAAGGAATTTTCATAAAAATAGTAGAACACATTCCTGTGTCAATGAAAAGAAATGACAGGAAAACTCTCCACTTCCACTTCGAAAAATGTATACGCAAGAAACTGGAATATAAAATACAATTTTCAAGTGGCTGGGATTGAGAATAAAGAGTGAAAAAGGATTTCCTTTCTAAAAATCATGACTTTATCTTAGTCCCACGATGAAAATGTTCTGATATTACATTTTGAAGCAACATAAAAGTTAGTGTTATTATTTGATAGTTTGGAAACACTGGAGTAATCTAATCAACTTACACATAAGGAAATAATTGTCTTAATAAATTTGTAAATTGCTTTCAAATTTCATAAATTTTTTGCATTACAAAAATGACTGCGACAACTCAAGAGAAAAATTTTATTAATTAATCAATTGCATGTTTGTGAAAAGTTGCAAAATACCTTGGAATAATTCAGGATGATTTTTTCTGTAATCTTCCACATAAAACAGTAAATATTTGATTAAGATGGTTTGCTTATTCGAAATATGCCTAAAGTTTATTAAATATAATTTTACAGGTTTTAAGAGCCTCCGGTGAGAAATTAAAAAGTGTATAATTGAACAATATTAATAATATGTACAACAGTTTAAGAGATTCACACTTGGACAAACAGCAAGACTGCATTCTTTGATGTTGAATGTCAGACACCTTGGAACAATAGAAAGGAAGTAAACGTTTCTTTTCCTGCATACACAAGGTAAACAAGAAAGTTCTTGCCGTTTTCGCGTTGCCATTGAATGAAGTGAGAATAAGTATGCAATTTAGGGAATGATGTGGTTGAGACATCAGTTACACGAGACAGAAATAACAGTCATAAAAGCAGGTACATCACGCACATTCATAAAGAGTAACACATAAATTATTGAGTTACGATTTTATAAACATCAATAAAGAAAAATGAACGCGGTGAAGAAGTTGTTTGCTTTACGACTCCAAAGTGAGTTTATTTGCTTTACGACTCCAAAGTGAGTTCATTTGCTTTACGACTCCAAAGTGAGTTCATTTGCTTTACGACTCCAAAGTGAGTTCATTTGCTTTACGACTCCAAAGTGAGTTTATTTGCTTTACGACTACAAAGTGAGTTTATTTGCTTTACGACTCCAAAGTGAGTTCATTTGCTTTACGACTCCAAAGTGAGTTCATTTGCTTTACGACTCCAAAGTGAGCTTATCAGCTGCTGCATCAAGTTACCGAATATGTCAAGCGCTTAGGGATATTGCTGTGAATGAACGCAGGCCAAATCATTGCCTTCACAAATTAAGATCGGGATATTTGTCCTTCTGCGATGAAGCTCGCAGTGAACGATGACAAACCTTAATTGACGAAGCCCTGAATACGGTCATTGAGGAGGATAGTAGTCAAAAGTGTGGTGAACTTGCTAGACAAGTTAATGTTTCTGGAAAAACGTTAGACTTCATCTGCATCGCTCAGGTAAGACGAACAGCAAATGGGTTACTCCCATTTTGCAGGAAGTCCATAAGCAAGGAATGTCAGCCTATTTATCATTGTTTTCTCGCCACCTTAGCGCATCCATATCCAATCGAATGATGGCCAGTGACGAAAAATGTGTCCTGTATGAAACTCCTAAGTGATTCAAGCATTGGGTGTCACCCTAGGATATTGTCCTGCACAGCACATGACCACCTGTGTATCCACGCAATATTACACTTTGTGTTTCATGGACTAGTCGTCACGCGACTCAATATGAACTACTACCAATGCGCCGAACGGTCACTGTGGACTCTCCTTCGCAGCGGTTGGAACGTGTGCAATAGACATTATAGAAGAAAAAGGTACCACTGGTTAATCTCAACGATCAACTGTTTTTGGCCGATAGCGTGAGACCGTATGTCACGCGGGTGGGCAGGTATACCATACGGTGATTTGGTTGGGAGGCTTTTCGCTACCTTCTTTACTTATTTGACCTGGCGCCACCAAATTACCACCTCTTTTATTCCCGGCACAATTATCTTCATGAAAAATCCTTCGCCAATGAAGCAGACTTAAGCCAAGCACTCACAAACTTCTTTGCATCCAAAACCTCCTAGCTTTACCACAAAGGAATTGCACAAGTGGAGACCATTTGGCATAAGGTGCGATGCCGATGGTGATTAATTCGATCATTAACAATAGGCTACACTTTCTGTAGTTCATGTTCATGTGGGACATAAAAAATGGCAAGAACTTTCATGTTTACCTTGAACACACTTCTTGTTTTTGATGTGTACTTAGGAGTTACCAAGATTTCTCACTTTTGCTCACAGATATTGAACAATATCTGTAAAGTTGTATTTGCAATTGGTTTCACTTTAAATTCAATTATTGGATTTTAAAAATCAACATATTTAACTTTAATAATTATATTAATACGAACATTTTAACATTTGCAACAGATAATTTAATTTTGAAATAGATGCCAACCAGAAATAAATTAAGATACTTGAAGTGAAAATTGAGTATATCAACGGAGATCGGTATTCAGTTAATTAAGTCATATGTGCATCTGAGCCAATTAACAAACTGTGATAGATTAAGAAATCAACATGTTACTATATTTTGATTAATTTGGATTTGTTACGTAATAATTTATCTTACACATATTTTATTTTTTACATATGACTCAAACTCATTTTATTGTTATAAAAATGTATTCCCATAAATATTTATATCAGTGGTTTTAGAATGTATTATATATAAGTATTTGTGTGCCGACCGATTTGCTGAGTGGTTAGCGTTCCTGACTCCTGAGTTGTTGGTCCCGGTTCGGGCATGGATGTTTCTTTCCTTCTCTGTGTTTCTCTGTCCTTTCTTCTGTGATGCTGTATGAATGTGTCCCGCCTTATAAACGGGTTTGTGGTGGTATGGCGCGGGTAACGCTACTCGCCTCCGTGACTTGGTTCACAGGTGCCCGCTGGGTAACGACAAATGAGTAGCAGTTTCTGGCCTTGTTGTGGCATAGGTTCAACCCTCTTGTGCCCGCCATTGAAATATATATATATATATATATATATATATATATATATATATATATATATATATATATATATATATATATATATATATATATATATATATATATATATATATATATATATATATATATATATATATATATATATATATATATATATATATATATATATATATATATATATATATATATATATAATTATTTGTGTTGAAGTTTCATTATATTTAATATATAGATTAAATATTTTTCCTTTGAATGTTTACTATTTAAGCTATAATATTATAAATATTTGCTTATATTTGTTTTTTAGTAATTATAGAACGCATCATATGCATGTGTTGAAGATTTATTATTTAATATATTGACTGAATATTTCTCATTTAAATGTTTGTGATATAAGATATAATGTATTCGACATAGACCATTAACATTACCTGAAGTGTAAATAAGCAAAAGAAGAACGTTCTTTAATACTCTAATAGTCCTACATGATTTCGCTACACGATATGTTTCTATGCTATTACATATTTATTATGATCATTCATAGAAACTTTAGTTGGGAAGTATTAGTAAAATATAACTTACAAGTTATCCAGATCATTTTTACTCCTTTTGAAAAATTTGACATTAAGAGAAAGTGCTGCGACAATAAAACAAAAAGATGGCAAATATGTGATAATTACTTACAGACACTATTTACAGAATCATTCGCAATGAAATCTACATTTAATATTTAAAGACATTAAAGTGACAACATTGTTCAATGTCTTTAAAGAAGACCTACCCTTAACAAGTTTAATCTGTTTGTTATTATCAATGATCAAATTCAATTTGAAAAAAGAAACTACATTATAATGACTAATTTGATACCATGCCAGATGGTCTAACCGTAAAAGTTATTCTAAAGTAAGTATTCGAGCATCCATTGCGTTTTTAGAAAATGTTTTGGAAGTGGTGAAGAAGAAAATGTGAAAAACTTTTGAGTACTCATCCCGCAGGGCTAGGGAAAGAGAAGGGCTGGCTCAAATGCTCCCCAAAACTGTCACCGGAAATAGCCGTTGATGACGTAGTCAGGCATCCAAGGAGAATAAGCTGCCTGGAATTTCTAAGCAAAATACTTACTTTTTATTTTTAAGTTCATTTTGTTTTTAATCAGAGTGAAAAAAACTACAAATGCCTCTCAAATATTTAGTAAATTTGCAATTATTATTTAATAAACCCAAAAAAATTATTATTAATATTGAAATTAACTTAAAATTGTATAACCAATATAAAAATGTATTTACCTATTAGCTTCAGCTTATCTTGATTTTTTGACTATTGACCCATTTCTTGTTTTTCTGTTGAGCTTTATTATGAGATACTATCGCTGCATTTCTATTTAAATACCTAATTCGTATAAATGTTCTCAAGCGACAAAAAAGTTTAATTGCCTTTCGATTTACAGTAGGAAAAGAAGACTCTGTTTCATTTATTAATGTTGCTATGACATTTTTCCCTTTAGAAAATGTGTTGCCATGAAATTTGCGAAACATTATGTCCATTTGTTTTATAGTTTCCATCCATGCTTCTGTTGGAACAGTAAGTCCCCCAGCAGAAATTAAATTAATCCATTCGGAATGATTGGGCATATCGACTGAATTTCTTGATATAGTTCCAAGTGAATTATCTTTAATTTTATAAGCAATATAACCTGCCACATAAACCATAGCTTCTTTTTCAAATGGAGATATATCACAATTTTGATTGGAAGAGGCAAGTTCATTTTCCCAAGATAAAGGTAAGGGATTAATTAAGAATTCACGATTTAATTCATCATCTTGAGAATCAAAAGAATTGATAATTTCTTGACGTTCTTTTACATTAAATGCAGAGTCTAACATTTCACTTGTTAAATAAACGTCTGGTCCATTTTCTAAAGAGTTTACTTTCGGTGACAAATTAGGTAATTTATTGGCGAGCAATATTTTTTTAAGCGAATAATTACTTCAGATGGAGAAGGATGGTCATTGAATCTCCCGAGACCTCTAATTTGGCTGAAGAGGCTTTCGAGCGCATCTTGAGTAAGTCTACTTGTTAAAATATAAGATACATTTATAGATTTTAAGTCTTCATATAATCCATAAAGAGAATGAATTGAAACAATAATCCCTTTCTGAAAAGGCAAAACCGATTTTTTCCCAAATACACGTAAATTGAAAACTTCCTCCTTGATTGCGTTTAAAGTTTCTTTTTGAGTATCAAAGTATTTTTGCACTCCAAAAGCAGCTTTTAAAGGCTTGTTACTGGGAGGTATTGGTACGGAGCTGTTCATAATATCAAATAAATTATCGATTAATGAAAAAAATGCAGCCGCTTTAGTATTTCCAGTGAAATGTATTATAGCTTTAGCAGTAGTTTCCGAAAATAAAGTCTTTGCAGGTGTAACCTTTTGTCTTTCATTTCCTTTAACAGTTAGAAATTGGGGCTTCAGTTTATGGCAAATTTTTCAAATATGGTCATGTTTTCCTCTTTAAAAAATACTCTTGCTTAAAATGAAAACATTAACATTAAACAAGCCAAAATGAATGAGAAAGCTGCGATCAGACACAAGCTAGCATAGAGAATGCCAGCCAGTGGATGCCCAGTGACGTCACGCTCTTCCCCTCTCCGGTGACAAGGCGGCATGCGATACATCAAAGCGATGAGCCAGCCCTTATTTTCCCTAGCCCTGCTCATCCCGACTGTTTGGTGAAAGGGAAAGTACAACTCTAATCCGTTGTTTATTAGTTCCTGGAATTTATCCTAAGACTTATCACTTGAAATCACGTCATCTTTTAATTTTAACCCTACTAAACCATATGTATTTGCGTAACTTCCTGAAAGGGGGAATCATAATTTTGCTCTAAATCATTTAGAATTAGCAATCAATCATATTATAAAAAAGTATGTTGGATATTTCAGTTCTATAATTCGCTTGAAAATTTTATGGAAGCACAAGACATCAATGTTCTTTTTTTGTGATAATATCAGTAGATGAAAATAATCTTCCCAAAATAAAAATTAAAAAAAATGCAATAGTTCCTTTTTTTCCTTAATCATATTTCATTTCATTGTTTAGTTCTGTAACTTGTCCCTAGATAAGTTCAAACAGAACACACGCAACATCCAATATGAGATTCAAAGCATTAAAATTTCAATGAAATTATCAAGCTTCATTGTATTCTGCAAAGATCATGCTTACGCAAACCTTAACATTTAGATATTATAACTATACATATTCCAATGGCTTAATTCCTCACCTGAATGAAAGTAGCTTATCAGTCATTTAGTAATTACTATATTATGCAATAATTTATCGCCACTTAAAGCGTATTTCATAAGCCAAGCACATTTTCTCGAATAAAATATTTGTTAATAGATTAATTAAATTTGTCACGTGAAGATTTAGCCATTGGTACTTATTGATTATATAAGTTGACACGACGTATTTAAAATTAAGTCATTTATTTTATTTTTTTTTATTTATTACATTACATATATTCAGACTTGTATGCTTGATTCTTGAGATCCGCTTGTAAGTCTTCGTCGATAATAGGACAAATAGCACAATGACAGGTGTACAACCACAGAAGATAACGAAGAAAACACCCAGGGCCACGGTGGGAATCGAACCCACACTCCTACGCTCTCAAGCGATTAGCGGAGTGATGCTTTGACCACTCAGCCACGGAGCGCCCAAGTCATTTATATTTACCGAATTGTGGACCGATGGTTGAGTGGTTAGCGTTGCTGACTCCTGAACTGTAGGTCCCGGACTCAAATCCCAGTACGAACATAGATGTTACTTTTTCTCCATGTTTTTCTGTCCTTTCTTCTGTGATGATGTATGAATGTGGCCCACCCTATAAATGGGTTTGTGGTGAAATGGCGCGGGCAACGCTACTTACCTCTGTGACTTGGTTCACAAGTGCCCGCTGGGTAATAACAAATGCTTACCTGTTTCTGGTCTTGTTGTGGCTAAAGGTTCGTCACCCTAGTGCCTGCCGTTGGAAAAAAATATCATAAAATTGCAATTCTAGAATACTTAGAATATTCCAGTCTAATTTAAATTCTAAATATCAGATTCTTTGAGGCCTTTGCAGCATTTAAGTTTGAACTCTAGTTTAAAACTTCCTTTTAAGAATTTAAGAGATTGAAAATGAGAGCCACTTGATTAAATTAGATATAGTTTGTTAAACGTTTACTTATTTCTACAGGCTGAAAAGTCTCTGAACACAGTCAGTTCAACAATATTCTCATAATTTCAAACCCTAGTCAAGTGAATTGGGGGAAACCTGTTCTGGTATCTTCTTCTCCATACCGTACCACACCAATGGAAGGACATTAAGATGGGACAGTTTGACGTTCCCCAGTCGCCATTAGAGAGCACGACGGATTTCAGTTTGAAGTAAGCTATAGTACACAGTTCTACAGCTATAGAACGCTATTCTATTCTATATTTCTATAGCTATAGAATTGCGGTAAGCTATAGAACAGCTATAGAACTGTGTTCCATAGCTTAAATAATTCAATAAATTAGACAACCAGTTTTTAAATTACGATTAAAAAAACCCAGCATTGCCAGTATATATTTCTCTGATGTATACAATAATGTATTTTGGAGAATACATTTCTCTCTCTTTTTATATTACTCATTTAATTACTAATAAACTAAATTTCTAATTTTCAGTGAGGAAAAATTAAATATAATTGCTCTTTTATGTAAAGAGAGAAACTGTTAATCATGGTTTTGCGACAACATTTTATTTGGCATTTAAACTAAAAATCTATTGCTTAAGTAATTACATTTAATTTAATTTATGCAGTTAGAACAAAATTATCGGCGCCACTTAAAGTTTAAAATTTAATTAGTATAAATATATTCGAGCATTTTTTAAACTTTAACTGATATTACTTATACTATAAAAACTTAAAGTGTCATCGGTATGAAATGTACAGAAATATTGCAAGTTACAAGCATGCTTATTTCATAAATATTTGCGTTAGTTTTTACAAATTAATTATTAATGTTAAATTAATTATGTAAGAAGCTAACAAAATCAGAAGTGGGATTTATTTGGAACCTTTCGTATCGTGAGTACAAAATGTTTATTTTCGTTAACGCAAGAAAACGTGATTTAAAACATTAGCTGGAGAATTAAGTGAAAGTGTTATCACAGGCATAAATGAAGCAATTTGAAGAGGATGATTTTGACGATAAACGAGTATGAAGAAGGTTGTTTCGGAGAATAGTTGGAAATTATAAAAATGAATTGAAAATCATGGAAGCCAAGAAGATAATGTGTTGAGAAAAAGTGAATGAATTCGAATTACAAAAATAATACATTGAATCATCAGAGATTACGCATGGATTTAGAAAGTAGTTATCTAATTCGATTTTCAAGGAAAATGTTAAAAATGCGCAAAAAAACAAGATTAGAATTTCATCATTTGATTCAAAGGTTTAATTCCCATGAAAATGATATTCATTTATATTTAATTACGTTTGAACGTTTAGGTAAGTAAATATACATAACCGATAATATCTGGGTTACTTATTTGCTTGATTAATCATTCTACGTAGTTGTTAAATTGTTAAAGAAATTAGTAACATTTCTTACATTTAAATTAATCAAGCATTTCATGCAAGTAAAATTTAAAATAAACCAAATTCTCTATGAATTTAAATACAATTTAAATGATTTTTGAATAGTTTAAAAATGTACAAAACTGTTCAGACTGTATAAATTACTTAGCGCATTATCAGAACATGAAAACAACATAAACAGTTACAAGTTGTTAAGAATGTATCTTTCAATAACCAAAGTAATATTCTAAGAAACTAGGACTGCAGTTGCAAAGTGTACTGATGCTGTGGTATTAAAAGTTTATGATATGTGTGTGGTACTTGATGTTTGTAAAAGATATAGTAAATAGATAGATAGTTAGGTAAATAGAGAAAGAGAGAGAGAGAGAGAAAGAGAGAGAGAAAGTGGGAGATCTGAATTCAATCAAAAATGGTGGTATAATTTACTAATATTCCTAAACTGAAATAAATTTCACTATTTATTTCATATCATCTTTTATTTTCATCCAAAAAGCACTGCCATTTTTTGGAACCACATATACATTAAATCTTATCTCGCATTCATTATGATATTATCAAAAGATTTTACCTTTCCATTCTTCATTCCCATCTAAATACGATCCTGCTATTCTTAACTAGCATATTCTTTTGCCTGATTTGATAGTTTGAAATACTAATTGGACTTGATGGCTTTTGACTTAAGTTCAGTCAGAGTTTGAAATATTCTACTAATTGATACATGTTTTCACAGTATTTTACCTTGCTTATCCTTTTTTTAGAATATGTTCGGGTATAACTTTTGACTACAGTATAGAACTAGTGCAATTTAAGCTTTTACACACAAATATAAATTAATTGCTAGTAAAAAATTAATTGCTAAATTTGAAAAAAGAGTGGTCAAACGGAGGATAATTTTGTAATGTAATCAGCATAGATCTTAACAATATAGAACATGATTCAAACTTTCGAATTGCTTATGAAGACTTCTACATTAGAAGTTTTATACAAAAAATATTTAATTTGATATTTAGTTTTGTACCTTTTTGTTGCCGACCAACTTGTCTAATGGTCAGGGTGCCTGACTACGGATAGGGAGGTCCTGGGTTCGAATCCCATTTCGGGCATGGATGTACTATCTCTCTCTATCTATCCTGTATTTGTCCTTTCTGTGTATGTGCCAACCCTATAAACGGGTCCCTATGGCATGTGTGTACTGAAGAATTTGGACTCCATTCCAAAATATGGTTCAGTTGAAGAAGTGGAGCAGCGCACCCATATTGCCAGTCTAGCTGGCACATGACAACAACAACCCTTTTGTTGAGATGTATTTCCTCTCTTTGGGACGAAATAATAAGAAAACTTCTGTGGAACATTTTTAAGCCGGAAAGAAATGAATGATTTGTAAAATTCACATTTTTTTCTAACACAATTTAATATAACTTTACTCGATTAGAAATCAAAATGCTAATCACTTACACAAGTGGGAGGGTTATATATAAATTTGGCAAATTGTCGGATTTTTACTGTAATTTTTAACATCAATCACTTCCTGTAAAAATGATATTATGCGAAAATACATGTCACTGAATTTACCATACTTTAAATGGAACATTTCATAATTTTTTTCTGTGAATTGAAAAGATGATTTTGAAACACTTTTATTGTCATAGTTGACAAATATTAAGCATGTAACGTAATTATGAGATTAAAATGTTCCGATTAATCTTACCCTTTGAAATTGTGACGATGACGGGAGTTTCCCAAAAAAATTTTAGCTTAATGAAAATATTTTTAAATAGAAACTATTGCGAAACACAATTGTTTTCTTTTCATCTTTATATTTAAAAATCTAGTATCAATTAAATTCTTTACATTTTCCAAATATTACAGGATAAGATAATCTGAGCAGAGTAATCAATTGAAACGTCTAATTAGTGGCACGAGTTTTACTTTAATATATTTCAGAGTGGATTTAACGATGAAAATATTTCAGTTTTTATCAAAGTGAAACGTCAAATGAAAAATCTTTCTAATGCATATTCCCTAATTGTTTACGAGAGAGGTAATGATCATTTCTCTTGCATATGATCGAAGGATTAATTTAGAAACAAAGGAAGTAAAAGGCTTCCATAAAGTTCCTTTATTGAAATATATAGATTCATTAAAAGACTTTTTGAGGAAACTCGTATTTAATCACACTTAAACTGAATAAGAAGCAGATTAGTTTCATTTCTTATTATATGCATAGGCAATTTTGCAAATATCTGTTTCATAATGTAAATTAAATTTCAGAGAACTAAAAAAAGATTTTATAAAATGCACATAAATTATTTTGAAATTTTTTCTATATAATTGAAAAATAAAATTGTAAATTGGAATTTGTGTATTATTTAAAAGAAAGGATGATATCTGAACTCAGAATGTCATCTCAAATGATTATAAGACAATAAAGGAATTATAATCAATAATATTTATGTTATCCAACTAATGAGAATTATGTGCTGAAACTAAGCTGAGATTACAGGTAAAATGTGAAAGGAATTTAACATATGTTTATATGTGTTTCATTTTCCGTACCATAATTTTATTTTGATGAATTTAATATATACATAAAAATAAAAAACGATGTTTGTTTTTCAAAGACTGAGGAATATTGCAATTTAAAATAAAAAAATATATAATTTTCTAAAAAAAATTATATAACAGCCCTGAAAAAAGTTTGAATTAATTTCTTCTGTAGGCTGTTTTATATCGATAATTATTTTTTTCATTATATTTATTTGGTTGCATACATAAAAGAATTTGATACAGTTTATTATTTTCTGATTTTTTTGCTTAAATATCGTTTATTGATTAATATTAAAGTTAAAGGAGTTCTATTTCCATGTTCAATATTTTTAATTATGGTTGTTTTGTTTTTAAATGAATGTCATTTAAAGACATCCGAAGTATTTAGTAGATTTTGGAGTTGATTCTTAAATAAAATTTCAGCGAAGCGATTAAAAAGAGATATAAGTGAATAATATATTTTTCCTTTTTATTGATACATATTGAAATTTCAATATTTATGTATAACATTTGTTGATTACAAACGGGCTGTGATTAGAAAGTATCTGTCACTAAATTCATCAATTTTTTATTTTTAAGAAAAATGTAGGTTTTGTTTGCTTAATTTGGCTGTAGTTCATTTTCACTAAAATTATATTTGTAGTTGATATTTTAGACTTTGCTACCTAAAAACGCGAGTTATTATTCTCAAATATGGACTTATCTTCGGCTAGCTAAGTTACCTTTTAAGCACTTCTCTATATATTTGTATATTTTGTTGTTTTGACCAAATGAATGATGATATTAAGCCAAATTTTATTAAGAAATGCCCCAAAAGATAATTGCATATTAATATAAATATTTCTAATATTTTAATATTAGAAATATTTATATTAATATAATTTAGTGAATTAGAGATATAATTTAAATTAAATTAGAGATATAATTTAGTGAATTCATGTTAAATTACTTTGCATAATAAATATTGGAGCATATTCTATAGATCATGATTAATGTCTCTTTAGAAATCATTGTGACTTAATGGTATGACCGAACTCTTCAGATTGGCAAATCTTAGCTTCTATTTCAGCCCTTATTTTTAATTTTGAACTCTTACAATCTCCCAGAGAATCTCATATGTACAATACAGGGCTTAAAGAACTGTGTTATGTAAAGTATTAAATGTTGCATGCATAAAAAAGACGCTCTAAAATGTTGAGAACAGCAGTCTGGACTTCACAAAAACAGATACGTTCACTACCAAGTCACGCAAAACATCTTCTGTTCATTCTTTAACCAAAATGTTGTTGTTACTTATGACACTTGGACAAGCCAAGCTCGCTGTGTCTTGGTAATGCGAATTTAAGTCAATAGGGAGCGTCTTTCGTTTTAGTCAGAGCACCATGAATGTGAAAATACGTCTTTGCTCTATTTTAAATCCTCCGATAGATGGCACCACCAGAGAATCCACTCCCTCAATTTTGACATTGATCTGAAGGGGGAGGAAATTTTCTCCAGACCCCTGCATCCATGGTAAGTGCTCAACAACCGCCACAGGACTTTCGATTCCACAGATTTAATGAGCACGTATATCGCATGTACTCGGTGGGTCTTGGTGGCATTGGGAATCGAACCCCGTCCTTCCGGATGGAAGGCCGATACCCTAACCACTAGGCTACCACGGCTCATAATGTAGGACCATCAAATGTAGAGCACGAGAAAATCAAATGTTTCGCATATTCTTTGAGATACTTTTTTGAACATCCGAATAAATTATTTGATCTTAGCATGAAATAAAACAAGTGACTTGCCAATTTATAATGACCAGATTGAGAAAAATTAAAAAATGGGAAAAAGTATCAGAATGCACAGTTTATGGTAAACAGAAGGAAATTTTTAGTGACCTGAAAACTAGGAGATGAAGTATATTCCTCATTCAACTTTGACAAAAGCTTCCTATAAAGAGAGGAATTCCTATAGCTCTTGAGAATGCTAATAGTGAAATCTATATTGGTAAATTTAAAGCCTCTTTAGCTAAGAAATTAGTTCTTAGCTAAAGAGGATGAGGACGCACATAAACAAAACGCGAATATCAATTCCTCTATTTCTAAGTGAACTGTTCCACAAATATTCGTCTTTGTTCCAAGGGACAGATCTGTCACCATATTTCACCTCGCAGTCTCAGATCCATCCATATCGTATAAAAATACTGTTAAATCCTCTTTGACAACTGTACAATAAGCGAGAGAAAATGTACGTGACTACCCTGCATTGATCTCGAGACATTTGTGGAAAAAATTGGGTGACTTATTATTCAAGGCCGTTTGGATGGTCCCACCATTACACCCGTGGTATCAGAGTAGGTGCCCTGATGACTCCTTGGTTCAGGGCAACAGTAGACGTCATCCAACTGCTTTTACAAACTCCATTAGTGGTCACTTGTCATCAATGACTTTTGCTGGAGACATCAAACACTTCAAAATCTGCACAAAGTGCTTTTCTGCCCAAGCCTCTTCTGATCGCATTTTATCTTGTCTGGGACTTACCTGGCAAAACCTGGTTCAAGACCCCCTCTTAGTTATCTATTTCTTCATGGTGAATGAACTCATGGTCCTGATTTAGCATTGCTGGTTATAGGGATAATAAATAACAACAACAAGATGCTGGAGAACTTGGCACAAAAGGAGCGATTTATTAACTTACTGTGGTTTTAGTTTTGTTACCTTTGTTGTTTGTTCTAATGTTTGTTGGTTACAGCTGTTTTCTCATCAGTCATTAGAAATAAAATAAAAGGGAATTGACAATTTGTAATTCCAGCCGCTACTGAATGAAAAATATGAATGTTGCGTTTCTGGTTTCTATATGTCTGTTTCTAGGAATGTGTGCTTGAGAGTTCTCTGGATTTCATCCCTTGCTTCATAAGAATATTGTCTACTATCCAGGAAAAGTTCCCTTGGAAGTTAACATGAAGTAGATGTTAAAATGTTTAACAACATCAAATCCTCCGTATTATCAAAACAATTAATGTCTCATACATAACAGAAACAAAGAATTTATAATTTAAATATAAGAACATAGTTGAAATTATATATATATTTTCATTTCAATCTTATTTATAAACGGTGAGAATTGATTTTAAGATTCGGAATCATTATTATTATTAACAAAATTATAGTTCTTTAATATAGAAAAATTCAATATTTATTTTAATGTTTATAATATTTAATATTTTATATTTTTTAAACTAAATTTTGCTTTATCAATGAAGTTTCTTTTAGGTTAATGTAGAAAATGTTGAGTAAAATTTTAAAGAGGAGATTTTATCCACATAATTTATATTTAATTAAGACATTTTTCGTAAATTTTTCTTTCCTTCAACGAAAAATATATAATTATATTCTGATTTTCTGAAATTTATTGAAATTAGATATTTTGTATTTAAAAGTCTGTAAATTTGCTTAATTTAAAATCAAATCTTTTCATTTTAAATTCAAAGAAAAGTTGCGTCCTTCGGATATTTAAGCTTTTAAAATAAATAATGATTATTTAACAGCAATTAAGTTAGAAAACATAAAAAGGTTTTTTTTTCTTTTAAAACCGACAGAAAAATTAACTTTTTATTAGTACGGAAGCTCCGATGTAGCGTAAAAACATTTTCTAAAATATTTGCAAATGAATTTTAAGAATAAGTGACTTTTTCCTTCGATTGTATTTGTTTAATATATGTTTAATTATTTGATTAATCTTTTCCTGCAATTTTAATTAACTTAAAAAATTAAATTACACATTTGAAATGGTCCTTATTAATTTTTAAAGAAAAATTTCTTGTTCTGGAAGGATAGAATTTTCCGGAAAGAAAACAATTTACTTAAATTTTAAATACCGTACCAAGGGAATAAGAATAGTTCCAGTATACAAATGAGACTATAAAATAAATTCAACATTAGTTACTTTTAGCTAGGAAGAATTAATCACTACAACCACGAAATAACTATGCTCTTAGAAAGAATAGCAGTAAATCGACTCATTAAGTTTATCTTTTAATTATTTTTAAATTTTTGTGCGAGACTCATTTGGTTAACAGAAAAACATGGCCGCTTTATTTATACAGTAGAGTTTGCTCATTCATTTTTAATTAAAAAACAAAGCTCTGAAATGAAAAAATGATTGCGTAATGGTATTACAAAAATTAATTTTTTTAACTTCATAGAAATCTTTTATTTAATGGAAAACCCCCTTCATAAAGTTATCTAAAGTAAAAAATTATAATTACTTAAATGTTATAAATTTGTTTCAGATTAAGATAGTAATATATCTTTTCATCTACTTCTTCATATTATTCATTATTTTAAATGTTTTCTGAAATTTATTGTAAAAAATAAAGTAGGTATCTGAGCACATAAAAAATGATGCAAAGGAAAGCTATATATTTAAAACAAATAATGATATTCAAATTAAAGTAGTTTTATTTTTCTATAATTAATAAAACAAATTTTTTAGCAAATACTTAAACAAAAATAATACCATAGTTAATATTATTATATGTGTGTCTCATTTAATTTCTAAATTTGAAGATTTAAAAAATATTTTCATTAAAATGTGTAAATATTTGTTGATAATTAAAACAGCATGCTTAAATTTGAACTTTTTTAATCATTTATAAATAAGAAGTATACATGAGTTAATAAATATACATGAGTTTTATCTCTTTTATTTATCTTTTTCAGATTATCATACTTAAGGAGATAAACTTTGTTGAACATGACAAAATGTTTTGCAATTGATAAAAATTAATGATGTCAAAAATTTAGTCATTATATTATATTTAAGTTTATTTTCCTTAATTTTAAGTGTGAAAATAATAACCTATAATAATAAAGTCATAATAATATTTAATTTATTTCTAACTTCTGTCTTACTAAGTATAGCACCAGAACACGATTAACTTTAATTAATATTTTTAAAAAATATGAAAGTATTTATCCATCTGGCAGCATTTTTAGGCTTAAAGTTACAAAGCAATGTTTCCAGAGATGGTCTCTGTAATGTATTATTAGTTGACAATAATGATTTAGAATTTTACAAATTATGTATTATTTAAAATAAAATCTACTTTAATATACTTTATTAGTGGAATTTTTTAAAAAAATCTACGTTTTTAATATTTTAGCTCTATTGTAAATGAAATTCTCGGTGCATTTTAATGCAAGCATCCTCGATAATTGCTGTGACTTCTTTCTATACCTATGCTTGTAGTTTAGTATGTAATAATGTACACATGTCTACCCAAAAATATGGAAAATAAATTTTCTGATAAATTTTGGTTATCTGAATATCTTAATTCATGTTCTAGAAACAAATAAATGCAATGATTTAAAAATTTTTATATCATTGAAAATTTATAGCTTCTGTGTCACTTTATTCCTTTATTATACAGGATTAAGGAAATATTCACAATAAAGGAAGCTTTATTACAAATTAATAAATTTAATTGTATTTCAGTCTACATGAGTCAATTAGAATTATTGAACAAGTTATAAAAAGTCTTCGTTTAATTTTAATATTAAATTAATTACTGCTAGTTTATCTTCGGAAATAAAAAAACGTGTTTCTTAACTCTCTCATTGAAGACAAACCTTCAAATTATTTTCCTTTTCTTGTTTTCGTTTGTTGCTATACGACTTTTTCATTGTTTTTTTTATTTATGTTGTTTACAAGTAAGATTAAATTTCAAAATGAAAATTGTCAGAATTCATTTACGTAAATATCAGTGTTGGATGATTTATTCCTAAATAAAAATAATCCAATAAGATTACAAATAGAAAATGTAAATGAGATATGAAAAGTTAATAAAGCTTTCTTGCATAAGTAAAATGCACTATATAAAATAAAACTAATATATTTGTTAAAATAGTTAGAGCTTATTTTATTCGTTATAAATAGTTAGCTTATTTTGTTCGTTATTTCCAATTTTGATGTTTTTCAACTTTGCACTACTGAAATATTCAATAATCAAATATCAAGGTGATATTTTCCATAATTGCACTATAAGAAATATTAAAATATATAATCATACTTTTATAATCTTAATTTAAAATTTCTAAAAGTTTGATTAAAATTACGAATATTTTATGATAGATTGCTACGAATCATGTATAAATGTTAAATATGAAACACGTGATTAAAGAGACTTATAAAATGTAGGGAATGGGAAAAGTGGTAATCGGATGGTGTAAGATCAGGTGAGTAAGGAGGATGGCACAATGTCTCCAAACCAAGTCGCGATTAAACAGTGCTGGCTCCTTCTGTTGCACACGTTCCAACTGCTATGATGTTCAGGTCCACAGTGACCGTTTACCCCATTGGTTGTTGTTGTTGCACCAGCATACTTCCCTGTACCTAGTCCTGAGATGGACTTTAGCAGTTGGATAGAAGCAGCCGGATGGAGTCTTCGTGATTTTGAAGCCGGGAGCAAGCAGAAGATCCCCAAGACTTGACCTGCCACCCCCAACAGCTCATAGGGAACGACTTTACGACTAAAGTAGCAGACACAAATCTTAATCTTGCGTGGCTGCATAGATGGTTTTGTGCTGTGCGGAACAGAATCCTAGGGTGACAATCAATATTTGGATCACTTGGGAGTGTCATATAGGACACATTTTCGTCACTGGTCAGCACTCAATTGAATATTGATACGCTACGGCAGCTAGAAAGCAACGTTAATCAGTTGCCACTCATTGTTGTTTATGGACTTCCAACAGAGTGTGAAGAACCCACTTCCTCAGTCTTTAATTCTTACCTAAGCGGTGGAAATAAAGTTTAACCTTTTCACATCGGAAACGTTAAATTGTCTAGCACGTTCAGGGTAAACGTTTGTCTACTCCCCGCTTCATTTGCCACCTGCAAGACTTCGTCATCCAAGGCCTGCGGTCGTCCACCGCGAGCTGCATCACAGACGGTAAATCTCCAGACTGGAATTTGTGAAAATAATTCCGCGCATTACTTTCATTCACAGACTACCCTCAAACACTTGACAAAAATGGTGATTTGATGCAGCAGCTGATAAGCTCACTTTGAAGTTGTAAAGCAAACAACACAAAACGAACTCTTTCGACGCGTAAATCGCTCTGTACGATTTATGATTGATGAATGTGGACCTTCCTTTTATTCCAACGCTTTTATAAGGTTGTAAAAGCAGCTATATATAGGTATTCTTATAACCTCTCTATTCTATCCTACATAAAACAGGTTTGAGGACTGATATCTTTGTACCTACTTTATGTTGATATTCCTACTTTCGAATGACTGATTCCTCCACCTCGTCATACTCTAATATGCATACTTATTATCACTTTATTCACTGGTAACGTGAAAAACGCCAAAACGTTCTTGTTTACCTTCATCTAACTATATAAGTATATATATACATACATATGTTTATAAATATATATATTAAAACTAAGCCTGTGTGGCGCTATAGCTCAAATGTGCTTAAGGGCTAGAGTGCTTATATCAGTTTTCCTGATCGAGGGTCCTAGGGTACGAAGCATATGTCCAGGTTACGTAGTCAGACTAACATGAAACATGTGTTTAGTTTCCAAGCATGCTTGGTACTCAGTTTATAAACCCATTGAAGGGATTGTACAAATGACACTTGGACAAGCAAAGCTAGCTATGCTTTGGCTATACGAATTTAAGTCAATTGGGAGCGTCTTTCGTTTTAATCAGAGCATCATGAAGGTGAAAGTACGACTTTGCTCTACACACTAGTCTTAGGTACCCGTTTATAGGGTAGGCAACCATTCACACCTCATTCATACAGGAAAAGGACAAAGACAGGATAGATAGAGAAAGTACATCCATGCCCGAACAGGGATTCGAACCCAGGACCTCCTTATCCGCAGTCCGGCACGCTGACCACTAAACAAGTTGGGAGGCTCATTGAAGAAATGAATGTATATACATAAATATATAATTTCTAGATGCTTCACTCATACTTCGTGCTCATGTGGCGCCACTTCAAAGCGGTATTTACATCTTGGAGATTTTGACGATATCAAGTTCAGCAAGTGTATTTTTCTTGTAGTTTTCTAAAAAAAACTAACAAAAGCAGTTATGTCTCGTAGAAAACAGCGATCATTTTTCGATCAAGTATCAGAGTTTAACCGAGGAAGTATAGTGGACTACCGAGATTTTGGCTCATCTTTCAGGAAAATTGGTAGTCATGTTGGACGAAACCAGACAATTCTAATGTGGATATGTGATCGTTGAATGCAGGAGGGTACGACGGACCGACGTGTTCGATCGCATCCACCTCAGTTCACCATTTCACGTGATGACAGGAAAATTGTGCGCATGGCTGTGACGGATCGCTTACCAACATCACGAGACATAGCACAGCACATTCAGTTTGTCATGCATCATCCGGTGTCTGCACGTACCATTCGATGCCATTTACATCAGAGTGGCCTGTATGCAACAAGTGCATTGCTTAGTCTACCCTTCACGTGGAACCACAGACGCCTCCGCTGCCAAGATTGAGGGGAAAGAAAGGCGTGGAGGGCAAAATGGAAAGAAATTGTCTTTACTGATGAGTCACGCATCTGTCTGCAATACCTGAATGTCGCATTCGAGTCTGGAGACACCGTGGAGAGAGGATGTTGAACTGCTGTGTTACGCAACCCCACACTGGTCTTACACCGGGTATTATGGTAAGGGGTAATATTGAATATCACTCTCGCACTCCTCTAGTTTGCCTGTCAGCGATACATCTCCGAGTTGTAAGAGCCAGTTGTCCTTCCTAATCTTCAGGGCTTGCCCACATCCATATTTGAACAGGATAATGCGCGATCACATGTGGCACGCATTGTCTAAGGGTTCTTCATCAATCGCAAGATTGAATTATTTCACTGGCCGGCTCGTTCTCCAGATCTTTCGCCGATAGAAAACATGTGGTGCATGTTTGCTCAACGACTGACCCAAATTACATGCTCAGATGCCACTCCAAATTTTAACTTGTGGAAGTTAGTCTGCCGTACCCCAAGAACACAACCAAGTCTCTTTGAATCAATGCCGAGGCGTGTGGCAGCGGTGATTTCCAACAATGATGACTATTCTGACTACTGATTTTGGCAGCAACCACATTTCACAGAAGTTTATAAATTTAATCATTAGTTACTTGGTCAATATGTTATTTACAAAAGAAATTTTGTTGTGATATCCCTTATCTTTCTTGGTGTTGCAATTTGGGTGGTGAGCAGTGTAGTTTCAAATCTATAAAATATATGTGGAAATATGCACACAATATCTGAGAATAATTTCTTAATATTGACGAAAAATAATTTTTTTGCAGTAATTAATAACCATGCAGGCGATTTTTGATTTTAATCTTTTAATTATTATAATCCTAAATCAAATGTATGTTAATATGGATAATGCTATTGAAATTATTATATATTATGAAATTAAATTATTCGTTTCGGTAAAAAGGTTAGTAGAAGATTAGATGAATTATATAATTCTTTGCTTCTCATTCACAGTTTATACTTCATTAACAATGACGTATTTCCTAAAGTGTTATGATGTGAAATTTTAATTTTGCTAAGCCATTATTAGTCTCTTTTGTATATATTTTTTAAAATTTTGTTGCGAGCTAAATTAATTATAATAACCATTTTTGTATATTAAATATTCATGTTTTTTAAATTTAATTAACAACGACAGTATACGTTTTATAATATTTCCGTTTTTAAAGACATAATATAAATTATAATTTCTTGATGGCTAAGACAAAAAAATAATTAAAAAATGCTTAAATAATTTTATAAAATTAAAATTGTACTGTTCAATTAGAAATATTATAATGGGGTTTCATCAAATGAAGTAGTTAATAACTTTTAAATTCTATTAAAATAATGGATACCCAAGTTATTTATTCAAGCAGATAAATAAAAATCAGTATTATTTCCACAGTTAAATCATATTTGATAAAAACTTTTATAGAATTAATCAACCAGAAAGAGATTTGAATAAAATAAAATATTGTATCAATGGAACTCATTAACAGTTTAAAAGGAATATCGAAAATGAACATTACTGTAAAAAAAATCATTTAAATGTGTTTTCTCTAGTTTAAATAAGATGTATACAAAAGGTAGAAAAAAATCTCATTTCATAATTGGCACCAATTTTCTGCCAATTATCATTATCGAACTCATTTTAATACATAAGTGCAATCTGTAATTTTAACTAAAATTTACTATGAAAATTATCATTTTATGATTCTCAAAGATGTGATATAAATTTCAGAAAAATATTGACTCAAGCACAAAGTTGAAAATAAAATATTTGGTATATATGAAGATGATTTAATTTTTTTATTGATAATTTACTGTGTTCTTTACAAATAAGAGTCAATTAAATTACTGGAATTTTCAAATGTCTGGTTCTAATTTCGTTTTTGATTTTATTTCCTTTTAACAGATTCCGAGAAGTTAAGCAATAATGAGCTTCGTGTTTGAAGGTAAAGTTTTAGGAAAACATAGTAATTCGATTACAAATTGAGTCATTAAAAATTTATTAGAAGTTGTGTACATGTTTCGTCCTAACTAAATAGTTGGGTTTTTAGTTATCAATTAAATGTTGTTTGTCACGTCCTTATCATATTTAATTATTATGAAGGTGATTATAGTCATTATAAAAGATTTTTAGAAGTAGCATGTTTCTTTCATTCTAACTTCTTGATAATTCTAAAACGAAGCTGAATTCAATTTCGAATTCAGATTCATGTTTGGATCATCATCAGAAACTGATCAATGGTGTATTTCTTAGTAGATTAACACCTTGTGTTTAGTAATTGATTGATTGATAACTGAAATCATTGAAATATTGTTAAAAGTTATATTTGTTTTTGATTCATATCTAGTTTTATGTTTTGCTTTCCAGCTGATACTATGCATTATTGGACTGTCTTCTCAATATACTCCCTCAGTATTTAACAATTAAACCTGTAACAAGTATCATTGACAGATTGATAAATATTATATATATCTTTAGTTTTAATTCATTTTTTAACCTGTTTTAGCATTTCTCGATAAATTAAAGTTATGTAGTTGCTGTTGTTACTTACAACGCTTGGACAAACCAAGCTCGCTAGGCCGTTGGCTATGTGAATTTCAGTCAGTAGGGTGCGTCTTTCGTTTAACTAGAGCACAATGAAGGTGAAAGTACGACTTTGCTCAAAGCTCCTCCGATAGATGGCACCACCAGATGATACACTCCTTCAATTTTGACATTAATTTGAAGGGGGAAGAAATTTTCTCCAGAACATTACACTCATGATAACTGCTCAACGACCGACTTAATATTTTTGATTCCACAGATTTAATGAGCACGTATATCGCATGTACTCCATGGGTCATTTGCAAGGTTGAGAATCGAACCCAAACCTAGTGGACGGAAGGAAGATGCTCTAAACATTAGACTACTACGACCCTATTAATGTTATGAAGTTATTTGTTGCTTTGTATGTTCACGTCCTTTTAGAAGCTCCAGTGGCTCAGTAGCTTCACGCCGCTTCCCGTAAGCTCAGCAAAGAAAGTAAAGCATCATTTGCCGCGGGCAGTGGTTGGGAGGGTGACCACGGTGTACTCTCCTTCACTGGGTTGCTGGAGCTCCGTGGGTTGGGGACGTGTCCACGTTAATCTGTGACGTCCAAAGTCTTTCCGCTGGTGTGGCATGGATGTGGAGAGGAAGGCGCCAGCTCACATGACCGTAGTTCAAAATTACGAGGCACCTTAAATAGAGCAAAGTCGTATTTCACCTTCGTGGTGCTTTGTATGATTAAAGTGCTTTGTATGACTTTTTTAATGCTTAAAGTAATACTTAAATTTTTTAAAAAATATTAATAGTTGTATGGATCTTCAACTTTGACATATTTTTGGATTATTTTTTTATTTTTACCATATCCTAGAAGCTAATTAGTTACCTTTATGTAGCTTAATATACTCGTCTTGTATTTATTAAGTAACATAAAACTCAAATTACACTATACTGATAGTTACTTCCATAAGCCTTAACAATATTCAAAGAAATCGAGTCTAAACAGTCGATTGATAAAATTACGGAAACACTAGAAATAAAATTATTAGAAATAGAGGTGCATTATTCAAAAGTGAATTAAAAATTATGCAAGCGGACAAAAAAGCTTTTGAAGAAGACAAAATTTCACAAAGCAACGACAATAGGATTTTATTGCCAAAAAAATGTCATACATGAAAGCACGAAAGCTCTTTCTGTACTTTATGATGATTTATATTGGCAAATTATTGATACGAGCTATTACGTTAAATACAATTCGTTCTTTTGATGTAATAAGCTGAAAAAAGAAAATGCGCCTTTTTCGGTTTAGCATTATAATTTCTTTATTGCTTATTTGTTTAGTATCCGCGTTTTATATGAAGCATTTTACATGTGGGCCATGATAGCCTAGTGGTCAGGGCATCGGTCTTCCGTCGGAAAGGGTGGGCTTCGATTGCCAATGCCTCCAAAGACCTACCGAATACATGCTCGTTAAATCTGTGGCATCGAAAGTTTAGTGGTCTGTCGTTGAGTAGTTACCATGGGTGTAATGTTTTTTTAGAAAATTTCTTCCATAAAATTGATGCCAAAATTAAAGTAGTGGATCCTCTGGTGGTGCCATCTATCGGAGGAGCTTAGAGCAAAGTCGTACTTTCACCTTCGTGGTGTTCTGATTAAACGAAAGGCGCACTCTATTGACTTAAATTCGCAGAGCCAACTGCATAGCAAACTTGGTTTGTCCAAGTGCCATAAGTAATAACAACAACAACATAAAGCTGCTAACATTTTATGTGACGAAAACTGGCTTATGAACTAACATTACAGTTAGCTTCACAAGAATGTTGTTTCCTCTATCAATATTGGATTGCGGGAACATTTCAAACTATATCTTGAATGTTTTGATATTATTGCTGCAATTGTTACTTTTTTGTTTTATACCTCCCATGCATTGGAAATAAAAAAAGCACCAAAAGTAACGATATAACTTAAATTCTAATTAAATTTATTTGTTTGTACAAAACATTTCCAAGAAATGAAATTTTTCATTCATTATTATTTTGCGCAAAATGTTTTTTAATGTATATATTAAATTCTTTATTACAAAAGGCGTGCAATTAATTAAAAATTAAACATGCTCATATTATTTCTCGAAAATTTGCAGTATAAAATCAACAACCGAGGCATTCATTTTGAATATGTGCTTAGTTACTTTTTTAATCATTTAAATTTTATTTACGTGAACCAATTTATTTTATCATTGAGAATTTTTAGCTAGTGATTACTTACTGCCTAATAACATTCGGGAAAATCAGTTTTTAACGAATATTTTCCTTAATCATAATTAATATGTTCTAATAATTTTAAATTATAGTGTAAAAATCTTCCTTTAAGAATGATACACATTTTTTGATACATGTAAATGATTGTTTTGTTCTATATTTATATGTATCAATAGTTTAATCACTAGCATTTAAGGTATTATAAAATTTTCTCGTGCCTACCTTGCTCATTTGCCGTCATTGTATAATATTTAACTAATTTTAAGATGGAATTCTACGAAAAGCCTTCCGCGTGTCTCTCTCTCTGACATCTCCACCGCATGAATTCCACTTAAATTACCTCGCAGAAGTATATCTCAAGCAATTAAGATGACTCAAGCGGGACATGTTCATGGTTGCAGTTAAGAAACGTTAAAGCTATAAGGCAATTATGAGATTAGAGTGTCCCAGCTAATCTTCCCTTCCAGGTTAATTAAGGTATGGCTGCTTTCCCAGTGTGAGGATTGGTTTTGGATAGAACATTTTAAGTTGAAAATTCTGGAGAATACAGTGACACTCCTTTTCATCATTCTATTTTCAGCCGATTGTCATTGCATACGTCAAATTTTTCAAATGCCAAAGGATTGGGTTATATGAACCAATCCATCGTTTTCTCTAATGAGTGGAATACATTTCGGATTAAGTGACTACGAAATGAAATGATGGAATTTTTATAAAATAAGTTTTAAAAATTTAATTTTGTGTTATTCACATAGTTTGTCAATACAAAAATACATAACGGTCATTTATTATGTTTAATATCAAATATCTATTGGGTTGTTCGGAAAGTCATTTTGTTTTTCATGAAATGAAAAACGTGCAACAAATAAGTATTGTATTGCATTGCATATTGTCCATTCTAGTCCAAAAGCTTTAACCAAAAGCCTTTCTGAAGTATCTAACCGAAATGAAATGATGGAATTTTTATGAAATAAGTTTTAAAAATTAAATTTTGTGTTATTTACATACTTTGGCAATACAAAAATGCATAACAGTCATTTATTATGTTTGCATAATATCAAATATCCATTGGGTTGTTCGGAAAGTCGTTTCGTTTTCCATGAAAATGAAATTCATGCAGCAAATAAATATTGTATTGCATTGCACATTGTCTACTCTAGTCCAGTATCTTTTACCTGGTAGTAGCTAACCGAAATGAAATGATGGAATTTTTATAAAATAAGTTTTAAAATTTTAATTTTGTGTTATTTACATACTTTGGCAATACAAAAATGCATAACAGTCATTTATTATGTTTGAATAATATCAAATATCTATTGGGTTGTTCGGAAAGTCGTTTCGATTTCCATGAAAATGAAAATCATGCAGCAAATAAATATTGTATTGCATTGCACATTGTCTATTCTAGTCCAATAGCTTTTACCATCTTTCTGGTAGTAGCACGATTCCACAGTGGTTGGATTTTAATAGCAAAAAGCTGATCTATGTAGGAAAAACGAAATTGCTTTCCGAACAACACAATAATTTGGCAGTGGGAGTTACAATACGGAAAAACGAACGTTAATAAAATTATAAATTTTTAACGTTTTATGTAATATTATTTAAAAATAATGAAATTTTATTGCATCAAATATCTTATATTTTAAAAACTTTTTCTCCACAATAATCTTCATCAAAAATTATTATTTTGTTTAACAAATATTTTTAGAGATTTCAGATATTTTTAGGTGGAATATACTCAGCTTTAAATGAATTTGATATTTTAAAGTAATATAAAGCAGGTTAGGCATGAAAAGAATATATTTGCACACAGTTTTCATCTTTTTTTATCGGAAAAGGCAATAAAATATAATTTTAAAATATGTTCTCAAAAGCTGCAAAAGAACATAATGTCTGTGATAATAAAATAAATTATTTATAAGAGGAAATTTATAAAATAAATCCTCACAAAAAGTTAATTTATCATTCTCAATAAATAAGGATATTATCTTTAAAAATGTTTTACGTGCAGCGTATATTCAAATCTGTAATCTTCAAAATACTTATTTATTACATAAAATAGAATTATTTAGGATTAAGTATGTGATGAAATAGATAAAAATATGCGGGTTTGAATTTTGAGCATGAATAAAAATTTTGTAACACAGTTTTTTAGCGATATAATAAGAGAAAAAACTAGAATTTTCATTTGAAAAAAAAAAAGATAGAATCATTTTGTTAAAAGCAGAAATAGTTTAAAAGTAAGAACTCTAAATATTTTGATTTAAATAAGTCTGCATCTAAAGGGTTTTGTTTTACAATAGCTTTATCTGAAATCTATTTTTGAATTAAGAAAGAAAGAAAAGAAATAAGAAAAGAAATTTATTTAATTTATTGAAACTTATGCCATATATTTTGCTTGCAATTTTTATAAATTTGTATCTACAGAAAAGTGCATAGTTATTTTTCAAGTAAACTGATATTTAAAACGAAATTGATTATTCCATGGAAGAAAGAATACAAAAACTATATTCTATGTTATAATTTATTAAATAATGAATTATTAGTATTTTAATGTAGAAGTAAGATACATGCACATTATAGATGAATTATTCTAACCAATAATAATTATTCAAAATTTGTTTAAGTTCATATTTTAATGCTCATTATTTTAGGAAGTTTATTATTTTGGTAATTTTTGTTTCATGCACTCATGATTTCTGACCGATGGCTGAGTGGTTAGCGTTCCTGACTCCAAAGCTTTGGGTCCCGGGGTTGAGTCCCGGTTCGGAATGTATGTTCCTTTTTCCTTTCTTCTGAGATGATCCGCCCTATAAACGGGTTGGTGGTGGTATTGCGGGGGCAATCCTACTCGTCTCCGTAACTTGGTTCACAGGTGCCCACTGGGTAACGACAAATGAGTAGCAGTTTCCAGCCTTGTTGTGGCGAAGAATTAGTCTCCCAGTGCCAAATAAAATCACGGAAGATTAAAATATCAATATCATTTAATAAAGTGCCATTTCAATTCTTTTCCACAGAAAAAATGTGATAAGTAGAAAAGATTTTACGGAATTTCATAATTTTCAAAATTAATTGGACAAATATAATTGAAGTAATAACTTATAAATATATCTCTATTTTTGCAGAAAGCGTGTAAATTTATGAATTTCCACAGAAAAGTTTATCTGAAAAATTTACTGATATCATAAAAATTATCATCAATAAAAGAGCTACTTCACTTCTTGCAAAATATTTACAAAATTTGAACATCAAAATTGAAATTCCCAATACTAAATGAATTAAAATTAAATAAATAATTTCGTATTTCCGTATAAGTTCTTTTAAATAATTTTTAAGTATATATTTTGTCTAAATGAAGAATATTTTTTTAAATTTACATTTGAGAGCATGCGGTAAGAAATATAATGGAAATCATGTATTATATAAATTAGATAATAATCGTTCATATAAATAATTTTTTTATGAACTGAAATATAAAAAGGAATGATTTTTCACATAAAAACGTTAACTTTCTGTTTATTTAAATACTTGTTTTTTAGAGTCTATGAATAAAACTTTTAAAACGATAAAAATGACAAAATTTTCTGGAAACCTGCTGACGTTTATCCAGCTTACAGCTCTTATTTGTAATGGTGTTAATTAATTTATAATAATAATTATTTACTTTAAATCAAAAAGTTTGCAATATTTTAAAATACAAAAATAAATAAATTTAAATTGTCAAGAATTATATTAAATGATTTTCAATTTTGATATATTTTTTTACTAGTGTTCATTAAATATTATTTTAATTTTTTTCCAATGGCGGGCACAAGAGGGTTGAACCCTATGCCACAACAAGGCCTGAGACTGCTACTGATTTGTCGTTACCCAGCGGGCACCTGTGAACCAAGTCACGGAGGCGAGTAGGGTTACCCGCGTCATACCACCACAAACCCATTTATAGGGCAGGCCACATTCATACAACATCACAGAAGAAAGGACAAAGAAACTCAGAGAGGACAGAGAAGGAAAGAAACATCCATTCCCGAATCGGGATTCGAACCCGGGACCTACAGCTCAGGAGTCATGAACGCTAACCACTCAGCCAATCGGTCGGCTTATACTATTTTAATATCAATTTAAGGATACAGATATAAAATATAATGTAAGATATATACCTTAATTAATAGTATATTAATTAAGGTATATAAGATATATACCTTAAATAATAAATACATAAGATATATACCTTAATTAATAAATAATATATATTGTAATTTAAAATTTTAAACTTTTAATGAATCTATAATCTTTTATGACAAGAATAATAATATTATGCGAAATAATATTGAATTAAAAATATTATTTTCAAACGTTATCGCAGATCTCGCTCCCTATATCATGGGCAGTTTCTATTTACAGTCTTTTGGACTTGTAGCGTTTGTTCTATCATCACATCTGTGAAATTCAATACACGACCATCCATCACTCAAATGCGCCCCGCTTCCTCCATTCAGGTAATTCGGCTTCAGTCGAATTTAATTGCAAACCGTTTGAAGACTAATTTCCCCTACCGGTGTTTAGGTGGTAAAGGGTTGACAGGGCGCACCGTGGGACGACACAGTTGATTCCGAAATCGGAAATACACACACACAAGCTATTAAATATATAATTCGGTCAGATATGCAGGATTTTGTGAAATTAGATAATGGAAAACTATTGAAGTAAATTATTTTTCGAATTTAAGCGCATAGGATTTCATTTTCAACTTTTCAACCGTAAGAATTTCTTCAAATAAAGCAAAGTATTTTGGCATCATTATATGTTAGTTTAAATTATATACATATATATATATAAATTTATATATATATATATTTGTATATATAAATATATATAAATATATATTTATATATATATATATATATTTATATATATAATATATATATATATATATATATATATATATATATATATATATATATATATATATATATATATATATATATATATATATATATATATATATATATATATATATATATATATATATATATATATATATATATATATATATATATACTCAAAATGAAAAGATTGTATAATCTTTGAGCAAGTTTGTTACTGGATATTTTTATTCGAAAAACTAATCTTATATTTGAATATTCAGTCAGAATAGAGAGAATTAACTTAAATGATATTATCTTATCTAATAATCTTTTTACGAAATAATTATGTGGAAATTTTAAATACAGCACATATTTTTTTTAGGTTTTAAATTTTAATATAGATATAATTTGTTTGTTTAAAATAATAAAGTGAATATTGTACTTTAAAATGAATTTCTGAGAAAGAATTTTAGAAATGAATTCTAAAATAAAGTTAGTCTTTTACAATGGTTGTTCATTTTATTCACTTAGGGGCGAAAATTATCTTACAAATTTAATATTCATATAAAAATTTCAAAAACTACTAAACTTGAAAAGTTTATTTTCACTTTAGATATTATTTTCTTTTATTTATTAAAAAGAGTATTGTAATTTTAAATAAATATTCGCACATATATGTATGTTTAAATAAGAATGTAATCTTTAAACATCAACCTGAAGCTAATTTTAAAATGCTTAACCAATCTTTTATATATTTGGCGTCTAATCATTATTGTTGTATATTGTTCTGCCATAACGCTAATTAATACTTAGAAAATGATATATTACTGATATTTTATTTTAAATGTATTAATAATTTAAAATTAAAAATTTTGCAAAACTATTAATATTAAAAATTAGTCTAAATTTCACAGTAATAGGCATATTAAAAATTATCTGCACATTATTTTTAAATACATGTAAAATTTTGGGAATGAGATTTATATTCAAAATCATATTTAATTGCTGTTCTTCCTTTATATTATATCTTAATATTAAGAGAAAAATATAAGATACTACAATTTTATAGCATATTATTAATATGTTCATTTAATAACGTTATAAATATCAGGACAAAGGAGTACTTATTATTAATTTATGAATAGAATTTTATTGTATATCTTATGGTTTTCAATGAATTAAATTACATTTATGTAAATATAAATTATCAACAATACAGAAATATTTAAATAAAGTAGTATTCATTAATGTAATGCATTGGAACAACTTTTAATTATGGTTGTATGTTGCAAATTAACATATTAAATTAAATAAGTAAACTAAAAGGAGGTTATTTTAATATACATTTATGTCAAAGAAATTTAAATGAAACTAATTTTATTTAAGATCACTTTTAGAATTAAATACGATTTGATCAGACTCTATTTATTTGAATATACATGTTACGTTTAATCTGATTGAAACTATTTAAACTAATTAAATATATAGATATTTATATATATGAGTACAACTTATAACTTATTTAAGCGTAATCTTAAAGATATGTGTTTAGATAAAAATTATTTGATTATTTATACAGTACGTTTAGTCCGAAACAATTCAAATTAAACTTATTCAAATTGATTAAAACATAAATTTGTTTTGTATGTGTAGTATACCTAAATTGTATTTAAACTATTGATATGCACATTCAGTGTTCAAGATATGTATTCAGATTAACATTATATGAATAACTATATACGTTATTTTATATTTAATATTAAACATGTTTATATACCAAACATGTTTAAACATGTTTATAGACCAAATATTTTTAAATATATGTTAAAAAACTATTTTGTCAGATTCTGATAAAATCTTGCTTGTTGGAATGATAAGTTTAACAGTATTAAAAAGAAAGACTGCTTTTAATGAAAAATGTAAAATGATATCAGGTTTCAAATTACTATTCCTAATCATATTAACTAAAATACAAGTGCTTAACTAAACTTTTTATTAATTATAAGTACATTTATTCTGAGTATTCTTTGTATTTTGTTATGTAAGTGATTTCAGGTATGCAGACCTCATTTAGGAATTCAAATGCAGAAGAAATATCTTGAGATATTTGTGAATAATAAAACTAAATAGTGCTTATACAATGAAACAATCTAAAAGTTTTTTCGGACTCTTCATAATGTAATACTAATTTCTGGAAAAAATTATTCATTTAATAAAATGCATAGTTGTAAACAAAAAAGAAAGAAAAACATCTAATTTGAAAATAAATTCTTTAAATTAATTAAATTTAAATAATTAGAATATGAAATTTAAAGGCTTGATTTACTTCCATTTTGTAGAAAATAAGGTAAATATAATAATATTAAAATTTTTAACGAAATGAATTGGTACTTTCCTATACCTTTCTTAAAATGTTGATAATATGTAATACGTATTTTTCTTTATTGGATAAAGTTTATGCAGAATATTACAAAATCAGGATAATTAGAGAGAGCAAAACATTATGTGGTGTATAAATTATATAAATACATGCCCACAGTTACGCAAATAGATCTATATAAATCATGGAAAATCCTTGTTTGATTATTTTAAAAAATATTTATCAAATCTTAAACATTTTTATTTACTTATGATAAATTTTACGACACTAAATACTTCCAACTCTAAAATTTATCAAAATATAGGAATTTATTATACATTTTACAACAAGAAAATTTATTTTTTAAATAAATAAAAAAGTTTCCCAATTTTATTTCACAAAATATTATTTACAACATTTTTTAAATTTTTTACAATTTATTTAACAATATGACTCTACAAATAATTTTTGTTAATTTTTATTGCAATTGTACCTGTTTCAATTAATTTTGTTTGTTAAAAATTCGGTTATCAAATTTATTTTGAAATTCTCTTTTTAATAATGTTTACCCTGAGATTGATAAAAAATATCGATTACTATTATAAATTATAGAATACCTCTGTATTACTTATGATTCTATTATCTGATAAAATTTTATAGTAACGAATTAAACTGTATTTTTTAAAATTGAAATTCCTTATAAATATTCAGTTAAAGTTTTATCTCCATTGGAAGAAAAGTTTAATTTTTCTAAAAATATATTTTTGATATACGTGGGTAATACTTTACTCATTCATTAAGAAATAAATTCGTTTTTTATTGCTCGGCTTGTGTATTAAATCAAGAATGTAAAACTTTCTGTGTTTTCTTGAGAGTTGTTATAGAAGCAGAAGATTTATTTTTTATTTAAAGTACTGAAAATTTAGTTGATTGTGATTTTTTTAAACATCATTATTTTACAAACTACACAAGATCAAAAAAGAGCTTACAAGCATATCGTCATAATTTTTGTTGCATTTTTATTATCATTTACTTTATGTAGAAAAACAATATGTAAATTAGAAAAACTTTGAAAATGTCTGAAATATTTACGAGCATTCATTAATTTTGCTACGAATAATTTTCTTGTAGATTAAGTTTGTACCAGAAGTTGTTACATGAATATTTGATTCATTATTCATCATTTTTAATTGAATCAATATTTTAATTATTATTAGATATATATGTATGGAATTAATATTTTTAATTTGTGAATTCTCAGAAAACTGTTAATTTATTTGTCCTTTATGGAATTATTGTTAGATATTTAATCCTATTAATTTAAAATTCATATTAAATTTTAATTCTTTTCATTCAATTTCAATGGAAAACTATAAACTTTCTGCTAGCACTAAAATAAAAATATATTTTTGAAACGAAATTGTTAAATTTTCTTATTTATTAAGAATATCTTTTACTGTTAACATATAGTTTAAGATTTTATTGAGGAAATATCTGACAGATTTATGTTAGTTGATTGATTGATTTTCCAAACATTAATCCCACAAAGTCACGCAGCATTTAACAAATTTTATTTAAAATTGTAAAAATGGCTCAGGAAATTTTTTTCGTCCTATCTATACAATTTTCTTCTACTATGCCAGAGAAAATTGGATTGTTTTATTATAATTCTTCTTTCAAATAAATTTTTGTGAGGGCAAAATATAAAAATTGGTAATGGAACTTATAGTTATTTATTACAACTCTTAAAATTTCTTTTAACTCAACTACCGTAAGCTCCAGCAATGAAATATATTCCATTTAATCCATGCAAATAACCTGCTTCAATTTTAAGGAATTATTTATAGAATATTTGTAGTATTTGCGATGATAAGAAGCCAGTGATAAAAAGCATATCGTATACATAAAAATAAAATCTATTTAATCACTTAAAAATGAAAATTTCATTGCTTTTAGTCAATATATTAAAATCCAATAAATGAATAATAAATAAATAAACATAAAATTCTATTAAATAACCCATAAAAAATTGTTTTAATTTTATGAAATCAATACAAATAGATTATCTCCTTAAAATCTGGCAGCTGTCCAATTGTTATTAAATCGAGAAACATTAAATGATACAGCGGATATTCAGATGCAAATCAATCTTTACTTTTGCATGTTACAGACCATGCAATTTCTGTTTCTGAATATTTTTAAAAGTGAAAATACTTTTATTCAACAGTAAACATTATTTTCTTAATTAACTTATCTTCGTGTTTGCTTATTGATTTTAATTTGGTAACTAAATCTAAATTTGAAACATCATACTTTAATATGATGTTTCAACGTTTGTTAAATTTTTTTGACTAATTTCAATAATTTTAATGATATATAAAGTCATACAAATTTTTTTAGAATTTTTTGAAATATATTATTTTTCGAAGAATTTAAATAACGAAAATAAAATTTTATTTGTTGAACATTTCTTTCCAGATATTTCATAAAGTTAACATACAACTTAATTTTACCAAATATGAGCATTTTTATGAAATGTTTTTTTCCGACATTTTGTTAGAAAAATTTTGTTCCAAGTTTTTGAAACTTTTCCGTTGGAATCAAGCTGTTTAAAAGCTTTTAATCTCATTTTAAACAATTACAATTCTGTAATATGTCACGCTTTTATTTTTTTCCACTTTCTAGATCAAAGTTCCATAATGAAATTTTTATTGTAATAGCATTTAGTTTATTAGCATTATTCTCTTCCATTGCAAGATTTGAAACACTCCTGTCATCAATAAAATGTGAAACTTAAGTACTTAGATAGAATAAAATAGTAAACAAGATAACATAATGAAAATATTAGTTCATAAATTCACTGGTGTGTAGTGATTGTTGTAGTTGTTACTAATCACACTTGGACAAGCCAAGCTTGCTATACCTTGGCTATGCGAATTAAAGTCAATTGGGAGCGTCTTTCGTTTAATCAGAGCAACATGAAGATGAAAGTACGACTTTGCTCTGCACACATGCCATAGGGACCCGTTTATAGGGTAGGCAACCATTCACACCTCATTCATACAAGGAAAGGACAAAGACAGGATATATATAGAGAGAAAGTACATCCCTGCCCGAACCGGGATTCGAACCTAGTACCTCCTTATCCGCAGACAGGCACGCTAACCACTAGACTAGTTAGGTGGCTTAAAGTGATTCTAAGCAAATTAATTAATGTTAATTTTAGTTGGAGTTAATTATTTAGTTATAAAGCTTCACTGTTTTATAGTAAGAAAATTTATCAACTTCTATTTTTTATATCATTTGAATTATGAGGTTTCTGTAAACTGTGTGCCTAACAATAAATAAATGATAATTTAAATCAACACTGGTTATTAATATACATATTTGTATCACTTTTTGGGAATAATTATCCAATAAATACTATAATCAATGCCAGAAATAAGTCTAAAATTTATTTTTGAAATCTTTATTTTTATTAATTTAAATTTACTCATACACAAGAGTTTTTGTTACGTTTTTGGAAAATGCATAATATTTAATTATTAAAATAAAAAATAGCTTCAGAAGTTGTACATTCAAAAAGTTTGTTAGAAAAAGTTTTTAAAGTTATATTTAAAAAACAGTATTTTTGATTGCAAGTTTCGAAAAATATATCTTTCATTTGAAAAATATTTAAATTTTATTACTTTTGAATGTCTTTTAATGTAATATACATATGTATATATACATACAAAAAGTAATAAAACTTTGTTAAAAGGTTTGTTATAAGTAATTATTGAACCCAGTTTTATCCATATATTTTATAAATGTTTTCACTTTAATTCAACCATAACTGGGAAAGCAACGAATAAAAGGAAAATCTAATAATACCATACATTTCAAACTTTGAAGATATTATGCTTACATTACTAAAAAAATGTAGAATTGACTGTGATTTTGTTGTTTTCGGTGAAACGTTTAAAGAGTTATTTGTGCCAAAGGCAGAGCAGTTTCAAAAACATTTTAATTAATTTTAATGATTTTTCAATTAAAGAATGCTGTTATTGAATAAGTTTTCTTACCTTGAGTAATTTCGGAAATTAAGATGTTTTCTTAAATGAAATCAGTGGGATATTTAATGAAATCTATAAATTGAAATTATCGAATTAACTTTAAGTTAATTAATAACTAAAATCAGAAATACATAATTATTATAGGAAACAGGTAAAAACTCTAAATGTATATTTTTTAATTATTTAGAAGAATAAATTTTGTGATTTAATTACAAGATATTTTTTTTTTGCAAAATGAATTTTGAGTTACTAATTTTGTTGTAGAATTGATTAATAAGATTTCTTGTTTGATTAGGAAATATTTATTACTAAAATGCTTTTCTGGATATATTTTACTGTAACTTGCTTATAATTTCTTTTAAATAAAAAGGTTATACTTAGATTATTTGAAAAAGTTTACTATTTATATGAATCATTGCCCTTGATAAAATTTCCACCATATTTCGAGATTACTAACATAAATAATTCATAAGTTAATGAAGAAATTCATGTTTTGTTTCCAGATTTAAAAAGCATACTTCTGCAAATGCTATTACGGAATTAATCATAGATATTACATTGCAGGATTTCTATAAGAGAATGAATTTGCATATCTTAACAGAGAAATATATGTTCACAAAATTTCTGCTTTATATTTAGGAAGAAAAATATACTAAGTTATTTTAATAGTATCAAAACTATTTACAGGAAAATGGAAAGTTGTGCTTCGTTCTTTTACGATTTTTAGAAATTATTCCGTATCTTTCCTTAATGAAGCAGTCAGGTTTCATTTAAAATTTCATGAATTAAATTTCTTAATCTGGCAATTTAAGAACTCACTTTGTAAAGAAATATTTACCTAAATGTTGTTGTTACTAATGACACCTGAACAAGCCAAGCTCGCTATGCCTTGACTATGCGAATTTAAGTCATTTGGGAGCGTCTTTCGTTTTAATCAGTGCACCATGAAGGCGAAAGTACGACTTTGCTCTACACACATGCCATAGGGACCCGTTTATAGGGTAGGCGACCATTCACACCTCATTCATACAAGGAAAGGATAAAGACAGGATAGATATAGAGAGAAAGAACATCCATGCCCAAACCGGGATTCGAACCCAGGACCTCATTACCCGCAGTCAGGCACGCTAACCACTAGACCAGTTGGGCAGCTTAAAGTGCTTCTAAGCAAATTAATTAATGTTAATTTAGTTGGAGTTAACTATTTAGTTATAAAGCTTAACTGTTTTATAGTAAGAAAATTTATCAACTTCTATTTTTTATATCATTTGAATTATGAGGTTTCTCTAAACTGTGCTTAACAATAAATAAATGATAATCTAAATCAACACTGGTTATTAATATACATTTGTATCACTTTTTGGGAATAATTATCCAATAAATACTATAATCACTACCAGAAATAAGTCTAACATTTATTTTTGAAATCTTTATTTTTATTAATTTAAATTTACTCATACACAAGAGTTTTTTTACGTTTTTGGAAAATGCCTAATATTTAATTATTAAAATAAAAAATAACTTCAGAAGTTGTACATTCAAAAATTTTGTTAGAAAAAGTTTTTAGAGTTATATTTAAAAAACAGTATTTTTGATTGCAAGTTTCGAAAAATATATCTTTCATTTGAAAAATATTTAAATTTTATTACTTTTGAATGTCTTTTAATGTAATATACATATGTATATATACATACAAAAAGTAATAAAACTTTGTTAAAAGGTTTGTTATAAGTAATTATTGAACCCAGTTTTATCCATATATTTTATAAATGTTTTCACTTTAATTCAACCATAACTGGGAAAGCAACGAATAAAAGGAAAATCTAATAATACCATAAATTTCAAACTTTGAAGATATTATGCTTACATTACTAAAAAAATGTAGAATTGACTGTGATTTTGTAGTTTTCGGTGAAACGCTTAAAGAGTTATTTGTGCTAAAGGCAGAGCAGTTTCAAAAACATTTTAATTAATTTTAATGATTTTTCAATTAAAGAATGCTGTTATTGAATAAGTTTTCTTACCTTGAGTAATTTCGGAAATTAAGGTGTTTTCTTAAATGAAATCAGTGGGATATTTAATGAAATCTATAAATTGAAATTATCGAATTAACTTTAAGTTAATTAATAACTAAAATCAGAAATACATAATTATTATGGGAAACAGGTAAAAACTCTAAATGTTTATTTTTTAATTATTTAGAACAATAAATTTTTTGATTTAATTACAAGATATTTTTTTTTGCAAAATGAATTTTGAATTACTAATTTTGTTGTAGAATTGATTAATAAGATTTTTTGTTTGATTAGGAAATATTTATTACTTAAATGTTTTTCTGGATATATTTTACTGTAACTTGCTTATAATTTCTTTTAAATAAAAAGGTTATACTTAGATTAATTGAAAAAGTTTACTATTTATATGAATCATTGCCCTTGATAAAATTTCCAACATTTTGCGTGATTACTAACATAAATAATTCATAAGTTAATGAAGAAATTCATATTTTGTTTCCAGATTTAAAAAGCATACTTCTGCAAATGCTATTACGGAATTAATCATTATTACATTGCAGGATTTCTATAAGAGAATGAATTTTCATATCTTAACAGAGAAATATATGTTAACAAAATTTCTGCTTTATATTTAGGAAGAAAAATATACTAAATTATTTTAATAGTATCAAAACTATTTACAGGAAAATGGAAAGTTGTGCTTTGTTCTTTTACGATTTTTAAAAATTATTCCATATCTTTCCTTAATGAAGCAGTCAGGTTTCATTTAAATTTTCATGAATAAAATTTCTTAATCTGGCAATTTAAGAACTCACTTTGTAAAGAAATATTTACCTAAATGTTGTTGTTACTAATGACACCTGAACAAGCCAAGGTCGCTATGCCTTGGCTATGCGAATTTAAATCATTTGGGAGCGTCTTTCGTTTTAATCAGAGCACTATGAAGGTGAAAGTACGACTTTGCTCTACACACATGCCATAGGTACCCGTTTATAGGGTAGGCGACCATTCACACCTCATTCATACAAGGAAAGGATAAAGACAGGATAGATAGAGAGAGAAAAAAGTACATCCATGCCCAAACCGGGATTCGAACACATGACCTCCTTATCCGCAGTCAGGCACGCTGACCACTAGACAAGTTGGGCGGCTTACCTAAACGTAAATGCTTTAACTCTTATGAAGATATATTAAGTTCAAAATGGAAAAAATACATTGTTGATTAAAAGTAAATATTTAAAATTATTTATTTAACTCATCAGTAACTTCATTTTACACAAAAATTTTAAAACACTCTAAATCATCATGAAATGAGAAACAGCTTCAAAAAAGTAAAATGTGATGCATAAAATATCCAACCTATCTTGTTATTTTGTGAATTTTAGGTATTTTAATTCTATTATTGGAAAAATATTTATATGTAACGTTCATGTATTCTTTTTTTTGTGGATAAGATATATACAAGAAAGAATTCAAAATCAAATGCTCAACTAACTGTCTTTCCTTCTCCCCGCTAGAGGTGCTCTCGGAAAAGTAGAGAGAGTGTGAAGTGTCCCAAGTGCTATTTTTATGAGATTATCAGGAGTGAATGTTTGATATCTTTTTTATATTTTGGTGCTTATAATATTATTTTACTGAAGTAAATAAATAGTTATTTAAAATAACGAATAATATTTTGGGTTGTTCGGAAAGTAATTTCGTTTTTTTTTGTGGAAATGATAGTCAGTTTTCGTATAATAAATAAAAACTTTATTAAATTATATATTAGCCGTTCTGGTCCAACACATTTTGCCCTCTTTCTGGTAGTAGCATAACTCCACGCTCATAAAATTCTTTGGTGTTTGCTGACAAAAAACTGGTCGAGGTTTTTTTAACCTCCTCATTTGAGGTGAAGGTTTTTTCCTTCTAAAATATTTTGGAGTGACCGGAATAAATAATAATCCGATGGTGCGAGGTCTGGTGAATATGGTGGGTGTGGCATGGTATCCCATTCAAGCTGTAAAAGCTTTTGGAGAGTGACCAAACTTCTGTGAGGTCTCGCGTTGTCTTGGTGAAATACTACACCTTCCCTGTTTATTTATTCTGGCCTTTTCTGATAAAGTGCATCATTCCGTTTGTCCAGTTGATGACATTAGACTTTAGAATTAATCATTGTGTTATCCGGTAAGAGCTCAAAAATAAAAAATAAAAATGTTTCCTTTAAAATCCCAACAAACAGACAGCATCACATTTATTTGGTGAATATCGGCTTTTGAATTGGTTTGAGCCGGTTCATCTTTTTTGCTCCATGACCACTTGCATTTTACATTGTTGTATACAACCCAATTTTCGTCTCCAGTGATGATGCGACGTTTGAGAAGCGAATCGCATACGTCAATGCGGCGACACAGATTTCTCTCTGAGAGTTCATGGGGAACCCATACATCGAGCTTCGAGGATAATCCCAGGCCTTTCAAGTGGCCATGAACTGTTGTTATTTGCCGGTTCGCATCAACTAATGCCTTTATCGCGTCTTTATCAGCTTCAACCGCTCTTCCCGAACGTGTTGCATCTTCGACATCAAAATTGCCGGATCGAAATGTAGTGAACCAGTTCTGGCTCTGGTGTACTGTCAACACACCTTCTCCATACACATCGGTCAATTTCTTTCTGGCTTGAACAGCATTTTTACCCTTTCTGTAGTAAAACAGTAAGATATGTCGAAAATGCTGCTTATCGCTCTCCATAAATAAAAGGGCACCAACCAAAAACTACCGCGTAGAATTAATTGGAATTTTTTACACACAAGCCTTGCTATATGAGCTCTCAAAGCATTTAATAGTTATACGGATTAAGTGTGGTGCAAAAAATACAATTAAATCTTCAGTCGGGAAAAAACGAAATTACTTTCCGAACAACCCAATATTTAATATAAGTCGTGAATTTAGTGTATTTTTTTCGCTTAGTTATAGATTGCAATTTTTTGAACAGATTAGATAATGGAACGTTTTTTCATCACAGAAAACTTAAGTAATAAGGTGAAAAATTGTAAAACTATTTGAATGAACTAAATTCAATTTCTTATATTACACTTATTTTTATGCACTTAACGTTTGAATATTTTTATCACATTATTCAATTATATTTTAACTGATTCCATAATAATTATTTAAATTAGTTTTATTTAAAAAATGGCATTTTTACCAAATAAAATAATGAAACGATATGATATATTATTTTTCGATTGCAATTCGCAAAAATATCGAAAATATTTTCCAGGATGTTTTTGTTGGTGGTAAAATCCACATTTCTTTGAACACAGAGTAGACCTATTATTTTTCTAATGATTAGCTAAATGTTCGAAAAGAAACATTGGAGTAATGTATTGGAATTTTTAAGAATCATTTGAAAATTTCAGCAGGAATACTACTTTTATATTACTAAATTTTTATTGATTTTTACTTCTTGAAATTGATTATATTTTGTGTTATTTATTGAAATATTTTTCACCGATGATAGATTAATTATATTCTCTGATGTCAGAACACTATTTTGCAATCGATAGCTATCAATAGAAATCTGTAACGACTCGATTGATATTTAAGTGAATCAAATTGATATAATTTCTGAAAGAGTTCTTTTTAGGATTTTGAATGTTAAATAAGGGTCATTTTTAAATATTTTACTGTTGTTGTTACTTATGACACCCGGACAAGCCAAGCTCGCCATGCCTTGGCAATGCAAATTTTAGTCAATAGGGAGCGTCTTTCGTTTAATCAGAGCACCACGAAGATGAAAGTACGTCTTTGCTCTACACACATGCCATAGGGACCCGTTTATAGGGTAGCCAATCATTCACACCTCATTCATACAAGGAAAGGACAAAGACAGGATAGATAGAGAAATATTAATTCATAAATTTACTGGTGTTTGGTGATTGTTGTTGTTGTTACTAATGAAACTTGAACTAGCCAAGCTCGCAATACCTTGGTTATGAGAATTAAGTCAATTGGGAGCATCTTTCGTTTAATCAGAGCACCACGAAGGTGAAAGTATGACTTTGCTCTTCAAATCCTCCGATAGATGGCACTACCAGAGGATCCACTCTCTCAATTTTGACATTGATCTGAAGGGAGAGGAAATTTTCTCCAGATCTTTGGACCCATGGTAACTGCTCAACGAAAGACCACAGGACTTTCCACAGATTTAACGAGCCCGTTTATCGCATGTACTTGGTGGGTCTTTGGCGGCATTGGGAATCGAACCCCATCCTTCCGGGATTTGAATATTAATATAGCAAAATATATAATTATACTCAGCGGAACTCCATTAAATACATGCAAATGTTTGTTTTTCAATACTAAATCCTTCTCATTTCATAACATCTTACTTTGGCCTAGGAGCTCTTTCCTAGTTTAGTTTTTAAATCAAATTATATTATAAAACATGTTTTTGTTATCATCCATTGATTGAAACAGAATTATCTAAAGTATGATAGCAGTGCCTTTACGATATGAAATTCAGTTTTGATATAATGTGATTTTAAATTAAAATTAAATGCTGTTTTAAATGAGTATAAAAATAATTTTTTAACATATCCTTTTTTATTTATCAATAATGAATAGAATGTACAAAGAGTCCTTTGCAATTCAAAAAACAGTTTACTATATATACATAGTTTCAGCCGACCAACTTGTCTAGTGGTTAGCGTGCCTCACTGCAGATAAGGAGGTCCTGGGTTCGAATCCCGGTTCGGGCATGGATGTACTTTGTCTCTCTATCTATCCTGTCTTTGTCCTTTCATTGTGTGAATGAGGTGTGAATGGTTGCCTACCATATATACGGGTACCTATGGCATGTGTGTAGAGCAAAGTCGTACTTTCATGGTGCTCTGATTAAAACGAAAGACGCTCCCAATTGACTTAATTCGCATAGCATAGCGAGCTTGGCTTGTCCAAGTGTCATTAGTAAACAACAACAACAACATGGTTTCCATAGTTATTATGCCTTCTTACTCAATAAATTAAATACAGTAAATCTATTTGAATATTCGTAAGTTTTTTGCTAAGAAATAAATAACTTTTCAAATATTGCAAAGATATTTAGTGTCAAATTTTAATAATTGATTTAATTTTAAACCAAATATCCTTTAAAAGTTTCAACAAACATTAATAAACAACAAACATGCAATAAATTTTAAAACCTATTTGGCACAACTTTTATTTTCTGTACAAAATTTCAAGTTCTCAAATCAGGCAATATCTTTTGTGAAAGGATTGTCTGCCTTTCTTATTTTTAACCTTTTATTTGGTTTGATATTCAAATCAGTTAAATTTAAATTACAAAATAGAATTTCTGAGAAAAATGGAACGGAAGAAGATGAATAAAAATATATTTTCGATCAGTATTGTAAAATATGGAAGGAGTAGAAACGAAAAATTTACTATGCAGGAAAGAAAAACAATCTAGATATGATGAATAGTTTTACATTTATGTATCTTAAAAATATTGTATGATTTAAAAGCATTTAGTTTTGAAATGCTTAGTGTACTTTTAAAATAAAAGTTATAGGAATTTCATAGATTCACAAAATATATTTGAGTTCTTTCTAAGAAGAAAAGAACAAGGTTCTTAAACACTTAGTAAAAAACGTGAAGAATCAATAGGAAATGCTTCATATTTTGTATGAATATATTTATCTATACAAAATCACAGAGTCGAATTCAATGAAATTTTTTCCAAGTAATAATAAATTTAATTTTCCAGAACTAAATTTCTGAGAAAAAGATGTTTGAAAAATTTTCTGTAAAGCATTGTCACTGATGCATCTCAAAAAAATTTCTGAACATTTGATGACAGCAAGGATTATAATTTTTTAAATACATTTCAAAAGTATTTGTATATAATGTTATATTTTTGTTATAAACTAATATATGTATCTACTATATTTTTTCATATTACTGTCACTACACAAGTATGTATGTAATGTATGTATGTATATATATATATATATATATATATATATATATATATATATATATATATATATATATATATATATATATATATATATATATATATATATATATATATATATATATATATACCAGGTCTTTAACTTTAAAATGCGGAATTTTTTCCAGTAGATGGCGCACTAAGCCTATAGATGCTGGTTTCATAACCAATATATCATTTGACAGAAAGTTTCTAAATGCCATATTTGTTTAAACATTTAAGAGTTAGTAGTATTTTTTTCGGTGGTAAACATGTATAAATTTGAACCAAACAAAGAGCAATTGCAGCACGTGTTGATTTTCTTATTCAATCAGAATAAAAAACAGCGGAGACACATTGGATTCTTGTAAAAATATACGGTGTACATAATCTATCTGCCGATACTCGCGAACAGTGGTTTAAGCGATTCAGAAGTGGTGATTTCGATGTGAGGGACAAAGAACGTGAAAATCGACCGAAAATTTTGAAGACACTGAGCTGCAAGCGTTATTGAATGAGGATGCAACGTAAACTCAAGAAATTTTGGCAGAGCAATTAAATGTTTCTCATTTCCAAACGCTTGAAAGCCATGCAAAAGATCCAGAAGGTTGCAAAATGGATGCCGCATGAGCTGCACGAGCGTCAAATGGAAAACCGCATAGTCACACGTGACATACTGCTTCGGAGAAAAAAAAGATAATAACCCCACCCGCGGTCCTCACCGGACCTTGCTCCTTCCGACTATCACCTGTTTGCATCCACAGGACACGCACTTGCTGAACAGCACTTCCATTCTTATGATGACGTCCAAAAATGGCTCAATGACAGGACACGCACTTGCTGAACAGCACTTCCATTCTTATGATGACGTCCAAAAATGGCTCGATGACAGGACACGCACTTGCTGAACAGCACTTCCATTCTTATGATGACGACCAAAAATGGCTCGATGACAGGACACGCACTTGCTGAACAGCATTTCCATTCTTATGATGACGTCCAAAAATGGCTCGATGACAGGACACGCACTTGCTGAACAGCACTTCCATTCTTATGATGACGTCCAAAAATGGCTCGATGACAGGACACGCACTTGCTGAACAGCACTTCCATTCTTATGATGACGTCCAAAAATGGCTCGATGACAGGACACGCACTTGCTGAACAGCACTTCCATTCTTATGATGACGTCCAAAAATGGCTCGATGACTGGTTTGGCACACGCGACGTTCAATTCTCTTGGAATGGCATCCATGGTAGATGGCAAAAATGTGTAGAAAGCGAGGGCTGATATTTTGAATAAAATAACATTTTTTCTAAATCGTTGCGTAATTTTACTGAAAAAATCCGCATTGTAAAGTTACATACCTATCTATCTATTTTTATATTATATACATATATATATATATATATATATATATATATATATATATATATATATATATATATATATATATATATATATATATATATATATATATATATATATATATATATATATATATATATATATATATATATATATATATATATATATATATATATATATATATATATATATATATATATATATATATATATATATACATATATATATATATATATACATATTTATAGATGTAGATATAGATAGATAGATAAAAAGTAGTCGACAATTTGTGTCTTAAGTTGAGCTTAAGAGAACTTTTCAAGTATTGAAATAACAATATATTTTAAATGAACAAACTGAAATATAGTCTCAAAAAAACGTTAATTTATCTTCATTGTTTATTTTTAAATATAATAGAAACACAAAATTACAGTATCTAAATATAAACACATTATATTTAATAAGAATTATATTTATACCTGTGGCTACTTGTAATAAAAGAATTACAAATAAAATGAGTAAATTACAGAAATTGGATAAAAAAATTTTAATTCTAATATATATATATATATATATATATATATATATATATATATATATATATATATATATATATATATATATATATATATATATATATATATATATATATATATATATAAATATATATATATATATATATATATATATATATATATATATATATATATATATATATATATATATATAAATATATATATATATATATATATATATATATATAAGCATTATTTATTCGATGTAGGCAAAGTCAGTTTCGATATAATCTTTTTTTGTCTTTTAGAATTACTTTTAATGTGTGTATCAAATCTATTACCAATTTCTTCCAACTTAAAAAAAGTCTTTTTTGCACTTAATTTTCAAAAGATAAGATTATATGTCTGAAACTCATCAGTGTAACTTTTTTTCGTTATTTTTAGCATTATTACTTACATCACTTTTTAGCATTTTTTAGTTTTTTGTTCATTTAAATTGTGATTTTTTTCCTAGTTTTTAAGCAGTTTCTCGCTGATGTTCTCATTTTTTTCTTTGAAAATTAGTTATTTTTTAGTGTTCCTTTGTTTGCGTAAGTTTTTATTATCTCTTCCTTACTAATTCTCTCAAATTATCTTTTTTTCTGTTCATTTAATGTTTTGAAATAGTATCTCTTATGCTCTAATTCCAAATATTTTGTCAATTTTTCCTCTATTTTCACTTTTATTAGGTGCACTTTATTCAGAAATTTCGATCTCAAATTTTTTAATAAACCAAATAATTTTTCACTGTTGATTTTGATCGTAGTTTGAATTGGATGCAAATTCTGTAAAACGACTGATATTTTCAATTATAGCTACAAAATATATTGCAATAGAATTGATAATAATGTTTTACTAACAAAATGTTTGCTATATTGTAACTTTTTTGTTATACTCTAATTTCTAACTATAGCTTTAAGACAATTGTGTTGAAATTTTTTAATTTAGTTATCGTAAAATTGTAGGTGATTTTAAACTTAAACAAAACTTATTATTTTGTGTATCAAATAACATTAAGCTTAATGTAGTGGATTTGCTTAATTTACCTTGGAAGATACAATGTCGAAATAATTTTTTTGTTTTCTCAAATGTATGTTGACTTTATTACTTCTTTAACAAATTGCAACAATTATAAATACAGTTATTACAAGATATAACTTAAGATAATGGGATAGTATGACATATTATATATTTTGTACCTTATTAGATAATATTGTCCTTTTTGTGTGTCCAATAATAAAAATGAGTGTATCATCATAAACTAATACGAATTTAAAAATGAATATATTGTTAAAGTGATAAATTTTAATGCATTTCATTGAATTCAAATTATATAATAAATATCTTACATAAAAAGCAAATTAATGTGTTTATTCGTAATAAAAGTACCTGTCTTTTACAATCACAATAACTTTCATGAAAACTTTTAATACTATTTTTCATATAATCGTACATAATAAGTTTCAACATATCATCTTTCCAATTTTGTGGAATTAATCTATAAGCAATTGTGCGAAAATCTTTGCTGTTTCATTTATAATTTAAAAATGTTTCACTTTCAACTGTTCTCTTAATTTCCCCTTAGGAGAATTTAATTGCAAACTGTTTGACGCCTCAATTTCCTGTCAATGTTTAGGTGAAAGGGGTTGATAAGACGCTACTAGACACTCACTTCAAAGCATGAGACCACGCACGAGAACTGAGCATATATATATATATATATATATATGAAAAGTAATCTAATTCCATAAATTAAAAACTATTATGGATAATAAATGAATGTGGCTTGTGTATTCAATGGATATTTGTTCCAAACTCTTTTGATGTAGTTGCAAATTAATAGCAGTTTAATATTCCTAATGCATCAATTAGAGTCATACATTTTATGAGGGAAATGAAGCATTGAACACAGAGAGAGACACATAACCCTTCGCAGAAATCTAGCATTAAATAATATTTTAAACAACGATTCCATCTATCGTCAGTTATTATTTTTAAATTCCCTATAATGGAATGAATTTTATTTCAACAGCGAAGAATCATTTAGTGTTGAGCACATGGATAATGTGATGATAAATTCGATGAATATAATATCAAAAATTCAAAAGGCTCTATTGATAGCATGTGGTTGCTGTGTTAAGAACTGTTGTCAGCATAAATATACTTTGACAAGAACAACAGTGGGAGGTATTTCAAGTATATCAGTATTCATTTTTCAACCAATGAAACTGATGAAACTTTATTTGAAATTAAAAAGCAATAATATATTTCAACAATGAATATTTTTCTCACAAACGATAGTTTTGCTATATGATAACTGGAAAATTATAGATAACGTTGTTAATAATATTCAAGGTTGAGAAAAATTTGGAAAACTTCTGTACTAGTTGTTGTAAGAATAATTTAACTTCATTGTATATAACTGTGTAATTGGAGTTTGGATAGATAGTTTTAAAGAGAAATATTTCGGAAGTTTCATGAAATATAAACCTACTTATTGATACCCCAAAGTGAATAACATAACAATATGAGACTACTGTAAGATATGTAGACATTGTCATGTTACTACCATAGACAACAATCACTTTTTGTAAAGAAGGTAATTAGCTGATAAAAATTTCTATTGCAAATATTTTTCCTAGTTTTTGAGGTACACAATACCAAATATGCCAAACTTTTTTTCCAGATTACTAGGCTCAAATACCATTCTCACTCTTTTTTCAAGATTTTCCCCAGTCAACATAAGCAAAAATTACGACTCTGAAACCTATTTTGAAGAATATATCCTACTAATAAATCATCACTTATACAGCCTTTAAGGGGGTTCTGATTTGAAGCATGCCTCTTCGTGGTTCTATTCCAAATTTTATTCTTGCAATTTACTTGTAGAGACTTCATTTCACCGACTGCCGAGAGTTCACCCGCATTGTTACTACTGTGGCCAATATTTCTATAGTTTAAAATTCCATTTCTCATCTTGAGCTTGGATATTTATAGTGGTTCAGAAATTTCTTAAGATTTATTCCCCAGCACACGAAGTCTTGTTATACATCCTGAGAAAAAATGGCTGATAACAAAGAGTATAGCTAATCATTTTCTTGATTATGTATAATATTCCTTGTAATTTCTGTTTCAACAATCATGTACAAAACTATTTTTAGTTAGTACACTGTAAACAGGTGATTCTTTTTATATCTAAAATGTTTACGGAACAAGTTCAATATCCCCATACACTTGGCCACGCGGCGAATTTTTTTGTCGCCAAGCTAGGCGCGCGTTAATTAAAACGGGAAATTTCCCTAAGTTCGATCTAAAAATAAGCATTTCAGAAAATTTAAAAAGGAAAATAAAGATAAATAATGAACTTACTTGATATGAAGTCAAGCTGACATTATTCGTTTGTCATCAGTGTCACCATTATCAAATTTTACAATAATAATAATAATAATAAATAAAATAAAAAATAATAAATAATTAAAACAATAAAAAGATGATAATAAATTAAGAAAACTAAATAAAGAAAAAGAATATTTAAAGACTTTAAATATATAAGATAAAATATAGCATTTAATAAGAAAATATATATTAAAATTAAACCAAATAAAAGTAAATAGTATAAAAGAAATAGTAAAAAATAAAAATTTACGATAATTGGACACTGGCGACAACGAAACACAACAGCGGGAAATCCACTGATTCCAGCAGCAACAGTAAACGAAATTAAAGTGACTACCAATTAAAACGTAAAACAATTAGCAAAGAAAGTTCTCGAAGTGAAACTAAAAAAGCTATTGCCACTAAAAAAAAAGCACATATATAACGTAAAAATTATTTAAAACACGAGAAAAACGGATTCTGGCAACGAAAAATAAAAATAGTAACAAAAACTAAATTTGGCAACACTACAATAAAAACAAAAGCTGAAATCGGCAACACTACAACGTAAACAACGGTTACCAGATTTGGCGAGAAATCAGTGTATGGGGATACTGAACTTGTTCCATGTTTACTTACCTGAGTTACAGTACGTTATATTTGATAAAAGAGAATTCAGCAAAAATATCTCAAAATATTAAAATTATTTTAATGATGGATTGCCTTTAGTGTATGCATGTTTTAGCTGATAATTTTTAATGCATGTTTTTGTTTATAATAATGAGTAATAAATTTATTCACTGTATTTTTCACTGATTAATTTTAAATTTCAGAAAATGGGAAAAAAATAAAGGGAAATGATCTTTGTATGATAGAAAATTAATGTAAATGATTAAAATAAAAATTAATGTGGATGGTGAAGGTAAAAAATATTTAAAATACATTATAGAATTTGATATTTAACTTGAGTTATTAATATTTAAAATTTTTATTAATTTAAAGTAATTCTAAAGTAAGTATAGTCACAAAAATAAAATTTTTACTTTCTTAGCATATGATATATAGTGTAAAAAAATTACATTTTGAGAACATTTTGTATTGGAGTTGAGTTTTTGTATGCAATTTATAAATTTCTGTTTTGAATAAAATAAGATTGTGTAAAACTTAACTTATTGTATAAGTAAATATCAAAAACTGAAGTAGAAAATTGTCCGGCATTATTACACTTTAAAATATTCTTTTTTAATCTTGACAAAATCTTCGTTTTTTGAAGTAATGAATTTATTGAAAATAACATAGACCTAATTTAATGTGCACAAACTAAAGTGATAAAAATGCATCAAATTTGTTTAAAGCATTTTCTGATAACTTTAACTTAAATAGTGAATCCTAATATAAAAATTGTGTTAAGTATAAAAACTTTTAAAGTTCAGAGATTTGTGGTGTAAGACATTCTCTAATATGATAAGTATAAAAATATGTAACTTTTATTAGGTATTTACAGTACTTAATTAAAGTTGACGAAGCTTGTAAAAGTTATCTTGCTTTAGATTTTTTGTTGAAATAAAAGATAGAAAACTGTCATGAATCATTTAACACAAAAAGATATTTAAAAAATTCTCAACTTATTAACTGACTATTTTTACATTTTCTTCATATTTAATAAAAGAGCTTTTCAGCATAGCATAGAGGACAAATGTTTGAAATTAATATCAATTCTATATATGCATAAAAACATGTATGGAAATCTTTTACGCGGAAACTATTGTAATCTTTCATGCAAATTTATATAGATTTTTTGCTGTTATATAATATCAAGTGTATGAAAGATTAAAACAATTATATAATAATTTAACTTTTTTTAAAATTCAACCAAAGTTGAATTTTGATTAATAAACTTCTTTGAATGTTTAAAAAATAAAGGTTTAAATGGAATATTAAATAAAAAACTGCATATATTCTGTCTCTCAAAATAACTTTAAGTTATTTAAATTGCTAAAATAATATATCTCTTCTTCTTTAATGTATTCATAATTTAAAACATGTTATTAAAATTGAATTGCAAATGATGTTTTGTCTTACGATGAATATTTCCCTGTAAAACCAGATTAATTAATATTTCTTTGATTAAAAACATTGATTGCATAGTTATTATTTTTCTAAAATTAACAATACATTAGATGAGCCAGCATGTTACATTGTCTTATAAAATTTATTTTCATCCTATTTTCAAATTTCATAATGAGACTGAAAAAACTATAATGACAACAGAATTCAAACCGTTAATATACAGTAAAATTGTGCGTAATCAATAAATATAAGTATACTATTTCTGTGAAACTGAATAAATTGAAAGTTTTTGTACAGGGTATAACATGAAAACAAATACTATTCAAATGATATATTCCACTATGTACATTTATAAGTTAGTATAAATAATTTATATTTATGATATTTTGTTGAATTTTCGTAGAATACTTGATTAATTCTTCAAAAGAAAAAAAGAGCGAGTGTGATATTATATTTTCTCCATATATCAGAAAAATAATTTTATGACTTACATTATTGGATTTCGAAAAATAAAAATAAAATTATAGTGATATTTGCTTTACATTTCAAAATGCTTTTCATAATGATTTTGGGGAAAATGATTATCTCTACGAAGTAACATTCTCTGCTTATTTATTTTTTTGTAAAAATAACACATATAATCATGGAATTAAACGCAGAAATTTATGAAATTGAAATTCAAAAACCTTTTTTATATAAATTATTCAAATACTTTTTAACAACTTCATATCACCTCGAAAAAGAATAAAATGAGGAAGACGTAGGATGAAATACAAACAAGTAAATATTTTTTAGCGTTTGAAAACATATAATTTGTTCTAATTTTTATTTACTTGTAAATATCATTAAACACTAATCTATGAATTGTATCTTTTATTAAAAAAGTCGGATTAAATTTTATGAAATTTCAAAAAGTAAAAAATTAATTATTAATGAAAAGGACATTTCCTTTAATTTCTGAAAGTAGTTGGATAATACTGATTGAGTATGGATTTAGTAAGAAAAATATTTTGATTTAACAATAAAATTTGTTTATTAAAACAGATTTTCGTTTTTCTGAAAATTTTTATCTGTTAGATAATTTTAAATAGAAATATAAAAATATAAAGATATTATATATACAATGTTTATGTCCTGGAGGTCATCAGATATTCCTGCCAGATTTTGTCACATATTACGCTTATGGAATTTTATATAAGAGGAAATTATCTTTCTGATTAGTTTTCTGTATAACGAGTTTTATAATAAATAAAATGCGTATACACAGAGGTACGTTCCAGTCTTTATATTTTATTTTTGAAAATATAAAATGAATATTTTTAAGAATTTAATGAAATCAACATTTTCTATGTAGAATCAAAATAATTATATTTAAAAAGTGTTTTCTGAAGGAAGTATTATAGAGAAAAGTTCTTTGAATAAGTTTTACAGTATCAAACGGTATTTCTTATAGCATTTGCATTGACACAAAAAAAGCAGCAAACTAAAAATATTTTTGACTTTTCTTTAAAGTGAGTTTAAAATTTCAGCTCGCTTAAAGTTTTAGTTTGAATGATTTGAAGAAAATATTATAAATTTATTATATATTGTACTTACAGATTTTATGTAATTACTGTACACACAGTTATTGATTACAATAATCAATAATATAAATCCAACAATCACCACCTTAAATAAAGATATTATAGTATTACAAATTGATGCACACCAAACACAAAGCTATTATTATTCAGTACATATTCATCGCCATCTGAATATATACTTCCTGTACTAACAGATCTTAACAAAATAATCTTAACAATCTTAACAAAATATTCACAAATCTCATTGATACTATGTGGTGATTTTAATGCACATAATATACTCTGGGGTTATTTGAGTGATAATGCCAGAGGTAATGAGATGGAAACTTTCTTAACTCATCAAAATCTATTTCTTAATAAATCAGCAAAATAGAACTTTAGCTTTTCAAAGACCAAATGGAATCGGGTGGCCTGATCTCACAATAGGAAATAATTATTCAGTAAATCTAATAAGCAATTGGTCAGCAGAGGATGAAATCACCTGTTCAGATGATTTATATATAACTATTGACTTAAGCCCAACATGTAGCAATTTGCTTCAATAAACGATACAACTCTAGTTACAATCATAAAAAATATGTTAAAACCATCAAAGCTTTAATGAAAAGAATATCAGAATATATTTTAAGTTGTTCAACTACTCAACAACTAGAGGACATCACAGAAAAAATGCTCCAAAACATAAGTGATTCTTGCATTAAATGTTTTAAAAGGGAAGAACCATAAACAGTTATAAAACTATATTGTTGGAATTTCACACTAAGGGCAAAAAAGCAAAAAACAAAAGCCCTAAGAACTAAATCTGCCACGAATCAAACTGAAAGAGAAAGTTTCCAAGCCGAATGTAAAAAACAATTATCCGTATACAAGAAATTAATATTATAATCAAAAATGAACTGCTAGACTGAATTCGGTACAAAAAACAATTCACAGTTTGGAATACTGCAAAAATACGTACAAACAAGGTCTTCACACCGACAAAACTACAGACATTGAATATCTTACCTGCTCATTTACAAGACACACATAGACAGACAACGAGAAAGAGAGGCCCTAGTCTATACCTATAGATTATCAGGTTTAGCCCCTTTTTCATAACTAGAGAAATAGACACAAATTACAACGTGCCGTGCACCCAGCAGCAATTATTCAGTATCTGCTAAAAACAGTTTTTCTAGCTGATAATCCATCTAACGGACAATCCAGGTGATGCAAAATTAAGAAACACAACATATATGTCTCCAGATCAACCTTTTTTGATGCCAAAACTTCAGAGCTTTATCAACCAATTAAACACCCGTAATTAATAAGGAATAGTTAAGTGAAGTATAGATGGCATAGACAATAATATTATTAAGTTTAGGTTCTAGTCTATACCATGCACAATGAGAAATTATATTAATACATGCCTTAAGCTGCAATATGTTCCTACCAAAAGAAAAATAGGCCAAGTAGTTTTCTTTCTCAAAAAACAAAAAGATCCACAACAGCTGAAATCATATACTCATATGTCTATTGCCACATCCATGAGTGAAGCCTTAGAAAAGTCGATTTTTGATTGCCTAAAATCACTAGCTACATATAAATGACGATCTTCATCCACATCAATATATTTTTCACGCTGGTGTCTCAACGGATCACTCACTTAATCATACACAGGGTGATCTTTTTGAAAGTGACAATATTTGGAGCATCCTGTAGCGTAACCTAATGAAATGGCACCAAACTTGGTATTTAGACTAATCAAGACACGGGGTAAAACATTGAGTAAAAAAGTTTTAGTTCCAAAAATCGCTCGCAAGGGCATTTTATAGCGCCTTACAATGTATAAAATGTGAAAAAAGAAAAATACTAATACAATTGAATAATTAAACTATTAATATTCATTTACTACATAAACTTTCCTGGTGAGGAATTAGACCACATTCAATGTGAGCACTGTTCTCAGAAATAACGCCGTGCATTCTGAGAACAACGTTTTACACATCCGTGTATAACATATTACGAGGAATATTCCGCACTGTCTTTGCTATGTTGTTCTTTAGAATAGACAAATTTAATACTCCACTAACATCAAAGGTACTTTCCGGTAACGTGAGAGCCATAACCATTGGATCTGGTTTACTTCAGCTGAGATTATTTGTCGGAGCTGTCTACTAGCTTGCTTGTATACCCCCTATTACTGGTACTGTCAATGAACAACACTAGCATTTTTCTTTGATACCCGTGTTTTATACTAATTCCAGTTGTTGTGAACAATAGCAGCATCACAAAATGCCCTTAGCGGTGACTTTTGGAACTAAATTTTTTCCCATGTCCTGATTAATCCAAATACCAAGTTTGGTGTCATTTCAGCTATTAGATCGGGCTACAGGACGCTCCAAACACTGTCACTTTAAAAAGATCACCCTGTATAACAACAAATTATCGAAAACCAAGAAAACGATTTCTATACTGCTATAATAATCATAGATATTGAACAAGCTTTCGATTCAATTTGGTGATCGTAACTTAGAAGAGTGTGTTGTATCATACACGATCTCTATCAAATATTCTAATCACAATACATAGTGTTTTAGAAAATAGACAGTTTATCTCATTTTATAGCTGAAGATGTATAGACTCAACTTAGACAATAAGTTGTACCTCAGGAGTCAGTAAGCCACCCAACTTTATGGAACGTATACTATGTTAAAATGATAAAACATTGATAAGAATTCAACACAATGGTAATAGCCTTTGCAGATGACACTTTGATAGTAATTAAGTGGTATAACAAAACAAATATTAAAAAACAGTAAAAAACCACTACAGGTTTGCAATGAACTATGCAAGCCCCTAGAGCTTACTTTAGCACCTGCTAAGGCAGCAGCACTTATCCTAGGAAAAAGAAATAAGAGACTCAAATCTAATCCAAGAGCATATTAACTATGAAAGCTCAAAACCCACAAATATACTGCTATACATCGACATTCAAATATGTCAAAAACTGTCATTCCTTCCGCTTAACAGATCTTAAAAAAAAGTTTATCCCATAGCAAATAATCTGAGAAGAATGATAGGTCACAACAGATGAATCAAAAGTCAAATCTTAAACATAATATAACTGACAATCATCGAAAATATTATCATAAATGAATGATAATTTTGGGCCGATCCAATGACACAAAGAAAAATTAAAGCACTAACAATTCTACGGCGACCATTTTTATTATTAATCACAAGATGTTACAAAACCACACCCAATAACGCCATATCTGCTTAAGCTGGAATAACTTCATTACCAATAATTCTGAAAACAACAGCAAAAATATCCACACTGTTACAGTTGAAAAAAAATATCAACTTGAATAACGTAATTTTCTACTCTCATTCAATAGAAATCTCAAAGTCAAATGATCTAATTCATCCTATGATTAAACACAGCTAAAGTAGCCCTTTTTATAATATACCAACTCTATTAATTAATAACAATCAAAGAAAGCAAGAAAATACAGATTGAAATTATTACACAGATAGGTGTTTTGAAAATGGTATTGGAGCAGTATTTATTCTCTTGCAAAGAAATAAAAAAATAACAGAAAGTCAACACAAATTCTATGAAAATAATTTGGTATTCCAAGCTGAAGTAATCATGATCCTCGAAGCCATCAGATATCATCAAAAACATTGCCCACACAAAAATGCTAACATCTAGTCAGATTTTCAAACAGCACTCCTCGCTATTGCTAATACAAACCATACAGAACAACTTATTAATGATGATCCAAAGATTAATTTAAAAAAATCCAGAATTTTTTAATCGCAATTGGCTAAGGGGCCACATAGACTTACGCAATGGAACACCTGGTCTGTACCTTAGGTTATCAGGTATAGCTCCATCATGTAATACATATGGTGTGACAGAATTGTCACGAAATTTGATAACAAAATTGAATTTCAATAGGTTTCTAATATTAGTAATTATTATTTTGACAGAAATATAACATCAACAACAAAACATTTACAAAATTTTCACTACAGGAGATGACATGAGTTAAATATTGCAATATGATTGTGAAAATAGATTATCCTAACACTCCAAGTAACCTTGGTAAAAAATACAAATTAATTATCTTGATGATGGTCATAGCAGACGATATAAGTAGTTTATAACACAAATATGCAAGCAATATAATTAAGTTTAAGTAGAAGAGTATAAAAAAGAGCAAATAACTGGGACACGGGGATTTTCAATAATTACTAGTAACTCCCTCATACTTTAACTGTGTCCTTTAATGTAACTTTGCATTATTCGCAATACCAAAGGACTGCATTGTCTACACGCAGATAGTTAAGATTACACATGCATGAATGGTATCCTATTGAACATTTAACATTTGCTGTAGGTGATAAACTGTAGAATATTTAAAGTATAACAGACTACAATTTGCTGATTCAGTAAAATTTTGCAGCAGCTCAGTCTGTGCACTGTAGTAACCACGATTAAGAAAATTATTGAGCAAAAATATAATTACAATACTATAAATAATAAAAGGCTTAAAAAGTGAATAAAATATATAGTAAATTATTTTACAGACACTCTAACATTATTAGAAGCTGTGGTACAACAAGTAAGGAATTAGTTGATAAACTTGCTAAAACGACAATAACATCATAATCATCCAAGACAATAAGTATTCGGTATCCAAGATCCTATAATAAGTATTCGGTATCCAAGTAACTCTAACATTACTAGAAGCCGTGGTATAACAAGTAAGGAATTAATTGATAATTTTGCTAAAACGGCAATAACATCATAATCATCCAAGACAATAAGTATTCAGTATCCCAGATCCTACCTTTAAGATAGGTCTGATTTGTCTTTTAAATGCAAATCAGAAATTTCCTCAAAAATAGCTGGCAATTACAATGGTCCAAATGAAATGCAAGGTAGGCAGCTATTTTCATTAATATCCTCAATATCACCCACACAATTATTTTCTAACTGTTACATCAAATTCTATATCACTGAGCACGGCCCTTTTCCATAGTAATTACATAAAATTGGCAAAACATTCATCAAGTCTTGGATATGTAACTTGCCTGGAACACGTACTCGCTGCTTATTCGACTGCCCTCATATATAACAGTTTCATTTGAAAAAGCCAGATTTTACTGAAGCTATTTCATACATTCGCTTCTGTCTAAAAGAGCAACACAAAATAAAGTACTCCACAATGAAGTACAAGATGTCTGTCTAGACATCATTTCTCTTCCTTCAATATTAGATTACTCAGCAGATGAAGATGACTGATCATGAGAACATTTGAAGGATAAAAAACGATACACTTAATAATGGATTGTAAATATTTTCTTTGTCCTTTTATAAATTTCTATCTCACATATTATTCTTTTTGGTTAAAATGCTATATACTCTTATTATGAATGATTGTTTTTCCAAATAATGAATTTACTCTCATTATGTAAATTTTTAAAAATAAAAATATGATATAAACTTTAAAAATTATTACTTTAAATGAAGTAATACGTAACTCCTATTCAGCACTGGGAGTCACTGATTTGATAATATCTGTATATATCAATCAAAAGCCGCCCAACTTGTCTAGTGGTCAGCGTGTCTGACTGCGGATAGGGAATTCCTGGGTTTGAATCTCGGTTCGGGCATGGATGTACTTTTCTCTCTCTATCTATCCTGTCTTTGTCCTTTCCTTGTATGAATGTGGAGTGAATGGTTGCCGACCTTATAAACGGGAATGTGTGTACTGAGGAAGTCGGACACCACACCAAAATAGGGCTCAGTTGGAAAAGTGGATCAGCGTACCCCATATTGCTAGCCTGGCTGGCACACGACAACAACAATAACATATCTGTCAAAAATGAATAAAGTGTGTTTATGATAAGAGAGCAATACCTCTGCTTACTAAGTGGTAGAGTGTAGTGCTCCCACAAACCATCTTATATCTTGTACACACTGTGATTTAATAAATGCAATTAGTAGGAAATTTATAATACTTAACGAGGTACCTTTCCCTCCCCCTAAAAATGGAAAAACAATAAAATTTTCGTCTATTCATTTCAGCCCAAATTTCAATGAATAGCTGTGGCCACAGAGTTTCTAAGTTACAGGATTTCTATATACAGAATGCAATGTGTACTAGTGGAGCATTATGCATTTAAAAATTATATACATTGTGGGTTCAGCCAATAAGATTTTAAGTAGTTTTCTCTGCTTTTTTAAATGTGAAAAATCTATTTCTTTTCTTTACTGTATAAGTTTTAGTATTATTTTTGATATAAGTATTTTTTCATTATTAAAAAAAAAAGATTTGGAACTATCGCTTATCTTCAAAAGAGAGTGTAAAGTGAAAAACAAATAGGTCAAATTCCCATATTGTAATAATTAATGATGATATTGTTTTTACGAAGCATTAAAAGATGTCATTAATTGTATTTTAATATCATTGTAATAGATTAGAGTAATGAGTGATTACAGAAAATATTTAAACTGTATTCATATTCTTGGAGATAATAACTACTGCCACATAAGCAACTTTTATGATGAATATTTTAACCGATCTTGTCTATTTATCGAGCTGATAGCTGATAAGTTTAGTCATCGTATGGCATATCTATGGTAATATAAAAATAGAGACTGTCGTAGAAATCACGCTGGTTTGTGACATTTATTAATATTGGATGCCACTACTACCATTCAAATAATAGAAAATATTCAGTTGAAGACGTCGTATTTGCTAAATACCTGATTTAAAAATGATTCTTACCTCATAAATTTTCTTCTTTTTTGAACAAAAACAAATGCTTTTAAATAATAAGAAGAGAAACTATCTATAAAGTTAAATTTTTGTGATGAAATGAGCACTATAATAAATCTTGAATTATAGAAGGTTTTATTTAGGCCTTTTATTTATTATTTGCTCTTTTTAGATATAAATAATGACATTTATTTATGAAGTTTTGATTATTGTTACCTTTAAATTACACATATTATGCGCCTATTAGTAGTTTGCTAAGTTAACGAAGCAGTTTTGTTTCCTTTCCTAATTGTTCTGGTGCAGTCAAAACACAGAATTTTTTTTTTTACTTCATTTAACATGATTAAATACGATATATTCTGAAATATCTGGTGATGTTTCAAATGATTTATATTTTATAATGTTTTGTGTTCCACAAAATCATCGGTTTCGTTAGCCTCTTATATTTTTTAATTAATAATTATTATGCCACCCAACTTGTCTAGTGGTCAGCGTGTCTGACTGCGGATAGGTAGATCCTGGGTTCGAATCCCGGTTCGGGCATGGATGTTCTTTCTCTCTCTATCTATCTTGTCTTTTTCCTTTCTTTGTATGAATGAGGTGTGAATGGTTGCCTACCCTATAAACGGGTATCTATGGCATGTCATACTGAAGAAGACGAACTCCACACCTAAATATGGTTCAGTTAGAAAAGTGGAGTAGCCCACCCCATGTTGCCAGCCTCGCTGGCACATGACAACAACAATAATTATTATAATGCTATTTACATGATAAATTTTTACAAGAAGGCATTTTTGTAAAATGTATAATTTAAATGCTTATCTATGTAATAATAACATTATAAATGAATCTGAGAACGAGTGTATTTATATTGGAAAACGAGGAATATAATTATTTTTTATAATGCTTGTGAGGGAATTGTTATTCTTTAATGCTTAAATTCTCCTACAAAACAATGCAAATATCTATTTAACTTAATGAGTTTTAGTATTCATGCATGTCTTTCTAATGAACCACTAATTTTTTCCCCATTTCTTAGTTCAAAATTTTTGAAATTTACAAGTTTCCTATGTTTCCAATGTAAATCCAATGTTTTTTTAAAGAGATTTGGTAATAAATATCAGAATTATTGTACTCATTTATTTTAGTATGCAAATAACGAGAGGTTGACAATGAATAACATGTTCATATGTAGTTTCATAACCACTTTTTTCACTTGCTTCCATACCTCTATTTAAGGGTCTTTGAAATCAATGTGCAAATATTTAAAAAAATGTTTCAAATGAAGAAAAATTACATATTCAAAACACTTACATTGTTAACTACTATATGAGCACAATTAATACAAATATTTTTTATTCAGATAATTTATCATTTAGTTTTGGAAGACTTAACGGTGATTAGATTACGTAATTGTTTTATATTCATTTACAATTTTGCAGCAAATATATATATATATATATATATATATATATATATATATATATATATATATATATATATATATATATATATATATATATATATATATATATATATATATATATATATACATGCCGACCGAGTGTTTAGCGCTCCTGACTGCTGAGCTGTGGGTTTTGGGTTCGAATCCCGGTTTGGGTATGGATGTTACTTTCTTTCTCTGTTCTCTCTGTGTTTCTTTATCCTTTCTTCCGTGAAGATGTATGAATGTGGCCCACCCTATAAACGGGTTTGTGGTGGTATGACGCGGGTAACGATATATATATATATATATATATATATATATATATATGGTATTGGGAGGGCCAAGTTATTTGATTAAACATTTCTTATGAAGACTAATTTTTAATTAACACAAATTTAAAAATACACCTATGTACAATTTTGAGATATTTACAATTATTCGTCTTAATGATATCAAGATGAATTGAAGTTTAAAGTTATGGGGGAGGGAGCAGCCCTAATGCTGCTGTCAAACACAGCGTCTAATATTTCGGCTTACTGCTGCTCGTCGGAGAAGTTTTCACTGTTCTTGAGATCTCTACCAGAATGGGCACTTGAAATAGTGTCGTCAGCTGTCGAGTAGTTTCTCCACCACATATGTATAACTAACCAAATTATTTAAAATATAACTAAGCAAATTATATTTTATGAAGCCGACCGATTGGTTGAGTGGTTAGCGTTCCTGACTCCTGAGCTGTTGGTCCCGGGTTCGAATCCCGGTTCGGGCATGGAAGTTTCTTTCCTTCTCTGTTCTCTCTGTATTTCTCTGTTCTTTCTTCTGTGTTGTTGTATGAATGTCGGCCGCCCTTTAAACGGGTTTGCGGAGGTATGGCGCGGGTAACGCTACTCGCCTCCGTGACTTGGATCACAGGTGCCCGCTGGGTAACGACAAATGAGTAGCAGTTTCCGGCCTTGTTGTGGCGAAGGGTTAGTCACCCAAGTGCCCGCCATTATTAAAAAAATATTTTATAAGCAATATGAACGATTTGAGCTTAACATTGTATTATTAAAGCTCGAAGTGCTGATTAAAGAGTGTGGGAAAATGTTGTTGCAAATTCGTTTAAAATTAATTTTTCAATGGTAAGTATCACTTGAAAAAAAGTGAAATAATTTAATAATAAATGTAATAGAACATTTACAATCCTTCTAATAAAAATTCCATGATATTTATCCCGAAAAATCCATTTGTTTAAAGAAAATGTTTCGGATGATCTTGTTAAGAATAATAACGAGGAAAGAGCTACAAAATCTATGATTATAAATGAAAAAAATGATTTCATGAGAAACTAGTTCAACTTTATTCTAACACTCTTCTGAATTCCTTTTATTCTTTTGCAAGGAATAATTAATTTTCGACCTACTGTGAGAAGCATGCTTAATGTATATATATATATATTAATTTTTGATATAAGGAAAGAAAAATGATAATACATACAAATAAAGTCTTTATTCTGCAATTGCACCGCATTTTTACCGGGAATAAATTGCGAATGGATTCATGGAATGAAAGGAAATTTATATCAGGATATGAATCTTACTAATTTAAGAAAAAACTATGCTTCATTTCGAAATTTTGATTACAGTGTTTGCAATTAATTTAAGAATAATTAACGCTAAATTGAACTCCATCTAAAGATATTTATATCATGACGTAGTTAATTTCTGCAATGTGATATTTTGTGACTATGAACTCATTTTACTTCAATAAAAAAGTACGGGGCGTTTTTTAACTTTTAAACTTGTTATATGTGCATAACTGCCGATAGAAGTGATAACATATTTACGACATCAGATCCCTTATTCTTTCTACAGTCCTAGAGTATAATTTTACTAAAAAAATGATTTATTAATTTGGAACTGAGAAGTATAGCATTTGACTTGCAAGTTGGAAGAGCATAGGAATGGTGACAAAATGCTTAATATTCAAAACGTTCATAAGACATATAAGTTTTCATTCATATTCTACACAATATTTCATTTATGTTTAGTAAATAGATTTGTGAGCTTTTATTCTGCAATACGAAATGCTTTTTAAGATGCTGCCAATTAAATATTTTTTAATGTACATTGATGGCCACACCATAAATGTAAAAACTTTGAAGGAAGCATGCAAATAACATGAAATTAAGCAACATGCTTTAGTGGAGGTGAGATATGCAAAGGATTAGAGTTTGAGTGCATACGCACATCACGCGTGCCTGTAACGTCACTTCAAAGTACTATTTAAGATTTGGAAATTTCGATGATTTCAAGTTTGGCAATTGTGTTTTTCTTGTTTTTTATTTAAAAGAAAAACTAATTATGCCTCGTAGAAAACAATGATCATTTTTTGATCAAGTATCCGAGTTTGACAGAGGAAGGATAAGTTACGACCGAGATTGCGGATTATCTTTCAGGGAAATCGGTAGTCGAGTTGGACGAAACCAAGCAACTGTAATGCGGATATGTGATCGTTGGATGCAGGAGGGTACGACTGATCGACGCGTGTTCGATCACATCCACCTCAGTGCATCACTTCACGTGATGACCGGCAAATTGTGCGCATGGCAGTGACGGATTTCTCAGCCACATCATGAACCATAGCACAACACAGTCAGTCTGTCTGAGCATCATCCAATGTCTGCGCTTGCCATTCGATGTCATTTACAGCAGAGTGGTCTTCAGGGCTTACTAAGAGCCCTATTTTATTAGTGTAATGCGTGACCACACGTGGCACGCATTGTCCAAGGGTTCTTCGTCCATCGCCAGATTGAATTGCTTCCCTAGATGGCTCTCTCTCCGGACCTTTCACCGATAGAAAACATGCAGTCCATGGTTGCTCAACGATTGACCCAGATTATATCACCAGCTGCCACTCCAGATCAACAATTAGTGGAAGCTGCTTGGTCTGCTGTACCCCAAGAACACGCACAAAATATCGAGGTTTGTGGCAGCTTTGATCTGCAATAATGTTGGCTAATTTGGTTACTGATTTTTCCAGGAACCACACTTCACAGAAGTCTATAAATTTAATCATTTGATACTTGTTCAACATGTTATCTACAAAATACATTTTGTTGTGATACCTCTTCTCTTCCTTGGTGTTGCAATTTGAGTGAATATTTAAACTGTAGAGCTTCCTATAGTCATTTTTGAACTAGAGGTTCAATTAGAATTAATTTTTAAAAGTTCTTGTGTGTGTGGGTTTTTGCTTATTTGGCAGGTCATATAGAGAAAATAATTAATGTATAAATTCTACTTTTGTTTTAATTGCATTAATTTATATATTTATTTTTTATTTTATAACTACATAAAGACTTAAAATATGCTTTGTAATGGGTACACGTTTATGTGTTAAATTGTAGAACTAAGTTATATGTTTGACTTTTATGATCTATCTTCAGTCAGCAGTGAGTTTTTAATTTTTGTTTACTTCGCATTTTGCACAGTGTAACGATCTATAACTTAGAGGATTTTTTCCGGAGAAATACAATTTTTAAAGAGATGGGATCACTGAACGCTTGTGTGGTACACATTTTTACAAAGTAAAATCTAATCTAAGTAAGCATGCGTGGAAAAGCCAGGTATAAATTATAAATAAATTAAACCTGTTGTAATAGGGCTTTATACGAAGAAGGTAAATTCAGCAAGTATGTTGTAAAAGTAAATTCCTTGAGACATTTCCAAGCAAAAATATTCAATCACTTAGACAATAGACGTAAAAAATTATAAACTTCAATTATATTGCATGTAATTCAGAAAATTTATATTGGAAATTTAGAATTCAGAATTTCACGAACGCCTTGAAGCTCGATCGGACAAACAGAAATACAGAATTGCAGTAACTAAGCTGTTTTGTTAGTTAAAAATAACAAATGAGCTTTGAATGGGTAAAAGAATGTCATCCATTTCAAAGAATTAGTTCTACAATCCTTACTTTAAAATAACTATCTTGTAAATGGAATCGAAAAAAATTAAATTGATTATAGTTTCTTTAAGCTAGACATGCATTTCAAAATATCATTGTTTTTAATTCTAGAAATTATCAAAAAATAATGTAGTATCGATATTTACTAATACAGAAGTAATGTAGTAGATAATTATACATAACGAGGAAGACCAACTATTGTTTAATCAGATAATGGGACAAACCTTGTTTGAAGAAACTATTTCCTCAAAATTATTAGCTGGGATAGAGTAGTAAAATACAACACTGTCAACAAAATTAACTAGAAATATATCCTCCGTTTATACAATGGTAGGGTGGCTTTTGGGAATATTTGATAGAGATAAACAAGTGAATACTTCAGAGAATTTTAGAACATACTTTTCTTGATTTAAAAAAAATGAACTGTGTTTTATGTGATTGGGATAGACTTCGTAAAAGGGCGAATTCATGTGAATGATAATCCAAAAGATCTAGATTATCTTACTCCCACTATGTTCTTGAAGGAAGTTAAAGAATCTCGTACATTTGGCACAGACCTCTCCGATGTAAATTTTTGAATCAAAGTTATACCTGTCGTGGAGACTGCGAGAAGATCTTGAAAAACGTTTTGGCTTAGAATACTCAAGACAGCTCAGCCGGTATGAAAAACAAATTGTGAATCTCACCACCTGTTATATATAGGGATGCATGGAAAGAGTGGACTTGCTCACAGGAATGTGATTGAGCAAATTTTACTGTAAGCAATTTTACATTTTAATCCACTTTATTCTGGAAACAAGAATATGAAATAGAAGGATTGTTTGGTATTTTGATTTTTCTGTTTTAATCATAAAACCATGCCGCCTACCCTGTGTATTGGTCAGCGTGCCTGACTGCGGATAGGGAAGTCCTGGGTTTGAATCCCAGTTCTGGCATGGATGTATTTCTTCTCTCTGTCTATCCTGTATTTGTATGAATGGTTGCCTACCCTATAAATGGGTTCCTATGGCATGTGTGTACTGAGAAAGTCGGACTCCACACCAAAATAGGGTTCAGTTGGAAAAGTGGAGCAGCGCATCCCATATTGTCAGCCTGGCTGGCACACGACAACAACAACAACAATCTCTCATAAAACCATATAAATCTTCTTAATTTCTGTTATATTTAAGGATATTTGATAGTATTCTCAGCAACTGAATAATGTATGATAAATATTTAACAAACTATACATCTATAATTTTATAAAAAGTTAATATTAAACATGTATTTCAATTTTTAATAATACGAATTTCTTTTTGTAAGTAAGTTTTGAAAAAATGCATTTTTAAGCAAATTAATCATGTGTTCAAACACTCAATATTAATTAAGTAAAAATAAGAATTTTACAAACATATTTTCTAAATAAAATGATATTTATTTTAGGCAAATTAAGAAATTAGTTTTTAACATTTTTTTTATCTTTTACAAATGAAAAAATGATAATAAGCGAAAAGTATATATTGTGATTTTTTCCATTAAAGAATTTTCAATTGCTAATTTAAAGTAATTAGCAAAAAAACTAGGTAATGCATATTTGATTTGATTTAAAATTACTAATTACTAAAATATAAGGGGCAAGTAAAAATATATTCTCCTAAGCTTTATAAATCTATTTTGATAATGTTCTTACTTTAATTCGATTAATTAAATTCAATTTGAAAAATGTATAATCATTTTTAAGATTAAAATAATTGGTGATCTTTTATACATTATAAATAAAAATATTATATTTTTATTTTAAAATTCAATAAAGAATATACAATGTCTTTCAAAATATTCCCTGTATTTATTTATTTGTAAAATTTCAAATTTATCGTGTCTTCAATTCTTCTTTACAAATTCAACTTGATTGTATTTTTAGAAAAAAAGTTATTTGTACTGTTGCCTATTATTTTAACGGAAGAAAGAATTGAAAATACTAAATAATAATACATCTAAGCATTTCTAATATGTGCTTAGCTTCAAGAAATCATTAGCTACTTTGTGTAAACTTTTATTGTAAATATAAACTAGAAAACATTATTATGAAAGTAAACAAGGACATATTTTTATTGAGAGAGAAATGAAAGCTTGAATTGTTTTCTTAGGGAAAAAATGTTTTGCCAAGAAGTTTTATTTTACATGCCTTTATTTATTTCTGGGTACCTAATTTTATGATCATCAGAATCTCTAAATTTCAATTCTATCTAAATGAAGTATATGATAACAATTGTGAGTAAAATGAAAGTTAAAATAATTATTTCACAAAGAAAATATTTTTTTAACATAAAAGTGAATTTTACTTCTTAGTTCTACATACATTAATTAAACTAAAGGAAAACGAACGTTGCTAGGACGTCATTTACGATTGAGCTTTTTATTACACACAGAAATATTCATGTAAACAATAAAACAAATTAAAATCGAAAATCATTCCTAATTAAATGATAAAAGATAAAAATGTTGGATTATAAGTGGTGTTTTTGTTCAAAATATAACCTTTAAGTAATAATGTAATATATATATATATATATATATATATATATATATATATATATATATATATATATATATATATATATATATATATATACATACTATATTTTACACTTCCAATTTATTTAATTGAAAAATATTCAACAAGACCAATCCAAATCTGCTTAAGAATCAGAATAAATGTTCATTTTTAAAAGAGAGATTATTATTTATAGAATGTTTAGATCATAGAGTATTCATTAACTTAATTCAATTTTTTAACTAAATAAAAGTACAAAAATATTTTTAATATGAAAAAAAAAAATTGAAAATGAGAAAATAAATTTTTAAAAGGCTACCTTACATATTCTAGATTTGCAATCCAAATCTGATTTTATTTGAAACAATATTTAACTATTAAAAAAAAAAAAAAAAAAAAAAAAAAAACAGAGTAAATTTTATATATTAAACTTAGAAATTTTCCTGGGTGATACTGGTGGACCTCTGGTGGCCTTAAAGGAAACTAAACCAGTAGCTATTGGCGTGGCTTCCTTTGGATCTTTTCTGGGATGTGCTGCTCCACGAGTACCAGCCGTGTACACATCCACAGCTTCGTACACAGACTGGATCATGGAAAACATGGGAGAAGACGCATCCGACCTCTGCTTCGTCAACCGAACCTCGAGAGCATAAAAATGGAACTATAAGAAATATTTAGACAATATGAAATTGAAATGTAAATTTCATAGGCACATGAATCACGTTTCTTGAATGTTATTTATTTATTATATTTATAAAAAAGTGGCTAATCATATGTTGGTTCATCATTTTTATTTGTTTTAGGTACAGCTTGAAACTATGATTTTCCAGAAGGTTGCATGGTTGAGACACAATAAAATTTTTATTATTCTTTAAAGAAAGTATTATGAATCGCTTAATTTTTTTGTGCCATTTACAGTAGAAATTTCCTAAGATATTAAAGGGCAATATTTTTCGAATTTTTATTGTGCAATAACTGTGCAAAATACTATATATATATATATATATATATATATATATATATATATATATATATATATATATATATATATATATATATATATATATATATATATATATATATATATATATATATATATATATATATATATATATATATATATATATATATATATATATATATATATATGCCACCTATCCTGTCTAGTGGACAGAGTGCCTGACTGCAGATAAGGAGATCCTGAGTTCGAATCCCAGTTCGGGGACGCATGTACTTTCTCTCTCTGTCTATCCTGCCTTTGTGCCTTTCTTTGTATGAATGAGGTGTGAATGGTTGCCTACCCTATAAATGGATATCTATGGCATGTGTGTACTGAGAAAGTCGGACTCCACACCAAAATTTGGTTCAGCTGGAAATGTGGAGCAGCACACCGCATATTGTCAGCCTAGTTGGCACAAGACGACAACAACAACGAGCCCAAGACGTCCCTATCCGCAGTCAGACACGCTGATCACTAGACAAGTTGGGCGGCATATATATATATATATATATATATATATATATGTGTGTGTGTGTGTGTGTGTGTGTGTATTAATTCTAAGTAAACATAAACATGATCAATCAGTCAGTAAGTAAAGGTTTTCATTAATTCTCACAGACTAATTACTTTTAGAGGCTTGCTTTAAGAAAATTCAAAAATATTTCTTAATTAGCAGTTATAAAATAAGCAATTATAAAAACTCTTAAACTTGTTTTAATAATATACAAGAAACATATTATAATATTCAGGATATATGCGTTAAATAATTCAAAATCAACATTGCTTTTCTTTAATCTAAAACTTCTAGAATGCAAAAAAATCTATTTAAAATTTTAGTTTTTGTGTTTCGTAATTTTTTATAAAGAATGTAATCTTAACCAGAGTATTCAAATCAAATTAAAGATTAAAAGTATGTAGGCTAAATTGCTTTTTTCTTTTAAAGATGAGATAGTACAGATTTCAAAATTTAATCTAAGCAAGTGAGAAAGTGACGCGATCAAACTATATCACAAAACAATATTACAATCTTTATAAACATATTAATTTCATTTTTTTATGCGGCGTGTTTTGAGATTATGAGAGAAATCTTTAAATTCTCTTCTAAATTATATAAAAATAAATTTTCGCTATAAAATTCAGTTTCTGTTTAAAATGAAATAAATTGAAAATATAAATCCAGTTTCTTTAAATTACTAATTTATCTCATAATTCGTGAAACTTAAATGAAATGCATACAATTCAGAATTCTTCAATTTCAAAAAATTAGTTGTTTTTAAATCATGCACTTAAAAACAGTAACTTGTTAATAATTTCTTATTTAAGAAACTTTTTGATAATTTATTTTTTACAAGGCATTATTTATGTCAGAATTGTGAGAACACTTTTAATGGAAAATATTATGTGAACCGCAACCATTCAGTGATTAAATAATTTAGTTTCTTGATTGAATTATTAGGAAATAATTCAATGAAGAAACTAAACTATTTAATCTTCTTCATCGAATTATTTTCTAATAATTCAATGAATGCTTTAACAGTTCAGCTGTGCCCAACTCGTCTAGTGGTCAGTGTGCCTGACTGCGGATAAGGAGGTCCTGGGTTCGAATCCCGGTTCGGGCATGGATGTACTTTCTCTCTCTATCTATCGTGTCTTTGTACTTTCCTTGTATGAATGAGTTGTGAATGGTTGCCTTCCCTATAAACGGGTCCCTATGGCATGTATTTACTGAGGAAGTCGGACTCTTGAACTAAATAGGGTTCAGTTGGAAAAGTGGATAAGCACATCACATATCGTTAGCCTAGCTGACACAAAACAATATATACATATATATATATATATATATATATATATATATATATATATATATATATATATATATATATATATATATATATATATATATATATATATATATATATATATATATATATATAGTGGAGCAGCGCACCCCATAATGACAAAATGACAGCCTAGCTGGCACACGACAACATTAACAATTCAGCTGATTTTAAAATTTGCATTTTTATATAGTTTCTTAATAAGCTTCATAACCAAAGTAAAATTAATAACAAGTAAAACACTTCAATTTGCATTTTAGTGCATTATTTTCATATATGATAAATTTTTGTTCATGATTCATATCGTTTTTTTTTAAAACAAGGATTATTTTTTGAATTTTATAGAGTTATAACAGGGACAAGAATATGGTAATATTTATTGTTTTTGCTATTTCTAAAATTTAGAAATTGATTTAAAGAAATATCTTAATTATTATTGCGTACTACGAGGGGAAAATTGAATCATTATATACATTATTTCATCAAATCATTACATTCATTTTGCTTCAAAAAGTAAATTAAATCTTGTTTCATAAGCAAATTTTAATGGTGATTCTTGTGTTCGAAATGCAAATAAATTCATGTCTTTGAAATTAAAAAATGTTTCTCTAATAAAAGTACTAATTTACCTGTTAAAAACCAAATCTTTCGAATTGCTGCACATAATAACTATTTAATTTAAAAGATTTCTCCCCAAAGTTAATGTTATTTAATTTAAGAGAGTTAGGAACTTTTGTATTGAAGTTTATGTAAGAGAATTTGTAAATAAATTTGAAAAGCTTCATCGATTTCCTAAGAAAAAGTTAATTGTTTACCTCTACTTTTAATTATTGGTTAATTGTAAGTCTTCGCAAAAATTTCGAAGTAGATAAATAAAAAAAAGTTACAATCATTTAATGAGCATTTAGAAAAGTAAAAGTAAATTTTTCTGTCTGGAAAAGAGGAATTACTGCAAAAGAAAAAGGTCATTAAGTTTAAGACTAAACGCCATGGGCATTAAAATTGCTTTGTTCTACTATTGAAACACAACAATGTTAGATAAGTTATACAAAACAGTTAGGGCTTGGATTAATTGTTTTTACCGCAAAACAATTATTTGCGCTGAGAATTGGCAACAAGTCAAGTATTCCAAATAGTAATTTAATCACTTTTTAAAGTTTTTGTTAATGAAATATATCTTAAATAAAAAAATCTTTAATGGAAAATTATTTTAAATGTAATTGTATTAATTTAAAAGCTTGAAATTTTAAATAAAACTTTTAAGAATAAAGTACTGCCTTTTTTGGCTGTTTGTTAACTAAAATATATTGACAATAAAATTTTAGGAAAAGATGCTTCCTTTATAAAACATCAAAATTAGAAATTGTATTTAAATTTTTATTTAAGTAGTGTACTTGATTAAATTAACATTCACAAAAATGAAAAAATAACTTTTTTATTTTGCATGAAATGATTGTATTGATGAGTTTTCTAAATTTATTCGAAAAGCAATTTTGCACTAAGCGATGCACTGAATATGTTTTTATTTCACCTAGTAAAAAATTATATTTTTTTAAATTAATTTTTTCTTATTGGTTCTTTTTTCTGTCTTCACGATATTAAAATAATTTTTCACATGTAGTATTTAGAATTTACATACCACATATGAAGAAATTTAGAAAAAAAAATCTTTGATCAGGCACAAATTAGTTACCCAGATTGTTTGATCTTTTTCGAAATATGTTTTATATCCTATAAATCTAACCTACTAAACTTTTCAAAATATTTCAGTTCTTTAGATAAAATCAGCGGAAAAATTTGTTAGAGGATATATAGAAGGACCTATGTAATTTTAGAATTTATTTGAGACTAATTAAGCCTTAAATAATTGCCATAGATGATAATATAATATTATTTTTAATATCAAAATAATATTTTTTGAAATAACGTATAATACATTTAATATTATACGTTATTATATATTATCTGTTAAGCTTAGAGTAAAAGAGTCCAATGGATAGTTGAACTAAAAGTAAAGATAAGGAAAGCTACATATGTGTTATTTGACAAAATGACAGTGCGATACCACATAAACTTTTTATTGTAAGAATAATGTTATTTATTTAATGTGTTAATAAACATAATATGGAAAATATTCAAAGTAAGATTTACACTATGCTTTTTTATTTTCAGTAGCGAAATCATTATATTTCAATGTAAAAGTTGCATGAGTAAATTCATTATTCTACGTATATGCTAACAACTCAAACTGCAAATAGTGATGTTATTGTTGTTACTTATGATACTTGAAAAAGCCAAGCTTGCGTTGCTGTTGGATATGCGATTTTAAGTCAGTAGGGTGCGTCTTTCATTTAAACAGAGCACTACGAAAGTGAAAGTACGACTTTGCTCTTAATTCCTCCGATAGATGGTACCACCAGAGGATACACTCTCTTATTTTGATATTGATCTAGAAGGGGAGGAAATTTTTTTCTGACCATTACACCCATGGTATCTATTCAACGACCGGCCACAGGACTTTCGATTCGCAAATTTAACGAGCAAGTACATCATATGTACTCTGTGTGTCTTTGTCGGCATTGGGAATGGAATCTAGCACTAACGGATGGAAGACTGATGCCCTAAACATTAGGCTATCATGGCCTAGATTAAGAAAATACATAATAGCTAAAAATAAATATTAACATGGAAAAACAGTTAGAATATTATAAGACTATCAGCTTTGATTGAAACATATGTGTAAATGTTATTATAATTTTTTGGCCATTTATAACATTTTACCGTCCAGCATGAAGGAATTGATGTCAACATATGAAGAGGGGAACGTATTGCATGTACCATCTACGTCCTGCAGGAAGGAATTGATGTCAACATATGAAGAGGGGAACGTATTGCATGTACCATCTTCGTCCTGCAGGAAGGAATTGATGTCAACATATGAAGAGGGGAACCTATTGGATGTACCATCTTCGTCTTGCAGGAAGGAATAGATGTCAACATATGAAGAGGGGAAATTATTGGATGTACCGTCTTCGTCTTGCAGGAAGGAATAGATGTCAACATCTGAAGAGGGGAACCTATTGGATGTACCATCTTCGTCCTGCAGGATGGTGAGTCTATATAATTCTGAAGCAGAGACCAATCAAACCTTCATATTTGGCCTTCCATTTTCAGATGCCATTCCTAGATGTAGAACATGTCTCATCTGTCATTGATGAATACGATAGATCTTATAGTAGTACTATATTTAGAAAATATAGATAGTACTTTATTTAGAAAATCCGGGAGCCGCCACAACATTTATGGGCTTCAGAGTACATCAGACGACACTGTCTCGACTTTCTACTGGCCACTTGAAGTGTATGATCTTTGAGGACGATGAAAGAAAATACTCATCATGCCCCAAGTGCGACAATGCTCCGTTTTGCCCGCAACACATCTTGAAGTGCTTGGGGTTTTCTCGTGAAGAGGCTGTGAAAAGTCCACATCTGCTTTTGGACTTTTTGGCTACCTATGATCTCATGGATCTGGTCTAGTTCCACTAGACCAGATGGGGATTAGTACCACCACCATCGTTTAGAACGATGCTGTCCCCAATGAGGCTACCGCAACCATACTCTATTTCTACATATTGGACGACGTTAAACACGGTTAAGGAAGCTATCCCACTTCCTTAACCGTGTTTAACGTCGCAGGGTAACACAGAGGTAAAAAAAGTCGATACCACATTTCTAGAGCTTTTGTAAAGTTGAAACAAACATTTTCTCTCAGTAAGTAAATATTAACCAATTTGGAACGAGTTTGGGTCTATTTTTTAATGTTTTAGACAAAGTGTTTAATGTATGACCATTTTTAGATTCCAATTTTATATTTAATTTCCCTGACGAAAGATGTTTTTATGAAATATCCTTGAGAACTGTTCGCCATATTTTCTGTTTGCCTTCTAGTTACCAAAAAAAAAAAAAAAAAACATCAATCATTAAGTTGCGTTTAGAGCATCTGTCTAGTCCATGGGCTCCCAAGCTTTTTTTTCTCGTTTACCACTTTCAAAGTTTTACTATTTTTGGTAGACCCCCTGTTGCTACATTTCTACTGTATTCCCAAAACTCCTAAAAAATATTACCCTAAATTGGGGGTGTTAAGAAGAAGAAAAAAAGTAGCACATTTTCTTGTGTCCTATTTATTAAAATAACACTTGTGGTTATACAAAATTATAAACATTATTACAAACAATCAACAATTAACAAAACATCATCAATGAACCCGGACGAGCGGACGCACGGGCGGCACTTTGCAAGTCTCGACATGTGGTATACACTTGTACAATTATCTATTGTTCTATTCAATTCTGTGTTTGAACTGAATCTTGAATATTTTTGAGTACCTACCTAGTGAATGATGCTACCTGCCTACGTTGATAGGTAAATTCAATCCAAAATATTTGTTCTTTATTATGAAAACCAGAAAACTTTTCGTGAACCCCCACTTACAACTTGTGAAACCCTGTTTTCTTTTCACGTTTAAGTGGACCCCCGTGTGGTTTCCTATGAGCCCCTGGGGGTCCACCTGGACCACTTTGGGAACCTATGGTCTTGTAGATATGTCAAAAACTCAAAGAATATTCAAAAGTTTTCGCAAGAACATACTGGAAAGGTAATGTTATATTGTGTCAACCGCATTTTGCACTATGGGAAAATTATTGTATTGATTTCTAGTTTTTAGAAATTAAACATAAATGGAATAAGTGATTTTGTACGGGAGAATTTTGAAATAGTACAATTCCATTCATTAAAAAAATGATGAATGAAATGTGATCTGTAGAAATGGAGCTCAAAGTATTTCATATATAATATGAGGTATTAATATTTTTCTTAATAAATATCGACATTTTATCACTTCATTTAGATTCTGAATGGATTTTCTTTGTCATGATCATTTATATAATCGAATGATTCTTTAAGGAAAATAATTTATTTGGATTTGTGTTTTTTACATGTATCCTGTATCTAGTCACATAGCTCAATCAAAGATAATAAATATTTTATTTTAGAATATTTTTAGGTGAATCTTGTTTCTTTAAATTGTTCCAGTGAGAGTTGGAAATAACATTTCTTTATTTTCCTTAATTTTATTAAATATTTTTATGTACATTGAAAGCATTTCGCAGGTATACATTTGGAAACCTTTTTTTATTTAAATAAACAAGCAATTCTTTTTCTCATTGTGATTGTTTTCCACATTAGATATTTTTATATTGTAAAAATTGAAAGATCCTTAAAATAATATTCTATCGCCCCACCCTCCTCTCCTCTTTATTTTTAAGAAAAAGGAAAGTGTTGTAAAAAGGAGAGTTCTGTAAGAGATTGTTGCGTGCATGTGTGTGCGTGCAGAGATGACATCTCTCTATATGACATTCTGTTTTAGGCTTCATTATAAGCTATATTTTTATTATTATCTTGTTGTGTCCTGTCAATGTTTCTTAAGGCATTTTCTGTAATATGTTTTATAATTGGATGTACCAATATCGAAATAGTAACAATTAATTAATTTCCTGTGCTTTTTAGACGAAATTTTGATGTACTAGTAGATGATAGAGGCACTAGTCCCACACAAAAGTATTTTTCCGCTTCTGAAGCCACGTTTGTATATGGCAAATATATAACTTGTTTCATGAAGCTAAAGGAAATAAAATGAGAATCTTAACAATTATTTACTAATTATTCTTTAAAAAACCCTATTCAAATTACTTTTTAAAGTTTATTTCTGTTTTGAAGGAGAAGGGTGAGTCTATGTATTTTTGTGCATACTTTATAAATGAATTGGGAATTTTTTACATAATCGAAATTACATCTTAATTTGAAAAAAAAAGGATGAATTGAAAAAAAATGTTAAAAGTAAATTTAATTTGAAAACATTAACTAATTTTTCCAGAATATTTCTTGTTTTTCTAGTCTTTACTTTGATTTTATTTCATCCATAAATAAATTAAATATATATATTTTAAAAACTACTTGCATTATTTAGTCAATTTTAAAGGAATGAACTATCAATTTGTGTAATACAATTAGTTATACAGGGAAAATATTTCGAAAAATTTGTAAATGCTTTTATAGATGACAATTTGGCATCAGTTTGACTTGTTCATGTAAATTTGAAATTATTTCTTTAATGATTTTTTTCTGTTCATTTTCATATTTTAATCAGGAAATAATTTCCCTTGAAATTTTTGTTTTTAATATTATTGATCATAGTAGCTGTTACAATACTTTGACAAAAATGAGATGCTTTTCATTTCTTGCTTATATATGAAATAATATTTTTCATATTGTGTTTCAACATTTTAAAATATTGCTATTTTATACTTTTTTATCATTGTAAACAATATATATGCATTTACATCTAACCAATGTTTAATTATGATTGGAACCTTTGTAAATAAATTTAATAAATTGTATTTAACATCTGTGAGCAGTATGCGAGAATAAATTTAAAGCAATCAAAAATCAAATATTTTTTATCAGATATGAAAATTTTAAATTACACAAATGCTATAAAATTGATTATCTTCATAATATTATTATTTTGAATAGATATTTGTTTAATAACATTTAGATATACATGAAAATGTAAATATTTTAACAATAAAATTTAGGAATATTTTTTATTTATTGTAAGTTGTTGTTGTTACTAATGACACTTGGACAAGCCAAGCTCACTATGCCTTGGCTATGCAAATTTAAGTCAATCGGGGGCGTCTTTCGTTTTAATCAGAGCACCATGAAGGTGAAAGTACAACTTTGCTCTACACACTTACCCTAGGTACCCGTTTATAGGGTAGGCAACCATTCAGACCTCATTCATACAAGGAAAGGACAAAGACAGGATAGAGAGAGAGAGAAAGTACATCCATGCCCGAACCGGGATTCGAACCCAGGACCTCCTTATCTGCAGTCAGGCATGCTGACCACTAGACAAGTTGGGCGGCATTTATTTTAAGTAACAGCATGTAAAAAAATCTTGACATATGAAGATACTATACATTTTATTTTTCGGATAAAATACAAATTATTTACATGAGTTTAAAATATTAGACTAATTAAAGTAAATGATGTAGAATTAATTCATAAAATTAATTTTGAGTTTATCCACTAAATTGTTTCGTTATCAATAACATTCTGAATGGACTACATGCTCTTTTTGTTTAAAATATTCAACTGTAGACATGCTATTTTCTTAAAATATTGAAGCACATGAAATTCAAAAAATACTATTACCATTTCTGGAGAGTTATATTATATTTTAAATTAAGATTTCAACTTTTACTATTTGAGATACTTTTATATGGCATAGATAAAGAGAATATTGTAACCACATGCAAGAAAAAAATTTATCATAATCATATCATGATCTTCTTTATAATTGCGTGTAATTTTACAAAGATAAATGTTATGGAAACGTAAATTAGAAAAACGAATATGAAATTAGATGTTTATGTATACAAGAATTTTTCTTACATCCAAAAGTTTCACCGTTGCTGTAATTAAGTAGAACAGATAACAAAACTCTGTTTCAAATCATAAGTTATTTTGTCTTTTACCGAGATTTTTTTCTATGGAAATTTAAAAATAAATAATCTGCAGTGCTGTATTTAAGGCCTTATTGAACCAAACGTTCGAAGAATTTTTGAAACACATTTAAAAAATATTTTTAAAGTGGGGTTGCCAGATGTTGATTTCACGGAAGAACCCTCAGTTTATACAAATCTTGGGACGACTTTTCTCTATCCAGTGTCTATTGAAAATTTTTCTTTTCATTTGTGGTACTATTCATAACAGCTGAATTTAAATTACAAAATAGAATTTCTGAAAGAACAGAATCGGTGAAAAAGCAAAAATCTTTCCAGTTGGTTTCGCAAAACGTGGGAAAATGATAAATGAAAATCTGGCTTAAACAGAAAAGAGTCTGAAATAAAGAAATTGAAATTCAGTGAAACAAGTAAAAAAAAATAATAAAATGTAAAGTTGGAAGGAATTTGTGAGTTTGTAATAGTTTCGGAATTATTTGTGTGTAAAGATTTTTATGTTTTTTGTTGAAAAACCGATTGAGTAATTTATTACATTTAAAAGTAATTGTTGAAAATAGATATACAAACGGCTTTTAATCTCAAGTAATGCAAAGTAATAAATTATGCAGATTTAGTTTATTATTTTAATATTAATACTAAAATGAAGGTACAATAATGTAGCTTATCCATTGCTATCTCATTGCAGTTTGAAATGTTTTTAAATTCTTATATTTTAATATTGTAGTACATTGAACGGGTCTTAAACAAGATCGGTTTTGCTTAAAAATACTAATATTTGATAATAAATGTTTATCTTGAGAAAATATTTTGCAAAAACGATACCAATAATACTTATTTAAAATTATTACTATTTTTTAATTCGTAAAATAAAATTAATTTCTTTGTATTTTTGTATAAGGTAACTGTTGTGAGAATCTCCTATTTTACTAATTTAATAATGCTAAGTATATTTCGTTGCTATGAAATAAAGAGAAATGTCACGTTGCTACTAAAACGTTTCTTTTTGAGAAGAGAAATTTCATATTGTACTGATGGACTTTTTAATTTCTTTCATGCAATTAAAACTTATAAGCCGAAATTCCATACAACATCTGGCCCAGTGGTGGTGGCATGGTGACATAACAACAACTAAAATAGTGCAACATCTTACTAATTTGAAAGCCAGTACCATAGTCTTCCAGTGGGTGCCATCTCATGTTAATGTGTATGGGAACGAAGTTGCGGATCAGTTAGCCAAGGATGGAAGCCTACAGAATATCATCATTGGAGACTGCTTGTCGTCTTCAGAGCTGACCTCTAGAGTTAGGATGGTTACCAATGCTACTTTTAGGGATACCATTCCTACCCACAAATGGTACACATGCACACATCCTGGTTCCGCTCTAGTGGGTGAACATAAGACATGCAGCCAAAAGACTCTGACAAGACTGCGAAAATGGCCACCTGCTTGCTCAGAGAAACGTCTCTGGTACCAAGGTCTACCCTCTCTGTCCCAAATGTCGAGTGGTTCAGGCCTCCCCATCTCATATTTTTCAGTGCATTGGGTGTGAGAGAGGGGACATGGAGTTGAGACCGGAGGTGGTGCTTGAGAGACTGACTATCTTTGGATTCATGGGGCTGGTGCGATGGTACTGTGACGCCAGTCGGGTATAAGCAACAACAACAAAACTTATAAGCATTTCATTGTATCGATTACTGTGCCAATGATCGGTGTTATAAATACGACCCTGAAACCAAGCGTCAAAGCTCCGAATAGCGGTCTCCAAGTTCACCAGGGCAGAAAAAATTTCGGTTTGAAAATTCCAAAATCAAGGTCATGTTAATCACTTGCTTCGATTATGACGGACTCAACCTTTATGAGTTTCTTCCCCTGAACATGATTGTCAATGAACAGTTCTACACAGAAGTTCTTAACCAATTTCGAAAACGAATTCGTAGAGCGAGGCCTCATTTTTGATGGGAGTTGGCTGCTACTACATGACAATGCCCGCCAACACACAGCATTGCCTGTGAGGTGATTCTTAGCTCAGCATAGTGTCGTTGAGATACGACGTCTACCATACTTTCCAGACCTAGCACTCGAAGACTTTTTCCTGTTTCCTAAGATGAAAAATTCACTGAAGGGAACAAGATTTCAAGATATTTAAACTATCAAGAAAACCGCAAAACGTCACTATTAAAGAGCATTCCAAAAGAGGACTTCAAACTTCTTTCTGAAATTTGTACAGTCGAGCACAAATGTGCATTACGGCTGATGGGGATTACTTCGAATTATATTAAATAGCTATTTGTTTAACTTATTTTTCTTCTGATTTATTCCATGAGTCTTGCAAATTAATAGCCGGATTTTATGTGTGTGTGTGTGTGTGTATATATATATATATATATATATATATATATATATATATATATATATATATATATATATATATATATATATTGTTGTTGTCGTGTGGCAGCCAGGCTGGAAATATAGGGTGCGCTGCTCCACTTTTCCAAGTGAACCATATTTTGGTTTGGAGTCCGACTTCCTCAGTACACACATGCCTTAGGTACCCGTTTATAGGGTAGACAACCAACCACTCCACATTCATACAAGGAAAGGACAAAGACAGGATAGATAGAAAGAGAAAGTACATCCATGCCGGAACCGGGATTCGAACCCAGGACCTCCCTATCCGCAGTCAGACACGCTGGCTACTAGACAAGTTGGGCGGCATATATATATATATATATATATATATATATATATATATATATATATATATATATATATATATATATATATATATATATATATATATATATATATATATATATATATATATATATATATATATATATATATATATATTTGTATGCATAAAGATTACAGATATTGTAGGTAATTCTCATGATTGGGAGTAGAAGTTTTTTTTATCAAGTAGAAAAATTCATGCAGGTTGTTGTTCTAATTAGTTAAAAATCCTATAAGGAGAAGAAATAATATATTTATAATAAAAAAAGATACGTAGTTAAACACACAAATGTGTTTTCAGGTTTGATAAAGGTATTTTTCTTTTACAAACCTACAATATTATAATAGACAAGCAATATCCATCACAAATAAACATTAATTGATGTGTGTGTATAACGCTGTCTTACTTTTATTACAATGAATATTATAATTTAACTTTGTTTAAATTAATATTTCTTAATATATAAAATTATTTGTTCCTAGTAACTTTGAAATAAATAATTTAAATGCTAAAAATATAATTATTTAATTAAATATTAATATTCAAATTTTATTCCATAATCAAATTTAACTTTATTCTATAATTAAGTTGTTTTAGGTAAATATATCAGTAAAATAACATTTTGTATTATTTTTTTATAAAAAGTAATACTTGCAATGTGTGATAAATAAAATCTATTAATTATCCATGATTAAAATCCATTTTTAATTCATGTAGTTTCTTAAAAATTTTTTATCAAAACATATTTAATTTTTATTTATTTAGTTAAATTAGAAAAATTTCTATTCAAATTTGGGTTCTGAATTATCTATTTTGAGATAATTAAACAATTCAGAAGCTAAAAAAATGCGATTAATTCTCAACCTTTTTATAATTGACAATTATGTTCAACTGTTGGTAACTGTATTTTTTCGTATTAACTATAAATGATGTAATTTTATAAATATTTCAACAGTTAAGAAATATTTCAAATTAAGTATTTATAAAATTTTTAAAATCACTGAATTATAATTGAAATTAATTTGTATTACTTTTTATTTCAAATATTCATTATCCTTTATAATGTATTATAATACTACTTAAATATCATATTTAATCCATGTTCACTTGAAACCTTTATAAATTATCAAATTTAATACGATAATTGCTAAGTATTTAAAGCATACAAAGATGTAAAAGTACGACAGAAGGAAATAAAATTCTCAAATGTCTAAGTGTGTGACAAGAAATAATATATTTTTTTAATTACAATTAAACATAATAAATAGCCTCAAAAAGTAATGATGAAAGAGAGTGTCTAAAAATATCATTAGAATAAAAAATCATAATGGAAGTATTTCATGATGAATAATTAAATAATTCTATATTTATTACATAATCAATTATTGAAAACGATAGTAGAAAACGGATTAAAATTAAATTCTATTTTTCATAATTAACTAATGGAAATTTCCAAGAGGTTTCCCTTTTTGATAGTTAAAAAAGCGGGAAAAATGATGTAAGTAATATTTAAAGTAGTTTTATAACTAATAGAATATTTTATTGCTATTATTTTTTATATCACATAAATATTTTTAAATATTCATCTTATTTAGCATTGATTTTTTTATTTATGCAAAACATGTTAATTCAGTTCTGAAATTCACTGTTTTTAATAGAAAGAAAAATCTTTATTTTAAGTCAAAGAATTTTTAGATTAAATACAAAGGATATTTAAATTGCTGCAAGATTAAATTTTTCAGCAATTTAAATGCAAAGAAAAAGGAATCTGAATAAAAACTTTCTATTTTCTCCTTACTTTTCGCGTGTGGATACTGTTATGAGTTAGTTTTTAACTAGGAAGATATGTCATCTGTGTGTGTTTATAAAATAAAATAATTGAGAATTATATTTTATATAAAAAACGAATTTTAATTAAACGCCAGTAAAAATGAATAAAAATATATGTTTTATGAGTTACAGAAATGGAAACTATTATGAGATAATAATACACCTCTAACTAAGCAATTTTGATTTCACTGTAAATACATTCTAAAATATTTATTCTAAGGAAGACATTTTATTCACAAATTTGTCTAAAACTCTAAACATGCTCCTTGATCGCATATAAGGTGTGATCAAATGAAAAGGTACGAAACGACAGGATGGGCACAAATGTAGACTTTATTCAAAATATACATCGTAGGCTTGAGCACAGCGATCCCAGTGATGAGCAAGCCGCAGAATTCCTTGTTCCCAGAATTCCTGTGACCGTGACGAGAACCAATCCTTCACAGTGTCCTTGAATACGTCGTCCGAGTTGAAGCGCTTCCCTTTCAGGTGTTTATTCAGTGGACCAAACACATGGAAATCGCAGGACGACATGTCCGGACTGTAAGTCGGATGGTTCAACGTCTCCCACTTGAACTTGTAATGTTCCATGTGTGTGACTCTGGAGACGTGTGGACGCGCGTTATCATGGAGCAGAACCACACCCTTCGTGAGCAGTCCCAGTCTTTTGTCCTTGATTGACCTGCGTAGGCGTCGGAGTGTCTCACAGAACACATCGGAGTTTACGGTTTTTCTGTGATAGTGGAATTCCACAAGTATCGGAACTTCAACGTCGAAAAAGACTTTGAGCAAACACCTTTCCTGCTGACGGCACGGTTTTGATCATTTTAGGGGGAAGTGACGACTCATGCTTCCACTGGTTTCTTATCTTCCGCTGCCAGAAATAAGATAACACCTCGCTGCTCCTCAATCTTCAAATATCACAACGCGAACGACATCCTGTCTTCATACGAACTGCCACATCATTAGGACACCAAGTTTGACAAGAGTTTCTGCTCTCCCATTGGTCATGCGGGCGCCCGCGCATGCTCTGAGACTCAGAGTCAGAGACATCCTGAGATGTCTCGCTACGTTCTCCCATGGCGGAATATGCAAATATTCAACTGTTACATGTTTATGTCGTTTCGTACCTTTTCATTTGATCATCCCCTGGTATACTAGATTTATAGGGATAAAAACATATTTTATTATGTAAGAAATGCTATTGATTTTCACAGCAGGCCAGATGATATGTGCTACGATAATTTTTAATATCCTTCAATAAGATCTGTGATGCTATTTTAATCCAAATATATATTGTGCATTATTTGTTTACATGATTTTATTTAATGAGGGGAATATTATTATCCCCTATTTTAAATTTTAAATTAATTAAACTCAATTAATTGATGAAAATACAAGTATAAATGGTTGAAGTTTGTGATACCACTGTTTTCACGCTGAATGTGAATATTCTTACATAAAAATTATACATACAAAATATATATATATATATATATATATATATATATATATATATATATATATATATATATATATATATATATATATATATATATATAATATATATATATATATATATATATATATATATATATATATATTGTGTGTGTGTGTTTGTATATGAAAGATTGTGTGTGATGCCTTTACGCAAGCAGATATACATAGAAGTTAGGCTTTTATACGCAATACTTTACTACAGAATTGATAATAGGTTTATCACATTGAATAGAAATATGTTGCACTCAAGAAATTTTTAATATTTATTTTGAGATGTCTTTTTTATATATGGATTTGTGTAATTAGTAATTGAACGCTTGATTATTTCAACTATTTAGAAAATACTTATTAACAACAAATTTTGAAATCAAGGATATTTTGGACACATTTCCACACAAACATGAGAGAAAAATAGAGAAAATACTGTGCATGTTTCCGTATTTAAATTTGAGACTAATTAAAATGTTTTTATCAGCGGTATTTGATCATATTCATTACATGTTTTAATGTATTAAATTGCTTCATTTTATTCAACCTTCAGTTATTTCATTCTCAACTTTACTTAATTTTTAGCCGAGCGGGCAGCCGAATGGTTAGCGCTTTTGCCTTCGGTTCAACAGTTCGTGGGTTCGAATCCCACCTACGGCATGGATGTTTGTAGTGGTTCGGACTCCACTTTAAACCGTAGGTGCCGGTCTAATTATCCCTCGTGTGCAAAAATTGACCGTTGAGCGACTATCAAACCAAACCAACATTACTTAAGTTTTACTCCATCAAATGGTGGTCAAAATTAATGTAACAAAGATTTAAATTGCTTATAAATGCAATATTTCCAAGTTTTTAGATAATTGCTCTCAAATGTCTTAAATGTATCTCATTGGTTTATTATGCAGTAAATTTGGCAGTTATTCTCTCCGGGCTATAGTTACATTCTGTAATTGAAACCTTAGGAATTGTATTTCTCATAAAAAATAAATTTGACCAATTATTTACATACATGTTGTTAATAAAGTATTATTTATTAATCATTCAAAATTTTTATTAAAGAGTTGCTAAGAAGGTATTAAAGCATTTAATGTGAAAAAAGTATTGTTGTATTGAATTCCCCTTACCTTTCTCATTCTGGCAGTGGGCCTTAGAATGGATGATTTCACATTCTTAGTTTTTAAAATGTAAGCAATTAATGTATAAAAATTCTTAATAGAAGACTAAATATATAAGATAAATTATTTAAGATTAATAATATTTAAGATAAATTTATCACTACTATAGGAAACAGAATTATTCTGTGGACTACAAATATGATACTTCAGCTGAGAATGTCTTTACAAATCTGTTGGATAAAAATGATAAATTTTTATAGAAATAAAAATAGGAGAAAACTTAAAGCGAAATGAAAATGTAAAGGAAACTGGAAATCTGTCATTTTTAAAGAATAGTGATAGAAAAAAAATCCATATGCTCAAGAGGATGTAATCTATCTTGTCTAACCTAAAGAAATTCTTAAGAATTCAGAAACTTAGTGAAATTTATTCCAACTAATCAGAAAATAAGAAAAATAAACTTATGTAAATTTAATGGTAGTGATGACTACACGTTGTAGAAATTATTTAATATAGAATTGAATTGTTTTCTTTTAATTAGACGTGTTCATTAAATAGAAAATTCGAACTACATTAGAAGATTATGTTATAAATATTTCGTCAAACCTACTATTCAATAGAATGCATAGTAAAATATTTATTTAAAGTTTGTATCCATAAATAGTAAAATACTTTAGTTATTTATATAATATAGTAGATATCAAATATGTCAATATGTTTTAAAAATGCAGTTACAATTTTTGCAAGTTATACTACAAGTTACTTCGTAAGTTTTAATAAAAATTTGGAAATTACGTATTATACTTTATAATATTGAATGTTTTTAATACGAAATCATTACAATGAAATTTGATTCTCAATTAATTTTATTACTTGGTGTTATATCTGGCTCATGATGTTGTGGTGATATTCGGAAATTTGAGAAAAATTCTGAGGAAACCCAGATTCGTTTTTAATAATTGAATGACATAGATAATAATTCAAAACAAATATAATAAAACATAATAATTTATTTTAGCAACGTAATAACAAGAGTAACTTACATTTACAGTCGAAAAATTCTCGATTAAATAATTGAAATTCCAACTTTATATTTCTTTTATGACATTTACACAATAATATACCATAACCAAATTTGACCAGTTGGGAGTTGAAATGAGAGATCAGACTCACCACTTTTAGAAGTAGCTGTGTGGTGTCTCCTAATGTCAATGGCATCACCGCTTTCAGGTGTCAATGATTTTGTTTTCTCATCTACTTCCCGACCTCTACTCATCATCTTCGCTTTGCATTTCCCTCCGCTGAGATTTCCACATCTCACTTGGCTTACTGCTCAGGATCTCACTTGGCTTACTGCTTAGGATCTCACTTGGCTTATTGCTCTGTATCTCACTTGGCTTCTGCTCAGTATCTCACTTGGCGTACTGCTCAGGATCTCACTTGGCTTCTGCTCAGTATCTCACTTGGCGTCTCACTTACTTAAAATAAATGCCGCCCAACTTGTCTAGTGGTCAGCATGCCTGACTGCAGATAAGGAGGTCCTGGGTTTGAATCCCGGTTCGGGCATGGATGCACTTTCTCTCTCTATCTATCCTGTCTTTGACCTTTCCTTGTATGAATGAAGTATGAATGGTTGCTTACCATATATACGGGTACTTATGGCATGTGTGTAGAGCAAAGTCACACTTTCTCCATCATGGTGCTCTCATTAAAACGAAGGACGCTCTCAATTGACTTACAATCTTATAGCCAAGGCACAGCGAGCTTGGCTTGTCCAAGTGTCATTAGTAACAACAACATATGAAAGATGTCATAAAACACAAACATTCTTTGCAATTTTCTCAAGACCACTCATCCATCCCGAAAGGAAATAATTATTCTTTTATTACACTTGTCTCATTGCTAGAACTTTTATTACATCCTTTCCTTTATTTTTTTAAACATTGTTTGAAAGGAAAAAGGAAACTCTTAATGACAATAAAATATACACACCAATTTTCTCAAGATTTGTGGTTATGTCGTTTAACACTACGGCACATGAAACAATAAATATGTGATTTTCTTAAATAAGTAATATACAAAGATACAATTTCAATAGTATATTTTATCATGAGCAATAAATATTTTTGCTCACAGTAGAACAATTACTTTTGTAGTTTTTATTAAAATAATTTTACGTTTCAGTAAAACTTTTACTAAATATTACTATTTGATGTAAATTAAATTTCAGGTATATTTTTTGTTGTTCATGTAAGCTTTATTTATCTTAGTAATAACATTTTTTTATAAAATGAGCTGATTAATTATTATTTAATATTTTTCTCAAATATATCAAACACCGCTGCTTACACTGTAATAAAAACAAAATTAATTAATTATTTTATATTGAAAACTTTTTACTAAATTCGATACCTAATATGCCAGTGAATGAAATATCTCTTTCTTGGGATTAATTTAAATATTGATTCCCAACAACTAATCAATCAATTTGGCATGGAAATATTTTGCCACTTTAATGGACTCGCAAATTATATCTTCTTTCAACTTTTGTTTTAATTTTTTATATATTCTTATAAGAAGATTTTTAAAACAAAAATAAATTAAATTAAAAATAAATAGTGCAATAAAAAATTTAAAATGAAAAGCTAAGTAGTAAAATATAAAACTAATTTTGATTGATTATTATGTTAAAATTATTAAATAAATTAAAAATTAAAATTTTTATAATATGTATTTTAACCTGTTATGGTAGTTAAAGTTCAGTTTGAATGAAAATTATTGAAACATTTGTTGTTGTTTTCTAATGACACTAGAACAAACCAAGCTCGCTATGCTATGCTAATTAAGTCGATTGGGAGCGTCTTTCGTTTTAATCAGAGCACCATGTAGGTGAAAGTACGACTTTGCTCTACACACACGCCATAGGTACCCGTTTATGGGATAGGCAACCATTCACACCACATTCATACAAGGAAAGGACAAAGACAGGATAGATAGAGAGATAAAAGTACATCCATGCCCGAAGCGGGATTCGAACCCAGGACCTCCTTATTCGCAGTCAGGCACGCTGACCACTAGACAAGTTGGGTGGCATTGAAACATTTAATATATGTAATAGTTAATAACATTTAATATTAAAGAAACACTATTATAGTGATTTCTAGAAAGTAATTATACTGTTAGATGCCTATATAAATATAATTATAAGCAAATTTTTCAAAAAAATTTGATTATAATTCTTTTTTCAAATTTGTTTTTTAATATTTTTGTCCTATACATAATGATGAACTTTCCCGAGAAGAAAGCTCAAATTTGACACTAGATATTGTATTATTAATGATGTTGTCTTTTTCTTTTCATTACACATGCCAAATATGCATGAAATTAGAAGTTTTAGAAATTTCTTTATTTCCTGTGTATAAATACGGGCTATTATTTTGTAAAATTCTTCAGAATAGGCTAAAAGCTGAAACATCTTTTTTAAAACAAAGAAAAAAATGTTTGATTAATCTCTACAAAGTTCAAAGTACCATGAAAACTGCGGTACTTAAGGCCCAATTGAGTTGAAAAATGAAAGTGGATAAAAATTAAAAAATCAGATCTGCTTTTCACATTAGAAAACTCTATTTCAGAATTAGAACTATTTAAAATTATTCAAAATATTGAAAAATGAATTGATGAATGCTTGCTAACATGAATGAAATTCATTCTGGAATTTGTGAATAGAATATTCTTATTAAAAATCACTGCTGTAAAAGGATTATATTAAAATCATTAGTAACATATTTTGTACTTTTATAATAACTTTTAGTACATTTTATTGAAAAGTTTTCTTACACAGCTTTGCTTGTACTGTAAAATTTCTAAGCTTTTTGAAGTCAGTATCTCAATGTTATTCAGTTTAATGTTATACATCTTGCAGTTAATATTTTAGCTATACATCTTTCAATAAGGTTTTAGAGATTTCGTAAGGATAATTCTTTCTTTTTTCTAATAAAAATTTGATTATTGTTAAGCTTTATCAAAAGCAGTGTTTTGACTTTCACACTAAACACTGAATGTGAAGATGGTTAAGGTTATATCATTTATTCTTAATTACAATATTTTTAACCGTAAATATGACAGAATGTACAAAGTAATTCATGTAAAAGTCATTAACATGCCATTCTTAAAGCAAAAATTCTAACTTAACATGTACCTACAATTAATGGTATGAAGCCGCCCAACCTGTCTAGTAGTCAGCGTGCCTGACTGCGGATAGGTGAGTCCTGGGTTTGATTCCCGGTTCGGGCACGGATGTACTTTCTCTCTCTTTCCTGTCTTTGTCCTTTCCTTGTATGAATGAGGTGTGAATGGTTGCCTACCCTATAAACGGGTCCCTATGGCATGTGTGTACTGAGGAAGTCGGACTCCACACCTAAAATGGTTCAGTTGGAAAAGTGGAGCAGCGCACCCCATATTGCCAACATAGCTTGTACAAGACAACAACAACAACAATGGTATGAAAAAAATGTTAATTTACTTTATCAATTTTAAACATCATTTTAATAATAACGGATGTTGAGGACAGATGTAAATAATAAGAGATGTGGACAAATAATAATTGTAGTTTTCTAATAGAGAATAGAATTACTCAGCAATTTAGAAGCTACTTACTTTTGGATATATTTAGATCTGTTTGATTTAAAGGTGATTCCGTTTAGTTAAATATGGGAATACGTTTAAAAATTGTGTTTTAAATGAAATTAGATATATGGGATTTGATGAAGTTTTTTTATAGAAACTAAACAATTTATTTGAAAACAGCAAAATTTGAGTAAATCAACACATAAAAATTGAAATCATTAATAAATGATATATTAGCAGAGCATTCGAGAGAATAGAATTATTTCAAAATATAATCAATTAAATATTTTTCCTGTGGTTGATATAAAATACCTATACTTTATGTATACAAAATTATTCTTAGTTCTTTTTTTAATCCCCGTTGATTTGTAGTAAATCTCAGTTAATATGATAATGAAATAAATTCGTAAAATCATTCCAAAAAATCCGTCAAATTTTTGTATCTAATTCAAACCCTTATTTCCTTAGCGTAAGTGTTTATTTAGTTTCAATATTTTCTACCATATTATATAATTTACTTTTATTTAAGAAAAACAAAAAAGTAGCAAAAAATTCCCAAAAATTTCAAATTGTTTTAAAAATGTATTTGATTTTGAAGAATTTCTGGAATTATTATTTAAGACTGATTACAAGATTGGAAAAGATGATCATTTTTGAAATAAATGTATTTTTTTTCAAAAATAATTTTCGTCAAAGTATCATCACAAAACCATTATATGGCAAATGATTTTGTAATCTTTATTAAAGTGTTCATAATATTATGCTTTAATATTATGAACGAAATAAATATATATTTAACGAAAGCTGTAACGTCATAATCCTAGCTTTGTATGTTTTAAATATTTAAATTTTGCTCAAAATGTAATAGAAAGAGATTATCAATTAAGATTTTATGCACATAAAACTATTGCATTTTTTTAATTAACTGATGCAGTTATTTGATAATGATGTGGTCTGTAGTTAACAAGAAATAATATGATTATTATGAAAAAAGTAGATGGATTGTTGAATAGAACTCAGAAAATATAGAATACCCGCTGAGAAAACTCCACATAAAATAGAATAGGAGAAGATTTAAGGAAGAATTCATCTAAAACAGCCTAGGATGCTCTTTGCAAGTTTCTGATAAAAAAAAGTTTTCTGAAAAAAAATTGTAGTGAAATCTAAAATTGGTGAAGATGTAAGAAGTCCGACATTTTCTAAAAAGCGTGACAGGAACTAGAGTGACAAAAATAAAGCAATATTTCGAATGGTGGAGTGGAGTAAAATTTCTCTTTCGTCTGTTTTCAGTACGTTCAAAATGAATGTTGAATAAAAAAAAAACTTAAACTCTACACACGTGAAAAAAAGTCAAGAAACGTTTATGCGCAAAATCTTGAGCAGAAAATATCGTGATTTTTTTGTGCAAAGATAGCTACCATAATATAAAATCCACATTTTTTTCTGCATTGTAAAATTATCTTAATTATAAAATAATTAACTACGTCTAAAAGGATTTTATAAAATCACTCTACATAGCAGAATTAATTTGAATTTATTTCAAATCTGCATTTTCCAAGTGCAATAATAAACATTTTTTGAATTATTTCTCAGAGTGGTAAATATTTCATCGTCATTATTAAATTATAAAAATAGAGTGGCTTCAAATTTAAAGTTACATATCAAAAATTTAGGAATTTAATATTCAAATAATTTTATTAGAACATAAAAAAAATTATAATATAAATTTCCTTATAATTCATTTCATTTTGTTTACAATTATTCTGTTTCCGTCAATTATACAAATCCACATTAAGATCTAGTTTAAGTGATGTCATATGCAATTTCCTTATTTAAAATTTCATTTAATTAATTTCTTAAAAGTAAAGAATCTAAAAGGAAATTATTTTTTTACTATTTAAAATCATGCATTTTCTGCTAACAAAATGCTTCGATAATCTGATGCATTGCCTGATAAATAGTGTCCCATTGTGACTAAGTCCATTGTTACAAAGATTCGGTCGTTAGGCAGTTTTTTCCCTCTTAGTCAACATTTGTCATATAGGAATGAGAACTTAATGTAGCGAAGAAAGTAGCTTTTTTCATGTTCCTAAAATCACGGCTACACAATATGAGGATTTATATTATATAATGCACAAGCACGTGGTTAAAGACAAAATTTGTGTGTGTTCAAGCACTTCCATATCTGTTGGAATACAATGCAAGATAGAGAGTGTATTTTTGATTCTCGCATTAAAGTTTGTAATCATTTGGTGCATTGTTATTAATTTTTGTTACCATGAAGAGAATAATTGTCTAGTAGCTGTATAAGCCTATAAATTATTTGTGTAGTAACAAATAATTTATAGGTTTATATCTCATTTATTAGCAGATAGCCTAGCCATTAGACATTTAAAAAAATCTGAATATTTTACCACAGATTCGCCAGTACTATTTCTCTAGATTTTCAGCTTGAAAAATCAACCGGCGCTAGATAAAATTATATTAAATTACCTCGCTAGAATATTTTTAATGTTAATTTTAGGATTTAATATGCTATACCTCAAGAATACTATAATTTATGATTTTTACCTAATTGATTGCAAAATAATTTGAACATTTCAATTATATGATTACATTTACATTTTTACCTTCAAATCAATATCAATATCAATTGATCAAACTATTTTAGCAGGTTAAGAAATTTTGTTAACTGGCTAGATTTTTTTAGGTTAAAATTAGTTGTCATTCCCATATATGTATATAAAATTCATTGAAGAAATATAGGCGTTGAAATATCATTGGACTCAAAATACTTAAAGGTTTCATTTGTAAAATTTAGATATATTTTTAGTAATTATTTTCTAAAATAAAAATTACGTTTTTAAATTATATTCAACAAATTCAATTTCTTAGAAATTAGTTAAATTTATTACACAAAAATCAGTAATCAGTTAAGTTAAACAAACATAGATTTTAAACACATGTTTAAGAATCATGATTAGGAAAATTCTGGTTTGTTTGGCACTCATTGGTCATTTTTCTTTTTGCACATGGGGTCTAATAAGGGACAGACGTAAAGTGCATTCCGAACCATTACTAATATCCAAGCCCGATATGAGAAAAATTCTAATATTAGATATAAGACTCAAATTAATAAGAAAATTTTTAATTTTGTAATTTAAAGAAACATTAACATATTTGTTCATGCTGCTTAAAAATTTTCGATTATTCATAAAGCATTTTTATGATCAAAGCAGTTACATTAAGAATAAATTCATTCATTAAATATACAGTTAGGGTAAAAATATATATCTTAAATACTTTATTGAATGATTTAAGCAAATAACACTTTGAGCAATAATATAATATTATAAGATATTGCATTATATGCGATTAGAAAACATATTTTGAAAAGGTAATTGTGATAAAAATATTTTTAAGAATTCCTTAAGAAGATTTTTGTAACTTGAGATGCTAAATAAGTTAATAAATATTGATTATTATTTGTAAAATATTACATGACAAAAATGTATCTTTTTCATACGCTTTCTGAATATAAAATTGGTTAATAGTTTTTAATTTTAAGGTTAAGTTAGTAAAATTAAATTAACTTTTATTCATAAGATGGCAAATCAGTAGTTAAGGCTTTAGATGAACTTAATCACAAAATTCTTAGATCAAAAACTATGCAAAAATATTTTTTAATTGACAATAAGAATAGTTGATATATTTCTACATTCATTAAATTACTTAAAAAATTTTTAGACAAAGACCAATAAATTATACATATACTATTTCCTTTAAGCAATTTAATCAGTGAATGTAATAGGATAGATAAAACGTTGTATTAAAAATAAGCTTCGAATATTTATATGATGTATACACATTTTATCAAGTTTGGCAAATAATTATAAGTTTTATGTAAACAAGTTTTATGTTTCACTTAGAACTATGAAAAGCTGAAAAAAAATGTAGTATTTTGTAAAATTTCTAATTCGTTCATTTAGTCTAAGTTCGAACCAGTAAAAAACTATCGACAATTTTACTTGAAAAATGACAAGTTCTAAACTAAATAAAATCTAGAAGTCTTTATCACAATAATATTACCCCAATGATGATAAATCATAGAAATCACTATTAAGCGAAGGTTATTTTATTATTTTAATGTATAATTATTCAATTTTAAAATGCTTAGATATTGTATATTAACAGAAAAAATTAGAGTTAATAAAAGATGTAATTTTATCCTCCAAAAAATATAAGAGAATTTTTCTTTTAAATATTACTAGAAATTAATTTCACTATTAAGGACAATAAATCATCGAACAAAAGCATAAAACAGTTATTTATAATTTAGAATGTAAAATGTATTTAATTTTCATGTTTCATTTTATCTAAACAAGTTGTATCTAAACAAGTTCACAGAAAACCGAAACGTAAAATAAGCACATTTTAGCTGCATTTTATTTGACGCGTTTGATTTACAGTTTCAAGTAGGCACTTTAATATTGTAATGTATAGTTATTCAATTATAAAATATTTAGATATTGTATATTAATAACAAAATTATATAGTAATAAAGAAATTTTATACTTTAAAAATATTATAATCTTTAAAATGTTATTGCGAATAAATGTCGCTATTGTAATCATGGAACAAAAGCATAAAATAATTATTTATAATTTACCATCTGAAATCTTTCTGTTACATTATGTTCAATTTTCATTCATGTTTTCTTTTATTAAATTAATCAATATTTTTTTTAATTAAATGCATTTAAGCTACAATACTAGTTTTTAAAATATTTAGCTAAATTGTTAAACGTTAGAATGCACATTATAAATTGCTTAACATTTAAAGTAAAATTTTACTGCATAAATTAATAAATTTTAATAAAATACATTAACATTACAATAATCTAATCTTAAGCACTAAATTTAATGGTTAGTCAATTTAAATATTATTTTAAAAACAGTATGACTATTTATTTTGAATTAACTTTTTGGCACAATGCTTAAAATAATACGAATACATGATATTGTCGATGAAAATTCCTCAAAAAGTAGAAATTTGATCCTAAAGAGAGTAACTTTATAAATAAATTGATATACTAAAATTAAATTATATTAATACTCTAAAAATATGTTTTATCTTTTTCAATAATTAAATTTTATTACTATTCTAAAATAAATAAGTGACTAATTTTGTATTGTTATTGAATTGAGGATCCATTTCCTTCTAAATTAAAACTCTATGTGTAAATTTTAAATCATGAAAGATATATTTGATTTCAAATTAAATTCTATTACTTTAAAAATAAATTCATATTATTATACACTTTGAAAGAAGAAATGAGTATTGTGTATTCTCTCACATTCAGGTTAAATTTTAAATATCTGAGATAAGACTATGCCTACAGCTACCATTGGAAACAAATTTAAAATTGTCTCAAAGGAAAATATAAAAACATCCTTATACCTATAATTGTATTTCCTAAAATATTAAACTTTTATTTTTATCAGAAAGTAATTAAATACAATTTTATATAAATACCCTTATTTTTAAAAATAATAAAATTGATCATTTTTATAGAATTAAAAAATAGGAGTATTTTCAAAATAACTGAATATGCTCTATTCTAATGAATATAAAAATTACGAATACTTGGTTAAAAAATAAAAAAAAGTATATGCTGAAAAATAGTTAAACATTTTTGCACAGAAGTTTTCATTAATGTTAAAAATTATTTTGAACAAGCCTGAAGTTAATTAATATTGATAAATAAAAGAGCATATTACTAATCTAAAAGAGCAAATAATTATAATTACTTAATAATCACATTCTTTTAAAATACAACAAGAAATTATATACTGATTAAAAGTTGAAGATTATTGCACAGGAGATTTTCTAAATACATAAAAAAGGTGTTAAAATGATAAATCTACATTATAATTATAAAATTATAAATAAATAATAATCATTTTCGATTCTAAACAATTATAATTATCAATAACAGCTTTCTGATGTTAAATTTTATAAAACTGACTGCTGCATAAAGATTAAAAATTGTGTTGACCAGATATCTTACACAATATTTGGAAAATATAATTAGCAATTATGATATTATGTAATAATCACGACAGTTATAATTAAGTGATAAAAATTGATTAAAAATTAACGGATGAAATTATTTGCTGATATAAAATATTAAAATGTTTATATAGCAGATATTTCACTTAATGTTAGAAAAATATTTTTGAAAAGCTATTATAGAAAAACTATAATTGGGTGACAAGGGTAAAGAAATAATTTTTAGAAAATAAAAAATGGAGCACAGTTTAAAATCATATAAAATATTAAGTGAATTTCAACTCTAATTCTTTAATTCATATAATCAGTGATTACTTTTAAAAGTAAAGATTAAAAACATGCAATAATATTTGTAATAATATTTCTGATTCACTGTTTTTTTCTTAGGTAACTTAAATATTCTTACCAATAATTTGTTTCCATTACAGTATTTTAGATAGTGACTTTGTATCTAAGCAAATATAATGATAAAATTTAACAAAAGAAAATAACACAAATTATTTATTTGATTCCCGTGAATATGAATATAGACATATTAAAATACCTAAGTTAAATATTATTTTGAGGAAGAATTAGTTTCTTCTAATTCCTCTTTGACAAACATGCAGTTTACTGTCAAAACTGTTTATTATTTGTAAGTATTGATATTAGAAGTGTAAAACACATGAAATAATTTTAAAGATTCTAATAACGATCTTTAAAATAAATATATGCAGTTGAATAGCTTCAATTAGATAAAAAAATATCCATTATGGAAGTAATTTTATTTTAAATATTTTAATAGAAAAATTTAGTTTTTTGTATTAAAATATTCGGGTTTTTTTTCTTTCAATTTATATTTAAACAGTTATTATCCAATTAATCATGGAATTCTGAATCCAAATTTTTTAATGAAGCGAATAATTTCTTTTTTGAATGGTTTTTAATAAAATAGTGGCGCAAAATTTTATAGTGCGTCAATTTTACTCGCCAAAAATGTTAAGATGTTTTATTTTATCCAAGAAATCTAACAAATGGTGAACGATTCTTGCTTATTTTATTTTTCAGTTTTATTTGCAATTCCAGTAGTAACAGAAACTATAAGTGGGCATAATGGACTCAAGAGTAAATTAATTTCCTTTGATAAAGAAGTTTTATTTAGCTCTGATGCAGTAATAATTACCTTTCAGGCTTCTCATAACTTTTTTCCAAATATTATAAAAATTGAATAACAAAACATTAAGCAAAAAATTCTAAAATGGGAATCAAAGAATCTTCTGTAAGAAAAAGAAACTCCGTAGATATAATAATGACTTTCAAAAACTTTTTGCTAAGCCAAAAATAGATATTTCTGTAAAAAATAGTGAAAAATAAGATTTAATATAGTTCCAATGTAACAGAATATGTCTTTGAAGTAAAAGGAAGTGAAATTTAATTCTGAAGGGGACTGAAATTTCTGGTTTCGTTTAAAATCGTGTTTTGTTAAAATTAGGCTTAAAAAATCCCTAAAAACCACCTGAGCATTGAACATGGACAGGAACACAACAAATTCTTCCCGATTAAGAAATATGCGGATGTAATAAGAGTATTTTCTTGCCATAAGTAAAAATAAAATTTTAGTTTTATCTACTCACATTCATAAAATATTATTTTCTAAGATATTAGATAAGATTTAGAATAAATTTTAGTTATATATTATATATGTAAAACATTTTATGATAGAATGTTGAATAAATGAGGTTTTAAATTATATTATTTTGAAATATATGTTTTCTAAATCAAAAAATTTTGTTTTGTTATCTAATAATTCATATAAAATTTATTTTTTAATGTGCTTATCATTTAAAATGATAAAATATTGCATAACAATTTGTTTTCCTTTTTAAATTTAATTTTAAAAATTAATAATCTTAATGTAATTTTACCATTTTAATAAGTAAATAAAATTATGTAAATAAGGATGTAAATAAAATTATTTACTTTTTTAATCTTTCATAGATCCCATAGCCTTTAATTATTTCTTATTATATGCTATTGAAAATCCTTTCATTTCCATTTATAAACATCTTTCTTATTTACAATATAAATTTAAAAAATGAAAACATGCATATGCTTAATGGTGTTTCGAGTCAATGTAAATAATTTCATCATTGATTAATATAAATAGTTTTCTTTGAATAAAGCAATTTTATCAAGTACACATTACCCTTATGGAACATAATAATTCACAAAAGTAAATATTTTATAATAAGAATTCTTTTGGTAAATCATTGGAAACATTTAATTTTATATAATTTATATATTTTCGTATTTATAAACACCATATAATTATTCTACCGCCATCCAACTTGTCTAGTGGTCAGCGTGCCTGACTGTGGATAGGGAAGACCTGGGTTTGAATCCCAGTTCGGCCATGGATGTATTTCCTCTCTCTGTCTATCCTGTCTTTGTATGAATGTTTGACTACCCTATAAACGGGTCCCTATGGTATGTGTGTACTGAGGAAGTTAGACTTCACACCAAAATAGGGTTCAGTTGGAAAAGTGGAGCAGCGCGACCCATATTGCCAGCCTGGCTGGCACACGACAACAACAACAATTATTCTATCATTTGTGATAGAATAATTATATCTTTTCATACAACTATTCTATCACAAGTGTTTAAGAGGTTCAAATATTCTTTCTGATTTCAAATAAATGTTCGTATATCAAAAATGACGATTAAATATAGTTAACATTTGTGTAATTAATTTATAATTTTCCTGTTAGATTCTAACAGATATAAGGTTTCTCTTCAGAAGTAATAGTTTTTAAATAAACAAGGACGCAAAGAATTTTTTTAGAAAAACAGAGTCGATGTTTCATAAGTAACTAAGTTTGAAGACAATGTTTTTTTGATAAATTAAATCTTAAAATTAAATTCATTTTCTCTCTTATCCATGCCTACATTGATAACTGTCATTATGTATCAAGTGCTAAATTTTTACATACTTGATTGTTTTATTTTTAATAATTTTATTTAATTTGTTTATTTAAGATTTTATTTGATGCAAATGTTTCTTTATTTAAAATTAATTATTTGAACTCACTAGAAATTAAATTCATCTCTTATACTTTCACTCACTGGGAGCCTTCTTTAAAATGTAAAATTACACGACGTAGGAATAATAAACAAACTTAAATTCTTTCAAATGTAAAAGTAATGTATATGCATAGAATAGCATATTTAGTCTTTAAAAATTATTTGTTGTAGTAATTTAATGTAATTAACTATTTAAATCTTACATTTTAAATTATCGAATTATATTAAATCATCATAACTCAAAACATACAGATGTGTAGATTTCTTGTTAATAACAACAGGTTGCAACATTTAAAGTCTGCTAAATATATAATAGAAAACGAAATCAATATAAAATATATATTATATTAATCTTGAATTCATTAAAAATATTACCAAATTTTGCACTTATATTCACTACCTATTTTTGACTTTTTTTCCAATAACGGGCACAAGAGGGTTGAATCCTATGCCACAACAAGGCCGGAAACTGCTACTCATTTGTCATTAACCAGCGGGCACCTGTGAACCAAGTCACGGAGGCGAGTAGCGTTACCCGCGTCATACCACCACAAACCCGTTTCTAAGGTGGGCCACATTCATACATCATCACGGAAGAAAGGTTAGAGAAACACAGAGAGAACAGAGAAAGAAAGTGACATCCATGCCCGAACTCAGAACCAACAGCTATTTTTGACTTAAGGTAACAAGAACATGGATATTAAACCTGATATTTATTTTTGTAAAAATTTCTGAGATAAATTTATTATCATAAAAATGATATGAATATGCTAAAGAATTTAAGCAGTGACTTTAAAATAACACTCTAACTTTTAAAGTAACTATTTTTATATGAAGTTTTACTAGCAATATGCTAAATGTTTAAAAATAAACTGTAAATACTTTTCACAGGTCTCTAAGAAAAGATCCAAAATAAAAAAAATTATAATCGAAACAATTTATCTTGAAACCGCTGAAACCTTTAAATTAAACAGTGCAATTTATCTGCATTGATATTTTGGCCCTTAAATGCATTATTACCTTTGTGTTTATAAAAATCCGAAACCCGATAAGTTTATAGTATAGAAAATTATAATATAAAATTTGCATTCGTCTTTTTATTTATGATCTTTATTAAATTAAGGTTTCATTTTATAACATTATGGGATTCGTATTAAAATCTTAAAAAGTTAAACCATTTGTATATAATTTTTAATAAATTGATAATTGTGCATTAGAATGCTTTGATTTCAAACATTAAATTAATTGATATAGTTCCTAACTTGATATTCAAATAAATGAAGTATTAAATGAAATATTTTGCAGTTTTTAAGCTTAATTAGATATAAAATACAAAATAATTAAAAACATTATAACTCATTATTAGCAAAATAATGTTTTGCTGACCATAAATAATAAAATTGTGACTAATATTAAAATAATCAAACTAATTTAATTACAATAAGGGAAACTTACACTATTCTTTTACTAAATAAATTTTTTAATTAAATATTTTCAAAAGTTTAGATTGCTATCCATATAATAATACAATTATTTAAATAAAAAATGACACAGATGCCGCATAATCCATGATCCCAAATTCTGGGATAGGTGATTTTTTTGGCGGATTTTCTTATGTATCTGGTAGCCTCGTTTTTAGTACGTCATACATATAGAGACTTATAAGAATTATGCAGAAAATTCTATTTTGGTAATCCTTGTATTTAAGTCATCGCGCATGTTACGATACGTAATCTTGGCAACATTTCTTCATCGCCCAAAAAATTCAGAATTCGGAATCATGGATTATACTGCACTAGTGCCTAAAACATTCTAGCAAATGGAGTGAGTTTTCTCTTTCTTATCCACTGTGTAATTGCGTTCTGGGAGGACTTCATAGATAGAGAACCGTATCCATGTGTCGAAGGTGAAGGAATTGAGAAAACTCCCAGTATCCACCCCAACAGGTGTGCATTCCTAAGCAAAAATGCAACATCCATCTTCCGTTGTTTAACAGCGAATGGAACTGAAATCGTGTGCTTTCATTCGAAAGAACAGTGGTGTCCTAATACTCAGCTACAGTGAGATGTATAAAATACTTTAAATGTCATAGACACACTGCGTTATGAAATGATGTTAATTAATTCATAACGCAATGCCAATGACACTTAAAACATCTTAAATATCTTTCTGTAGCTTGTTATTGTTATTGTTACTTATCTCAGGTTGTCTAGTTAGGGTAGACAACCCCGATAAAACCAAAAATATCTAAAATGTCTAAAAATTGTGATGGGTCTCCGAAGAACATCATCTTTCTTTAAAATTTAGGCAGGTTAAGATATGTCCAGGAGCAGGCCAATATTGACGGAACACCAAGGACAGTCTGGAAATGTCCTTTGCCCCTGCTGAAAGGTGATTCTTCTCGTGCGCCGATCTGGCCAATAAACCCGCTCTTTCATTCCCATTTACTCCCACGAGTGAAGGGATCCATTGAAAATGCAGTGTGTGTTCGGGTGGCAGTCTCTCAAGAAGATTTAGTATGTCCAGGCTGGTTTGATCGCCAACAGTGCTCCAATTTAAAAGATGCTGGATTGAAGCACGACTATCAGTCAATATCCACATATCCCTTAATTGATCCTCCACCTCTACTGCATAATGTAAACCTCTTCTAATGGCTATTAGTTCCGATCTAACCACGGAACAATAATCTGAGTTTCTTATTTTAAATTCTAGTTCTCCGAAGACTGTGTTTAAATGTACTATCGCAACTACCCGTGACTCCCCCACACCTTTACTACCATCTGTATAAATTTTCAAAGAACATGGAGGGATATTATGGATTGTTTCAAGTGCCAGTTGCTTAACGAGAGCCGGAATCTTTCTGTAGCTTAATGTAGGATACTACTCTTTAGAATGAAAAGTCACGATCTCGATTCAAGCCACTGTTAAACAATGGAACACAGCATCTAAGGCCTTCTAGGAGCATTCTTATTCACGTGTCGAGACTCAGGAATCTCGGAACTTTCCTTAGCATACTTTAATTCCCTTATAATTCTTTGAGAATTATCACAAATATTAAATTTACCAAATAGAGTAGAATTAAATGTAAATTAACTTTCTGAGAGAAAGGAAAGTTTGAATAGTAAATTTGTTCAAAATGCCTTCTCTCTTTACATTATTACAAATGTTGAAAGCTTAAGAAAACTGTAACCATAACAATGTCGAATTACGTTCTTTGTACACTAAAAATATTAATGGTAGCAAATTTTCTTATCTTGTAAATACAGGGTGATCTTCTTTAAAGTGACTGTGTTTGGAGCGTCTTGTAGCGCGATTTAATATAGCCTAAATGACACCAAACTTGGTATTTAGACTTATCAAGACATGGGAAAAAATATTTCGTAAAAAAATTAGTTCCAAAAGTCACCGCTAGGGCATTTTGTGATACTGCTAAAGTTTACAAAAACGGGAATTAGCACAAAACACGGGTATCAAAGAAAAATGCAATATGTTGTGCAATGACAGTGCCAGTAATAGGGTCTATGAAAGCAAGTATTAGACAGCTCCAACAAATAATCTCAGCTGCAGTAAATAAGCTCCAGTGGCCATGCCTCTCATGTTACCGGAACGTGCGTTTATGTTGGTGGAGTATCAAGTTTGTCTATTCTAAAGGACAACATAGCAAAGACAGTGCAGAATATTCCATCGTGATATGTTTTACGCACGGATGTGTAATACGTTGTGCACAGAATGCACGGTGTTATTTCTGAGAACGGAGCTTACATTGAATGTGATCTAATTCCTCACCGGGTAAGTTAATATAGTAAATGATACATTAATAATTTAACTATACGATTGTATGTTTTAGTATTTTTCTTTTCTCACATTTTATACATTTTAAAGCGCAATAAAATGCCCTTGCGGTGATTTTGGGAACTAAAATTTTTTCACGGAATCATTTTTCTCGTGTCTTGATTAGTCTAAATACCAAGTTTTGTGCCATTTCGGATATTAGATCGCACTACAGGATTCGCCAAACACTGTCACTTTAAAAAAGATCACCCTGTACTTAAACATGAGTGCCTAAAAGTACGGTTTCTTTTTTTATGACATCAGAAAAATATAAAGTTTTCATCAATGTACTGAAACAGTACAGCGTGATTGATGAAAAAGCTGTAAATGTCATCCGGATATGTAAGTCTTCCTCTTACTCTTCCTACCTTAGAATTTCTTCATTCATAATATCTTTCTGCAGAAGTGGGATTTTCTTTCACTATTTACTTATATTTTGCAAAGCAATCTCAAAGTTTTTGTTTTTTCTTTCCTTTTATCCAAATATTTCTGAGTTCTGTTTGATATACTTTCATCGTATTCTTATCTTTTTCAGCAAAACATTCAATTTATTTGTTTGAATTTATCTTCTGTAAACTCTATCACAACAAACAGTAAGACGCAACATTGATGCATCAGCTACAGTTGAAAAATATTTCACTGATTTTAAAGCGAGGGAGTTTTTTTTAAATTTTAAATCAAATTCATTGATAGCGTAGATGCTAAATACGAATATTTTTTATTAACAAAATTGAATTTTAATAAAATCCAATGCACATATAATAGAAATACAAAACAATATCTACGAAGACATAGCTTGTTTAGGACATGGCACTAAATAAATAAATAAAATTTTCACAAGGGTTTTAAGTTTATCATTGAAATTATTAAGATTTATCATAAAATTCAATTATATTCTAATTGTAATTCATAAAACACATTAGACAATTCCTCGGTTAAAGTAATAGTTATGAATACCAACTCTGTGGAAGTAAAATAAATTTATGCATAAATGATTAATTTTGAAATACAGATAATATAAGTTAAGTAAATTAAATAATAACGTAACAGTTAATGAAATAAAAAATTAATAATAGTTATGAAAGTTATTGAAAAAAATTCAACAATTTTCAAAAATAAAAATATTTTGCATATTGCAAACTTTCTTTCTTAAATACAATGCCTAAACTTTAAACCATGTAATCATGTAATAGTAGATAAAATGAACTACATTTTATTGATAATTTTCTCAATATTTTTAAATGTCAGAAAATCAAAAGGAAATAACTTTTAATTGAAATCAACTAACTGTTCAGAAGCTTATTTATTCAGATAAATTTATTGACATAAAAATTAATTTATGAAACATATTTAGAACTTGAATTAATATGTTTGAATTTTAAAGGATACAAAAAATGATAAAAAAGTTTATATAGACCTTCATTGAAATAGACTTTCATTTTTCATTACTCATTTGTTAAAATTAATTATGTTAAGTTTTAAGCAATGTAATGGTTGATTATAGAATAATTTTAAATTTTTACCGCTTTGTAAATTTGTACATTGTTTTTAAAGCAAACTATTTTTGTTCTTTTATCTTCTAATTTTCTTTAAAGTTTAATTTAAATCTAATTATTTATTCTTTAAGAATTATTGATATTATCAACCCAAATAAAATATTTGTAAATAGTATATTTATGTAATATAATTAAAATTAAAAAGTATATTTATGTAATAAGGTATTTCGAAAGTCAATTTTAAAGTTAATACACAAATGCGCAATGTTATTTGTTAGGTTTTATAAATGTAACATTAATTCAGAAATTGTAAGATGAAGAAATTTTAGGATTATTAAGGTTCATAGATAAAGACTGATTTAAATTGAATCAACTAATTTTAATACTTTAAATTAATACCTTAAACAGAATAATAGCAAACTTAATATCATTTTCTTCATTATTTAAAAATAATAAATAATACATTTGTATTCATATGTGCACTTCATAAGACATTTCTGGAATTCTTTCATATAACTAACGGAATATATATATATATATATATATATATATATATATATATATATATATATATATATATATATATATATATATATATATATATATATATATATATATATATATATATATATATATATATATATATATATATATATATATATATATATATATATATATATATATATATATATATATATAAATATATATATATATATATATATATATATATATATATATATATATATATATATATATATATATATATATATATATATATATATATATATATATATATATATATATATATATATATATATATATATATATATATATATATATATATATATATATATATATATATATATAGTTGAAAAGTTTTATTTCGCTATTTATGCACCCAAACAAAAAGAGTGAGTGAGCAAAATAAAACTGACAGTTAAAAGTGTACTTAAAGGCACTGACCACTTCCTTGATGCGTATTAATTTTTAAAAGAATAGAAATTGTAATGTTTGAAAATGAAATTTTTTAGGCATTGGAAGAAAAGGCAGACTTTTAGATAAGTTGCACATACTGCGACAGGAGTGACAGCTTTCAGATTGATAATGAGCTTTTAATGGAAGTTTGAGCATTTATTTTTCCTCCTTATTTGTTATAATTACAACATGTTTAAATGTCTAATATTTAATTTAGTTAAAATATAAATTGCTAAAAATCTAAAGAATCTTATGGCTTTTGTTTACTAATTTAAAAGAAATATCTGTTTCTCTATAAATTGTTGGACTTTTATGCCAGGTAACGCATGTTATTCAATAAACGCGAAGATTTTACATGGTTCAAAAGTAACATATGGCATACAGTTTGCTATTATAACATTAGGCTGAATATTTTCAGACTCAACTGAATTATTAAAATTAAGCCAAATTTGACAATCATGGTGAATCTCTTTTAAATTAATTTGTTTAACTCTTCAAAAGTTTTAGCAAAGTGAAAGTCTTAGTATTAGATACTCTTAGTCTTAATCGGCAAAAGAAAATTACAGCAATAATCTCAATTTTTCAGAAATGTCCTAGCAAATTTTTCAGGACAGTTAATGATAATTTTCAATTAATTACTTTGAAATAAAATCCCTTCAAGATTGTTAAAAAAAAGAAAATAACCATTAAAATTACCATTATATAATTACCATTAAAATTACTTATAGCTTTGTTTCATTGACCCAAATAGGAACAACTTATAATGAACATATACAGTAATCCCCTGTATTACACGATAACTTGGTTCCGCGTTATTGTAAAACGCGTTCTACGAGCATTTTCGTAAAACGCATATGGTACTAATGATTCGCATCTAACTTTTCTCGTTAAAGAGGGTTTAAATCTAATACTAAGCAAAAATTATGTTATAAACGAAATGTGTGTATGTTTTATTAAAATCAAATTTAGAACATTTTAAATGAAAAAAAGCTTAAACATATGTAACTAAAAACAGTTAATCACAAATGAATCAAAAAAATTTCAAAAACAACATGATTACATGTTTATTTGCTAAAATAACGTCCAGAAATAACGAGCTATCTGAAATAACGTCACACTTCATTTTTAGCAGAATGTTCAAAGGTCAATAATATAATTTAATTTAATTTTATAAGAAGACAATCAACACAATGTGCAAAAGTACGTAAAATCGACTTTGAACTGAACAAATCATTATAAAATTTGCAGTACAGAAATTAAATGTTGGGACTCAAAGCATTACTTGGGCGAATACACTTGTTATACCAGGGACATAAAATCCTGTTTATACCAGGTAATATAAAATTGCGCTATAAGAATACTAATTTGAGTTAAAAGAAGAATTATTGTACTCTATAATTTTACAACAGCCATATTTTAGAGACATTTGTATATATAAGTGAAACAAAAAGCTTAATTTACTTCTCGTTTAGTAATTATAAACACACTTATATATTTTATAGCCATAAGTTTTCAGAGTATTTTCGGAAAAATTTAAAGACTTTAAATACAGACTCTTATAATTGTTACTAAAAAATCTCAATAATAATTAAAACTCAAAACATTGCTGTAAATTCGAATAAATTTTTAAATATTATTTGCTGTATTCAATTTGCAAATTCTTGAAATTTGACATTTAAAATGTATGGAATATTAATTAAAGCCTTAAGAAACAAACTAACAAAGAAAAAAAGCAATACTCTATTAGGCTTAGCTTTCTTAGCAATACTATCTAATTGTAAAATAAGTTTAACCCCAGTCAGAAGTAATTCTGACTAGGGTTAAATTTATTTTACAATGAGAGAATCCATTAGATATATGGGTGTGTCAATTTTGTGACTCATAATTTTTGTAGAAATTTTATTACTTAAAAGAAAATTATTGAGATTATTATTTATAAATTTGTTTTCACTTTACAATTTATTAACAATCTAATACACACACACACACACTCACAGATACATACATACATACATATACATATATATATATATATATATATATATATATATATATATATATATATATATATATATATATATATATATATATATATATATATATATATATATATATATATATATATATATATATATATATATATATATATATATATGTGTGTGTGTGTGTTTGTATATATCATTGATAACCGTTTAAACCTTTAAGAGTTGTCTTTTACCAATTTTTAAAGATTAAAATTATTTTGTAATTCAATTAATTTTTTAATGTTTTTGTTTTCGAATTCCTTTTTTTACAACTTTTTTACAAATTCTATCATTATCAGGAGATAAAAATTTAATAAAATTAGGTTATTATCTGTTTTATATACTTAAACGTTTAATAACTTAAATACTATTCAAAACTTGTTAAAAGTCTGCTTGTTTTGTCCTAAAGTTTGTTTGAAATTAATTATATAGGATGTTAATATCAATATCAATATTTGTATGAATATTTTCATGAATATTTGAATACAGATATTTAATAGCTCAAATTTTAAAATTCCATTGAAACATCTATTCTGAAGAAAAGAATTAAAGAATTATGTTGAAATTATTTCTTTTCTTTGCTTTGATAAACGGTCTCTTGTATATGATGAATGCTATATCAGATCTTCAATATTTTCCTTGTTAAATCATGATTTTAGAAGTTTTTCGCTTTTTAGCATAAACTAGGATTTATGCTCAATTTCCATCGCATATTTTTACTCAAACTATCCAATGTCTAATGAAATTCATCGCCATTTAAGTTTTGTGGAATAATAAGTATTGTATTATCGATAAATAATGTTAAATGATTGTTAAAATGGTTTGAAATGTGAATAATATATTGCAAAAATTACACTTGATAGAGTTTAAGCTCCTTCAGAATATTATACAACATTATTTAGGAAGATCTTTTGTGTCTGTCACTGTGTGTTATTTTATTTTGATAGGAGAAGTTAAATTAAGCTACTATATATATATATATATATATATATATATATATATATATATATATATATATATATATATATATATATATACATATTGATATATATATACACATTGAATGTTCGAAAAAGTAGAGGGATGTAAAAAAATATACTCCAGAAACCTTGTTTTAACGCCTTTATTTATCAATATGGATACACATAATAAAGTTGAAGAGACGTGTTAAGTGCATTCGGGTGCTTCCGTTATAAATTTCAAGTTAAATAAAATGATTTCCCCGAATAAAGAGATTTAAATCCTAAAGTAATTAATTTAAAATGAATAGTTTTAAGTAAAAATTAACTGAATTTTCAAAACTATACAAGCATATGTTAGTAAATATTTGTGTTACCAATATATGAATTCAATATTAAAATCGAAAGAATACATTGTAGACCACACAAATATAACTTTTGGCAATAATATTTTAAATGTCAAAACTCCAGATATTCAAAAGTTTAAATTTTTATTTCCTATGAAGCCACACTTGTGTAAAAATGAAATATTGACCAATCTAATATTCCAGAGATTTTATATCCGAAACTTAAGATATTTTCATTATTTTCCCATTTATAAGATTTGCAGTACAAAGCAATAGTATCACAAACTTTGAACAAAGTAAGAAACTTAAAAAGGAAAAGCTTAAAAGAATAAAGAACAATAATCTAACTGATTAAGAACCGAAAATAGTGAAAGTATAGTTAAAAGAACAAAACCACTGTTTCTATAAATAAAGTAAATTTTTCTTTTAACATACATATCTACTTTGTTGGGCAGGTGAGCTCTGGATTATAACTTAAGGTTAAAAGATTTGGAATACTTGCTTATGAATAAGTGAATCGTATTTGTGAACCTCGCTTACGTGACGATGACACACCTGAGTTATGGCCCTCTTTTAAATACATATTTTTGAATACATATATTTCTTTTAACATTAATATTAAGATTAATAAATTATAGGATCAGACTTGTTGACATAATAAAACTATACACCCCGTTTTTGTAACACAGTAATTAATACTTCTTAGAGTTGGGTTTGTATATCAGTGTGCACCTCTGCTTTTATCAGCATTTTGTACTACTAACTCCAAACCCAATGTTTTCTAGTTCCAGTTGCTCGGGTTACCCACTTTATTAATAAAGTCCGATAACCATTTAATGGAGTCTAGGTGTAACTTTCTAGTATGGATGATGCCTAAAGAAGTTCATCTAGGGAGGGCAAGAGCCTCGCATTCGTAAATGATATGCTTGGCCGTTTCTCTTGCGTATGACATTTCCTGCAGATAGGTTCTTGCTGAAACAGTCCCATTTTATGGAGGTGTTTTCTGAAATAGTAGTTGCCCAGTTATGAAGCCTACGATTAAACGTATCTTCTGCCTAGAGCATCTTAGAATTTCAGAGGCAATCCTCGCTCATGATCCACAGATCATACTTTTGTCGTGGGTTTGACCAGGAGTGTTGAGCCAAGCTTCATACATCTTCCGTTTTTCCCATCTAAGAACATTGGTTTTTGCGGTCTTCAAATTGATCCCACAAAAAGGTTCTGCACCGATGGGAGCAAAAGACGAACCTTGTAATTAGTATTTACTCATTTCCATGAAAAGTTGAAAACCAATTATGTCAAAGGGAAATATATGATAACTGATAAATGCAGTTGACAAAAATGAGTGTAAACAAAATAAATTGATTGTTTATCGAAATCTCAACGAAATAATTAAAAGTAAAAAACTAATAATATAACTGACAAGTAAATAATAAATCATGTATGCATATGATAAAATTCATGGCAACAAATTAAATTCAATGGTCCAAAAATCTCTTCGAAAAAAAATCATAAAAGTATTCTGAAGCAAACATATATAAATTTGGTTCAAATGTTCAGAATATTCATATGATGAATTGATTCTAAATACCAATAATGCAACCTATCTAAGTGCTCAGTAATATTATCTAATGTTAATGTACCTTAATGCTCTGATTAACACGGCCAAATCACATGGTTTCAGTACTCCTAAGTGTTTAATAACTTATCAATCATTAAATGCCATTAGAATCATTAGTTTATCATGGATTAAGATTATTGTTGGCTTGCACACTACGCATATAAGATGTCTAAGTTAATTTGTTTAAATGTGCTTATGCATTTTATTTTATATAATTCTAATAACATTCGATTCTTAATTTGATTTTAAGAACACAATTGCCAAAAATTATATTCTCTTAATTTTCTCAAGCAATTTAAGGTGAATTAAATGATATTAGAAGTTAACTTATTAGAAATATCAATGCAAATGTGAGTCTGTATTTTTCAGTTTTTTATTTGTGCTTGAATTAGGAGAAATAACACTATTTTAAAATTAATCTTTACTAAATATTTTGAAAAGGCAATAAAAATATCTTATATTCATCTTTCGCAGTTAAGATATAATTTAGAAATGCATTTTTCTAATTAATATATTTTTTTAAATTAAACTTTTCGCTTTTTATTAAACATTATTTTTTTATAATTATCTTAATTTAAAACAAATATTTTAAGGAATTTATTAAAAAGGAAGTGTTTAAAATAGATTTTTATACACTTCCATTTCAAATGCAAGGATATCTTCAAAGTTTTTAGAATGCACGCGCGCCCTTCAAATATTTTTTATTACATTTAATTAAAGCGATCTTAAATAGTGTGGGAATCTTTTATCCATTTCGGATTTCTTTAATATGGTTTCATTTCATTCTAAGAGAGTTTTGCCCACTTTTATGTGTTTTAGACTCACTTATTGCAACCAGTTGAAAACGAATTCGTAACGCAAAGTGATTTTAATATAGATCTAAACTAATTACAATCACGTATTTAAGAATTAATTGTAAACACTGTTTTCATCTATATAATATATTTGATTATATTTACTAACGAGGTCTTAATTAGGCCGTGTATAGCATTTAATAATAATTATTTTTTATATAAAATTGAAAGTAAATATCCTAAATTTGTATGTAAACGCTATTTCATATACTACATTACACTACATCCCGCGAATGAGGTGTTAACCGATGAGAGGACAATATTTATAATACAAATAATAATACAACATGTAATACTTTTATTCCATTTGGATTTTGCTGACGTAATTCCATTTAAATATTCAAATTGTTAGAAAAATCATCTTTTAATGTCCTTTGTTATTGCTAATGTTGCAATTAGATTCCCTTATCTTTGTTCTGTTAATTTTTACCTATTTCAGACTCATTATTGGTAAAATCTAAAAGTACAGACCCAATTCAATGTATTTTTTAATTTATTTCAGATTTATATTAGATGTATTCATTTATTTTTATTATGTTATTCACTCTCAAATTCTTTATTAAATGATACTTATTATTGTATAGAACAGATTAATCTAAATTTACCTCAGAAAATCCAGAAAAACAAACTACTGATAATTGAAGTGTGAAGATATTTTTTCATTGTTACATAGTGTTGAATAAAAAGTTATGATACCGTTAATCTAGTATAATGTAATCAAAAAACTAGTTTTACTTTCATAATATAACATTTTTAAAATAAAAATCTGCTTGATGACAAAGGTATTATGTTTGTTACACTATGTATTTAGAAAAATTAACTATCAATTTGGTGTTATATTTTTAGTAATTATAATCGAATGTAACAGTAAATAATTGCTATAGTCAAAAGTAATAACTTTTTTGAACGCTGGGCACACTTGGGTGACAAACCCAATGCCACAACAAGGCCAGAGACTGCTACTCATTTGTTGTTACGCAGCGGGCACCTGTGAACCAAGTCACGGAGGTGAGTAGCGTTACCCGCACCATACCACCACAAACCCGTTTATAGGGTGGGCCACATTCATACTTCATAACAGAAGTAAGGACAGAGAAACGCAAAGAGAACAGAGAAAGAAGGTAACATCCATTATCGAACCGGGATTGGAACCCAGGACCCATAGCTCAGGAGTTAGGATCGCTAACCACTTAGCCATTGGTTGGCAAAGTAATAACTAAACATTTTTAAATAGTTACAGGAATTCTTTAAAAGTAAACTTTTCTTTGCCTAATTTTAATGGAATCTGATTTATAAATAAGAAAAACTAAGATTACATTATACTATTACAGAAACAAATATAGTAATACTGAAACTGCAAAATTCAAACATCAAGCAAAAATGGTTGAAAATAAAATACTATTAAAACTGACACAGATGTTGTATGTATACATATTATAGTGGTTCATAAATGGAAAAACGGATATGCATTAAAATGGTGCACATTGTCAAAAGTTATATGATAGAAGAACAAGAAAAAATTTGAAGTTTTTGAAAATTTAAACTGGTCCAAAGAATAGAACAGGGAATTAAACAAATGAATTTAAAAATAATTAAATAAGGATTATAGTTCAGTTATAGTTAAATCCATATTTGCAAAAAAATATGTAAAAATAAAATAAAAATTATACAATAATGCAGAAAATATGAAATCTGTTTTATTACTATGGTCCAAAAGTAAAGATTTGAAAACAATGATACTAATAATTGCTAAACATATTTAAATAATAAGAAATTATACCTTTGTAAATTTAAATAAAATTTCATGATATAGTTTTTAAAAGTAGCATTTATTTCTTGGCAATGTGAAAGTACTCTGCAGAAGAAGACATTGTAGTGGAAATACACCAAAATATTTAGAATTGATGTCTTAATACAATAAAAATTAAATTCCAAGGCTTTTATCAAAAATTTTTAGTAATTCACGATGAGTAAAAAGGTAAAAATCTGCTGATAAATTAATATTTATCTTTTTTCTGTGAAGTCTGCATTCTGTTATATCATATTAATTTTTTATTAATTAAATAAGTATAGTTAAATTTCAAGTAAAATGTTTTTTATTAATAAATTTATTATATTATAATAAAAAAGACATTATAAATAAACTTTTGAGTTATGAGCAAAAACGATGCTATATATTTGACATCATTAATAAAAATTGCGATTTTTACTCCCTGGAGCGAATTTTAAAAAAAAGAACCTATTTACAAAAATCATTGTAACATGGCTGGTATGATTGTTATTACATAGTATGCCACCCCTAGACGATGCAATACAGGCCGTACAATGCCTAGGCATGCTGAGTATCAAATTATCGATTTGAATTTGGGGAATATTACATCACTCACATCAAGCAATGCTCTCCGAAGTTCAGGTAGACATGTGGGAGGGGGTTGACGGGCTGCAACTCGTCGGCCAAGCATGTCCCATACATGCTTTATTGGATTCAAGTTCGGCTAATATTCTGGCCAGTCCATGTGGGTGACATCCTCCGATTGAAGGCATTCATCTACAATGTTTGCTCGGTGAGGACGGGCGTTGTCACCCATAAACAGAAATTCTGCAGCCATGGTGCCCTGAAACAAACGTACATGTTGTTCCAGAATGGCATCCCGATAGATATGGCCTGTCATGGTTACATTCTGAACATGCAAATTAGTTCTGGAACCCAGAATATTTCCTCCCTAAACGAACAATCTTGCACCACTGTAACGGTGTCGTTCAGTGGTGTTCTCTTCATGGTAACGGATACCTGGCCCTCTCCATATGAAAGTCCGGCGAGAATCAGACTGAAAGCTAAACCTGGACTCGTCGGAAAACATCACACAAGACCACTGTTGCGGTGTCCACAATGCATGCTCTCTACTCCAGGCTAACCGCAGGCGACAGTGGGTTGCGGTAAGTGGAACACATCTGACAGGCCTACGAGCATATAGACCAATGTGCCCTAAGGGACTGTACGTGGTCTGCCTTGAAACTGTCGTACTGATAGCTGAAGAGAGCTTACGAAACAGGTTTAATGCTGTGCTCCGTCTGTTTCTTTTGGCAGTCACTGCCAAATACCGGGCCTCATTCGGCGTTGTAACTCGGGGGCGACCTGTGCTGTATATATAAATATATATATATATATATATATATATATATATATATATATATATATATATATATATATATATATATATATATATATAATGCCTATTCTCATTACCATCATCTTTGAACCGTTGCCGAAGCTATTGGTGATTCCAAGTTCCTCGGATACTTCCAGCTGGGTGCGTCCACATTCCAGACGGCCGATAATTCTACCACGTAAAACATCATCCAAATCCTTTCTTTGGGCCATAACTATGCGGTCATTGCACTGAAAGGCTTTTAAAACGCTTGTGAATAATTTAACTTCTTTGCAATCATTCCTTATATACCCTCTCTCTTACACTCTCATTGTGGTGTACTATCGGCGCCATCTGGTGGTTTCTTGTAATTTACATATTATTTTTCAAGATATGTGTGATAATTCTACATGTGAAATTTTGATTTTAGAGTTCAATTTCTGTGTAATTCTGAATTATCCTTAATTTATGGACATGAATGCAAATTATCCAAAGGATTATTTGCTTACACTGCATGTTTATTCAATAGCTACTTTGTCATATTTTTATATTTATAATATTTCAGTGAAATGTTTTTAAGAAAGTAACTACAAAATTTCCTACAGAAAATGAACAGATTATAAATATTTTTTACATTGAATCATTTAAGCAGAAAGTGGTGATGCTGAAAGTCTTTTCTTTTACATCGATATAATGAGAATTAATTCTATTAAATCATCGAGTAAAAAATTATTTTGTGATTTAATGACTTGATTTTGTGCTCATAGGCTAAGGTTTAATTGACTCGATGCCGTTGAAAGTGATATAAAAGCTTTATATATGGGACTCTAAAAAAGTATCACCGTGGATAGAACCAGATGGCGTAAATTGATTGGGAAGGCCTTCGCCACCATCAAGCTTTAAGGTCTAGAAGATAGAGTATAAATGTGGTGCAAATTTAAAACGATTATGTGTGTAAACATGAATTGCATGCAATTTGTACATAATATAAATAATAACACATAATTTTATTATTTGTTCACCGAATTCTTTGTTAAGTTTGAGGTTTTCATAACTTATTCTATAAACGATGAAACAAGTATATCTATTCTGCTCAAATTGAAAATGATCTGCCAAGACCATGATGTACATCTCCAATGGATTCCATCCCATGTAAATATTATTGGCAATGAGACCGCAGATCGATTGGCCAAAGAAGGCAGTGAGGAAGATACACCCACTGATTCATCACTTAGATACCAGGAGCTTTACTCTAATGAAAAATCTAGACTACATTCAATCTGGCAAATTCCACACTCGCAACAATGGTTCTCTGGAACATCTCCTGGAACACTTCTGGGAATAAAATGTGACCAAAAATCTCAGACTACCTTGGCCAGATTCTCAAGTGGACATCTAAAATTTTTATCGTTTGAATGTGGTTCAAAAAAGTATCCCACTTGTAAAAAATGCTGTGACCATCCAGCCTCACCGAAACATATTCTGGATTGAGTCGGACTTTCCCGGGAGGATTTATCCTCAAATCCCCTGTTAGTCATCGACATTCTGACTGTCAACATTTATTGGAGTTGATCGGACAAATGTCAGATCTTTAAAGAAGATAAACCACAACATGATTTATTTTGCGAATTACAATTTTCCTATGACGATGTGCTTCACTATGAAAATTTTTGACATGACTTAATTAATTTGACAAGTTGAAAATATTAACTAATTATGTGTTACAATCACATTTTGAAATTTATCTAGAAAAGTTAAATTTTTTATGTGTTACAATCTCATATATCTTAGCTATACATTTGAACCATAGTTGACAGTTGAAGAATTAGCGGAAATACATTCAGTTCAACAATTCTAGGGTTTGACGTCTATCTTGTAGTGGATGGGTATAATGGTTCGATACCCGTTTAAAAGCGTAGTTCCAAGCTGATTAAGAATTAAAATGGAAAACAGTTGATTCAGAAATGAAACAGATATACCAAATAAAGATAAATAAAATGCTCTTGTGAAATATGTAAATCTCTCCCAAAATATTAAATTATTTTTTAAAGATGATACTATTCTTTTGGGTTATTATGAAAACCACTATAAGATTTAATTTAAAAATTATATACATTAGTTACATTATTTTCCATTAAAAATCTTTCATTTTTTTTAAAAAAGAAGAGGTTACAATTCAAAACATTTTAAATACATCAAAAGGAATTTGCAATTTTTAATATATAACATCTAAAATTATTCTCAAATTAAGGTAACTATTGAAGTTAATAGTAGCAAATGGAAAGAAGTACACAGAAAATGTTTTTAAGACATACATATCGTACAGCTTCCTTTTCAATGTGATTTCGTTTTTCGATGAATAAGATCCAATGTACACAATAACTGGGTAAGAATACAACAACGGATAAACAAATTTGTTTCTTATTATTTTTGGCATAAATAAATGCGCATTTTTAAATTGCACGTATTCTCAAATATCTTCTTCATTTACCATTTTCTTACTGTCATTTTTTTATACTCTTTCCATGGTATTTCAAATTACTTTTTTCCACAGACTTCATTGGCTTACTATATTTGCATATCAAATAAATACGTCAAAAATCCCTTATTTTTTTCCATATATTTATCTATCAAATACTGTTATATCATAATTTAAACTGAACACTGATGAGTTTTTCTAGAAATATCAAAAAAAAAAATTGAACATCAAATATTGACGATTTTCAATAATTTATAATTTAATTTACAAAAAGCAAATGATTACATTATTTTTCAAAATATTTTAAAAAGTGATGCAATCACTTTAAGATATTACATAATTTATGTAGTACAAATGAATAATTTTCTTTAATTCTTTCAGAGAACTTATTACTAAGTTTTAAAAATAAAAATAAGTATTTGATTCCCTGATGTTTATATCTCAGAATTTAACTAATTTAAATAAAATGAAAGTGAGTGTTGAATCTATTTTATAATTTCTTTACTTTAGATTTATAATAAAATGAAAATTGTTGAAATTATTATGATAAATTTTTACCAATACTATAAAAAGATAATTCAAAGTTTTTTATAGTCTAAATAATAATGGTTATTATCTTTTGTTCTCCACATTAAAATATAAATGATTAAATTCTTAAATAAATTATAAAAACCTATGGTTTTATTTAAAAATTATATTCTGTCAGTAAAATAATTTTTATGAAGTTATATTTGATTAAATATTGCATTTTTATGTCTTGGAGAAAAAACAAAAAAATTGCTAATAAATATTTTTTCTTTTGAAAAGTTTTAGTTGCTTTAATGTATATATTAAAATTAATTATTTTCAAGAAATGCCTGACAAATTATTCAGATAAAAGTAATTAAATTTTACAAATAATAAAATATTAAATTATTACACTGAAAAGTTTTAAATCAGATTTTATGAAAAAAAAACGAAAGACGAAATTAGTGCAAAGTTTTATATTGAAGTAATTTTATGAAGAACATTTCTCCGTTACAATTAATTTCCCTGAACTGTTCTTTGAATAATTTAAATAATTGATGTAAATCAGATGCTAAAATCTGTCAAATTAAAAATGAAATTAATTCTTGATTTAAGCAGATTTCTTACTTAATTTTACCATTAAAGAATCCTAGCTAAAAATCTAAATATTCAGCAATATTTTATTAAGTTAATAAGAGCAAAACTCATTAAAAATTTAAAATTACTCATTAAATAATCTTCTTTTCTACAATGAGTGTAGAATACATTTATAAAATTTCGACTAGTTGATTTTAATTTTATTACATCATGAAATTATGTTTTAAGTGTTATAAATGGCAAGTTTAAGCATCTTTTCTCTATTCTTAATTACAAGTATATAAATGATAAAAAATTCAATTTCTAATATTTTATTTACAAAAACAATTATTTAATGGTAAACTTAAGTAGTCAATTGGTTGTGCATATTTTAAAATAAAGTATTTTATTTAAATAAGGCAAATCATTCCTTATTCAGACTAACATAGATACCAAATATGCCTTGAATAAAGGAACAAATGGATTTCTTAAATTTATTTAAATGATGCAGCTCAAAATTCCTATTTTTGTTTACTTTAAATCAATTTAAAATTAATTAATTTATTTAAATTTTATGCTAAATTTTCTTTATAATGTTACATATTTAAATTTTACAAAAATAAAATTGCGAGCTTATACTTTACATAGATTCATAAAAACAGTGTTTTTATTTCTTATAAAGTATGTGTGCATTTTTAATATGTGAGCAAAAAATGTAGTTCGCTTATTTTCTTAATTACATATAAATTTTGTACGCTAAATCTTTACCTTATAAAGTAATTTTTTAGGGAGTTATAAATTTAATTTTAGGAGAAAAATGATTCACGTATTTAAAACAAAAGGTAAATTTTTTTTTTGATTTCATCGATGAAAAGTTTAGTTTTATTATAATATCGGTCTAAAAGTACCGGAGACCCTTCTAATGAAATTATTTGTGGCAGATGACAGTTTGATGCATAACCAATAGTTACAAAATGTTGTTAGTAATTTTTCAGGTCCCTTTAAACGACTATGTGAGGTAACAATTATATTCAAAGGGTTTTAACGATTTTTTCTTTTTTTTAAGATGAGATCAATTAGAGAAATTTTGTACCTTTTACGGAAACAATAATCCTCTATAAGTAATGTAAGTCGACCGATGGCTGAGTGGTTAGCATTCCTGTCTCCTGATTTGTGGATTCCGGGTTCGAATCCCGTTTCGGGCATAGATGTTTCTTTCCTTCTCTGTTCTCTCTGTCCTTTCTTCTGTGTTGTTGTATGAATGTGGCCCGCCCTATTAACGGGTTTGTGGTGATATGGCGCGGGTAACGCTACTCGCCTCCGTGACTTGGTTCACAGATGCCCGCTGGGTAACGATAAATGAGTAGCAGTTTCTAGCCTTGTTGTGGCATAGGGTTCGTCACCCAAGTGTGGCCGCCATTGGATAAAAAAAGCACCTATATATATTCTTAAGAGATAAATTTACAAGCTAATCACCAATGTTATAACGATATTTTAAGTAACTTTAATGATGTATATAAAATAATTACTGTTTTATGTAAACTTTAGACACTCAAAAGATTTATAATAATTTATAACAAATGGTATAAGAAACGAAATTTTTTTCCGTTTCATTTCATGGAAAAGATTAATGAAAAAATCCGAAAAGATATATGTATGTCATAAATAATTGGCTTAAAGAGAATCAGAAAAAATCAACAAATTAATTTTTATCAACTAAAAATCTTTATAAATCAGGCATACTATCAAAGACTAGAGCTGATAACAGTCTTTCGTATAATTCATCTTAAAAAGGAAATACAATTTATTAGACATGATGTAAATTATTGAAATAGAATGCAAACAATCTGTAATTGCATATGCAATTTGTAGACGTTGAATGGAATACATTTAATTTGATATCACATAAAAATCATAGAAAATCATTGCATGATATTGCGTTTACATCTATGCTACTTTTTTTATTTTGACATATTTAATATATGCAAGCTGCAGCACTAATTGGCTTGTTATAAACGAAAGGTCATCCACTAAGAAAAATCCGCTCATGTTTTGAAATCTAACCATTCAATGCATGTTTTCTTCTATTTTATTTCCACAAGTGTTTTCAACTTGATAGTTTAAATAATATTTGTCAGTATAAAGATTTAAAATTAGATTGTTTTTAGGAAATATTTATAAGATTTACTCCATTACATGCTATCTGTCACAAAAACAATTCCACATTCATGATGTTCAGTTTATTCACTAAGAATCTGTGATAGAGATTTAATTAAAATCACTATCTCTATGTCAGACATTCACTTATAGACTACGATGGCTATCGACGTATTTCTCTTTCTGGTATAGAGAATCAATGTCATTTCACCATCAGATTTCAGATGGAACTATTTAGCCAAATTTCGAAATAATTTAATAGGTGAAAGACAGGTTTAGTATTTAGGAGTGGGCCGACTGATGGCTGAGTGGTTAGTGCTCCTGACTCCTGTCCTGTGCGTCCCGGGTTCGAATCCCGTTTCGGGCATGGATGCTACTTTCTTTCTCCTGTTCTCTCTGTGTTTCTTTGTCCTTTCTCCTGTGATGATGTATGAATGTGGCCCACCCTATAAACGGGTTTGTGGTGGTATGGCGCAGGTAACGCTACTCACCTCTGTGATTTGGTTCACTGGTGCCCGCTGGGTAACGACAAATGAGTAGCAGTTTCTGCCTTGTTGTGGCATAGGGTTCGTCACCCAAGTGTGCCCGCCATTGGAATAAAAAAATAAGTAATGTAATTGTGGACGTTAAATATCGTAACAATGAAATAAAAAGGAGGCCGAAAAGAGTCAGTGAAAACAACTGGAACTCTGGAAAGGGTAATGAAACAAAAATCATAAGAATTTGCAGAATGTAATCTGCCGTGCTTTCCAAAGTTTACCAATTGTAAATGGAATCAGCGTGATTGTTGGTTGAGAATATAAATATCTGTGGTTCCATCGCCATGCACTCTTTCATAAGCTTAATATCATTTTCCTAAAAAAGAAGTTTTGATTACTATGATGCAAAGTTCATCGTCATTGGTCTGTATACATGTAGAAAGATGCTCTTTTGAATGATGAATATCATATTAGAGCCTGGTATTTCGATAAACAACTCAAGGTATAGCGGAAGTCTGGAGAACCCTTTAGTTATGACATTTTATCAGCTGTTAGGTGTATGGTGACAGCATCATAAATCCATCACCTAATTTTTGACTTTAGGTGATCATCACCTAAATTTTGACTGCATCAAAAGTTAAACGGTGACAGCATCATAGTTTGGGATTTTTTGATGGTTTCGTTCTTAGTTTCTCTGCGAACTCTGATATTTGAGCTGTCAGGGTTTGACGCATCAAAAACTCAAAAATTTGAATGACTTTCTCTTTGTCATAGACTAAATTATATAAAATATATTTGAAAGGAGTTAGAAATGAAAGATAACTGACCATCCTTAGTATCAGTATTCATTTTAATTGGCACAAGAAGTAAACTGCAATGCCCACCTATCAAAAGCTGCCGTAAAATCTTCCCACACTTGTGCAAGCAGTTATTGATGCAAATAAGGAAACCATCTTAATATGTAAATTGGGTACTTACGTATTATCGACACCATGCCAACCTCCGGGATAACTTGCCAAATTGACAACCCTAATATCGCACGCATCTAAGGCGCTGAATTGGCAACCATACGTGCTTTCAAATTTCCCCGCTTGCCACCTTTCTCAGCCTCCATTTTCAACGAACGGATAGTTCGTTGAAAATGGCAATCCCGAACTATAAAATGCCAATCTGGGATTTACCGAATTCTAAAAAAGATACCGTTACATTTTTGCAGAAATATAACATTTCACCAGACGTTAGGAAATGTACCAACTCTCACCCGATGAAGCTTTATTTTGGGAAACAGATTTTTGGAAGTGCAACGTTGCAACGTGTAATCAACACGCGGGAAAAAGAAGTAGAAACTGGTTTGAGGAAAGCCGTATTCCGTTATTAACAACAGTAAGATTCATGTATTGCGACACCCTCTTGAGTCTTACTTGGCAGAATTCAGATGGCGACAAGACAAAGAAAACGATAAAAAAAATTGTTTGATTCCATTTTAAAAACCAGTTCGCAATATTTTCCATCAAAACGTAATTGATATATCGTTACATAAAGGTATAAGAATTATACTGATAAAAATTACTTAATATTTTTATTCATGTATTATTTATAATTTTCTTTCATACTGTTTCTATCACATTGTAGAATTGGCTCGGTCTTGTATAATGCCGCCAATATGGTTGCGATAATACGTAACTACAGTAAATTGTTACATGAAGGAATATTTCTTATTTTAATAGATATAAATTCATTTGCATTCGTAGAAGAATTAAATGTTTCATAAGAAATTATTTGATATAATATTTTAAATTTTGCATTTGATAAAACGTAATATAATTTATTTTATTATTATAAAATCAAAAAAAACATTTATTTTGTTAAGAAAAAGTTAGTTTCTAAGAGCAAAACACTTCTTTGCATAAACTATCATAAGTATTTAATGTTCACTTTATTATCAGTTTTATGAAATTTGTTGTAATTCCCAATACTTTTAGGTAACTTTTAAGGCTATATGCTTTATTAAATAAATCCCAATATTTAAAAATTCTTATGTTTCAACTATATTTGAGGTAAAATTTCTTAACAGGAAATAAAGTTAAGTAAATTTTAATTTTGTAAACAATGTAAGAAAAGTTTTAATGTAAAAGCTGGAATCAATTACATGCATTTTCTTATTTTTTTAAAAGGGAATTTTGTTTTAAGAAAGTTAATAAGAAGATCAAATTTAATTGCCAAAATTTGGTTCCAAAGATCACATTGTAATGAGAAAAATAATATAAAAGAAAATGTATCGAGAACTTCATAAAATGTTTTGAACCTTTACAAAAATAATACTTTGAACCATTACAAAAATGTAACATAATATATAAACTCTCGTACTTTTTTTAAAAATTTATCGCATTAGTATATTCTGTATACTTAATAAAATAAAATATTTATTTAAATTTAAAAGTACCAGTAGTTTATATGTTATTTGTAAATAATATAGGTCAGGCATAAATCTGTAACGTAAGCAAATGTAAAAAATGTTACGTAAATGGGGTATTAAGTTAACACTAGTAAGATAACATTTTTCAATGGTACTTTTAGCAACACGTTTTTCAATAGTACGAGATAGACACTGTTATCGGAATTTGGTTAGCAACCCCAACGTGAGACAAAATTGTTTATTTGTAAATAATAGTAACCATGTAAGAAATCAACATTAAGATGAAGCTAACCTGAACAATATATATTATGATACAGTAATCGTATTAAGATTATTTATTAATTTTTTAAAAAAAGCATTTTAAACCAAAAGTTGAATGAAATACACTACAAGACAGGAAATAAAAGATCGAAAATTGTGTAACATTATTATAAAAATACGTTGGCGTAAGCTTTAAGATTTAAAAGAGATTGTTTACAAATATTATAATTATTAATTTATAATTTTATTAATTAAAAAAATTTTTAGAAATATAAATCTTCCTTACCAATTTAAATTAAGGAACAAGTTCAGTATCCCCATACACTTGGCAACCGCGGCGAATTATTTTGTCGCCAAGTCGTCAAGCTAGACGCGCGTTTATAAACACGGGAAATTTCCCGAAGTTCAATCGAAAAATAAGCATTTCAGAAAATTTAAAAAGGGAAATAAATATAAATAATGGACTTACTTGATATGAAGTTAAGCTGACATGCCGATTGGTATATTTATTTCGACATTTTATTCGTTTGTCACTAGTGTCACATTTCAGTAAAAATAATTATCTAATTTTACAAAAATAGCATGCAAAAATATTTTTCTAAATATATACACCTTATAAAATTTAAAAAAAGCATGCAAAAGCTTATTTTTCAAATATATACATTTTTTAAAATTTTAAAAAAAAACACGAATAAAATATTTTTTAAATGTATACACATTTTAAGTAAATAAAAATGAAACACGAATACAGTAAAAAAAATACATGTAAGCAATAGAATTTAAATAAAATAATTACGCCTTCTCCAAATCCAATTTCCGTTAAAAAATTAACTAATATTTGCGAATCCTAAATTAATTAATAATTTGGAATGCTGAGCAATAATCCATCATTAATATCTTGAATTTTTGCTAAAATAATTTGTTGATATTTTTCAACAACGTTTTGAACATTTTAAATTAACACAATAAATAAAACAATTAAAACGATAAAAAGATGATAATAAATTAAGAAAATTAAATAAGGAAAAAGAATATTAAACGGCTTTAAATATATAAAATAAAATATTTCATTTAATAAATATATATATATATTAAAATGAAACCAAATAAAAATAATAATGAAAAAGAAATAGTAAAAAAGAAAAATTTATGATGTTTGGACACTGGCGACAACGAAAAACAACAACGGGAAATTCTATTAATTTCAGCAGCAACAGTAAACGAAATTAAAATGACTACCAATTAAAACGTAGAACAATTAGCGAAGAAAGTTCTGGAATAAAAAAGCTATTGCCTTTTTTATTCCAGAACTAAAGCTATAACGAAGAAGTGAAAATAAAAAAGCTATTGCCACTAAAACAAGCACATATATAACATAAAAATTATATAAAACACGAGAAAAACGGAATCTGGCAACGAAAAAATAATAATAGTAACAAAAACTAAATTTGGCAACACTGCAATAAAAACAAAAGCTGAAATCGGCAACACTACAACGAAAACAACGGTTTCCAGATTTGGCGAGAAATCAGTGTATGGGGATACTGAACTTGTTCCTAAACTAATCATAAAGTCGATGGTTTGTCTTGTCTTTTTCTTTTGCTTTTTCTTCAGTTCTATTATCAAATTGTTAATGGATTGAATCAACGTGGGAAACGTCGTCTCTAACTGATTCTTAGGCATTACATAACAAGGTACAACCTCAGGATCCCCAAATATATGATTTCTCGCCAAACTTGGCACCCTTTGTTTTCATGGTAGTGTTGCCGATTTCAGTTTTTGTTTTTATTGTAGTGTTGTCCAATTTAATTTTTGTATACTTTTCCATTTCGCCGGTGCAGGCGATAAATTCGCCAAAAATGAAACAACCGGCGCTAGAGGGAATATCTCCGCTGGTAACCTTTTACTGCTACGTTTCCAAAACATGTGACGGTGTTTTACTGTCAATCACTTTATTTCGACTCTTTTTTTTCCATTTCATAATTTTATGCTATGTTGCTATTCATACAACTTTATTAATTTCATAAAATCTCTCTAGAAAAAATTGGATTTTAAAAATGTATCTTGAAAAATAATAATCTAACATATTCACATAAAAAATATTAAAAAAAATATAAAATTTTGAAATATGCATCACCCGATAAATTGTAATCTAATATAATAAGTAAATAAATTGAGGATCTGGCATCCATTATTCCACGCATAGCGTAATCACGAGAACAACAAATAAATAAATAATTTTAAAAATTTTTATGTAAAAAACATTATTTAAAATATTTACGTGTATACTGTGTGTTGCCGCCAATTGGCGACTTAATTTTCGCTTGGCGAGATTTGTGCCGGCGAAATGGAAAAGTACCATTTTTATTATATATGTAATAACTAAACATATATAGAATTAAAATATTTGGTTATTATAAATATATATGAAATAATATTTTATAGTTAAAAAACCTGACAGGCTTCTATTTAAAATGCATGCTTAAAAACTTTAATTCAAAGTACGAAGAAAACTAGTATAACGAATAGAAAAACCTTTTCTGTATCTTTGAAAAGAAAGATATTCAGTTAAACTAAGCTTATTTATAATTGTTTAAGCACGCTCGTATGTTCTATATTTAAAATCCCTTTTATCTTCCACGGTTTCAGTTACGGAGGTCTACTCAAGAGAATGCACTCGATGAAATATAAATTACGAGCGAAGGCAGAAAATGACGACGGCAAATAATTTCGTTTTCTTAATTTATTATTATCTTTTTGCTTATGAGTACCAAATTTCGGAGGTGTAATTATTTTATTTAAATTCTATTGCTTACATGTATTGTTTTATTGTATTCGTGTTTCATTTTTATTTACTTAAAAAGTGTATACATTTAAAAAATTATTTTTTTCATGTTTTTTTTTTAATTTTTTAAAAAATGTATTTATTTGAAAAAATAGTTTTGCATGCTTTTTTAAATTTTATAAAGTTTATATATTTAGAAAAATATTTTTTGCATGCTTTTTTTGTAAAATTTGATAATGGTGACACTGATGACAAATGAATGAAATGTCGAAATAAATATACCAATCGGCATGTCAGTTTGACTTCATATCAATAAGTCCAATATTTATATTTATTTCCTTTTTAAATTTTCTGAAATACTTATTTTTCAATCGAACTTCTGGAAATTTCTCGTGTTTATAAACGCGCGCCTAGATTTTCGACTTGGCGACAAAAAATTCGCCGCGTTCGCTAATATATGGGGATACTGAACTTGTTCCCATAACAAGTCCTTTTACTAACAAAATGAACTTCGGCAATATTCTCAGACACTCTAGGTTGAACTTCGCCTTGTTTGCTGCCACTCGAAGAATGCGATTTGAAGCTAGAAAGCAAATTCATTCACAAGTCGAATTTACGATACCGTGTCAATATGATGTCCAAATTAATTCTTTGTGATTTAGATTCTGATGTCATGAATATTTTAAACCAATGAGAATATTGTAATAAAACGATGATGTAATCATGATCTCAATTGAAATGAAAGGAACAATCCCTTTATGATTAAAATAAAACTTACTTAATTTAAATTCCATTTGATAACAACTTAAAAAAACAAAAACAAAGAATTTGAAAATTGGTAAATATGTCAATTTTTAAGTCAATTTGTTTAATAAAACAATTTTGGTTAATTAATTAATATATTAGTTGAATTCTGAAATTAATTAAATCTATATTTTCTCAGTCCATTTAATGATTACACAATGAAACAATATGCATTCATATCATCCCATTGAATATTAAAAGGTACAGGTTTTTTAATATATACATGCTATTAATCTCATATATTTATATTAATTTATATTCAAGATAGATATTCAAGATAATCAATAAGCTCGAATTTCAAAAATAACACTCTCCAGCATTAAATATAAAAGTAAAAATACAAATGCTACAAGTCGGATATAAATTTTGTGAATTTATGATAAGCTCTCGTCATCTATTTCTCGTGAAGTTAATGTCAGATAAAGTATACTTGAATGTTTTTTTGAAAAACTACACTTATATTTAACGATTTATTTATTTTTTGTAATTCTAATTTTTCTTTAAAAATAGCTATCATGTTGGTAGATAAAAATGGACACAACAACAAAATTCAAATGTGAATATACATGGATATTTAATGTAAGCGATCTGTGCTTGATATTTATCACATGCCAAACGTTGAAGTGCCATATAGTGATGAACAGATTCCATTGCGATATAACGCCAATAGAATTTATATTTGACAAATTTCTTTTGCTGAATCTATTTGGCCACTGTAAAAGAAACTGTCAAATTTTACCACATTTGGCTTTTTTCTCGGAGGGCTGCGCCCGTAATGTTCATTTAAGCCCTTATGGGTTCACAATTTGAATATTTTTAATTAAAATACGCACACACATATATACATATGTTGTCTTTGTTACTTTTGACACTTGGACAAGCCAACCTCGCTATGCCTTGGCTATGCGAATTTAAGTGAATAGGGAGCGTCTTTTGTTTTAGTCAGATCACCACAAAGGAGAAAGTACGTCTTTGCTCTTTAAATCCTCGGATAGATGGCACCACCAGAGAATCCACTTCCTCCATTTTGACATTGATCTGAAGAGGGAGGAAATTATCTCCAGACCATTGTACCCATGGTAACTGCTCAATGTCTGACCACAGGACTTTCGATTCCACAGATTTAATGAGCACGTATATCGCATTTACTCGGTGAGTCTTTGGTGGCATTGGGAATCGAACCCCGCCCTTCCGGATGGAAGGTCGATGCCCACACACACACACACAGACACACACACATATATATAGCTAGATGCGTTTATTTTCTATTTTAATCCTTATATATCTATATTTCTTGTATCACGTAATTTACTTAATCACGAATTTCCTTTTGAATTTATTTCAAAAAAAAAAAAAAACTTTTCTTGTTAAAATGTTGTACCTAAATATGTATTTTTTCTGATAAATTTTTTATGGAGTTCATCCATTAGCATTGAATTAAACTGCAATTCAACTAGAATTGATAAATTTAGAAAATAAACAAAATACAATTGCATAATTCATTATGAAAATTTAAAAATGAATAATTTTCCAAGAATTTAGATGTAACTAAACTTTGAGTAATAACAGGTACTGGAGAAAATCACTCGATAGTCATATACTTGCAATTTTCCTTTTTGGATGCAACAGAATATACCATGGAGAGTGAAAGAGAGCGAAATAGATCTATTATTTCGTTGAAAACATGCAACAGACAAGTCAGTCAGCAAGTAAACAAAGTGTAACTTATACATCTATATAAGAGAGTATGAGCGAAGAAAAGTAAAAAAAAAAAATAAAATAAAGGAATTCAAGGAAAGTTTAAAGGGAACTTTGTAAGACTCTGTGACAAAAAACGAAAACTTCTTTTAGAAAAAAGAATGAGAGTGAAAGTGAAAGTGGTGAATGTAGAAGGGAAAACTGCGTTACTTCTTTTCGGAAGCATGGCAGAGCCTTTTGAAAGACAAAAGAAATCGCTATTTCTTTGGTTCCAGTGAAGTAAATTATCTTCTTTCCCGTCTTGTCTCAGTAAGTTCAAAATGAACACAAGATAAAATGCAGGATAAAAAAAAAAACATAGATTTTTTTAGCTATATTGCCTTAAGTGAGAAAATGGAAAATTTTCTTTGCATAGGTTATAAATCAAGAATAAAATAAAATGTTATAGTTAATAATCTATAAAAATTTATAAGATTGATAATTTTAATTTAATAAAGTAATTCACAGAAAAAATATAATGGAAACTAAATATAAGAAAAAACGTTAATCAACAAAGCTTTAATAAATTAGTTAATTTTATAAAAATAGAACACATATCTTAGCAGTTTTCTTGGAATTAAAATTCTTATTATATATTTTTATAAGAAGTATGTAATTATATAGATGAAAATATCTAATTATTTCTAACTATCTGTTTTTATTGTCTTTATATAAAACATTATAAAAAATTTTATGCACTTTCATAATCAATATATCTTAAAAATTAATTAATAATTACTTTTCCTTATATTTATATTTTGATTTAATTTTATAAATTATGGCTTTATTTAATGAAATGCAAAATTAGTATTTTAGTAATGTTAAAAGAACTCTTAATTTATGATTATGGTAATAAACTTTGCGTTATAAGTAGATCATGGACATTTACAAAGACATTATTTTCAAAGCTGGAGCATCAAAAACTGTCAGGGAACAAACTGTTTAGGAATATATCTTTAAAACTGGCTTTCAGAATCGTAAGCCTGCACATATACCATTATTTATTTCGTGGTAAGAAGATGTGCAGTTTACATAGGCTCGCCAACACTATCGTTGGACTGTGGTGATAGGAAACACATAACTTTGTCTAACGAGCATTATTTCTAACTGAGTCTGTAGGATGAGAATTTAAAGTTATAAGGAAGTATTCTTGAATTCTCTATGTCTATAGAAAATTTTTCAAGAAAATACATTCTCTTTGGTGGTAAAAGGCATATACATATGGAAAGATATAATCCCTTTCATTTGTTTGGCTACAAATCTGATAATTAACTGATTCCAAGAATCTATGGACTATAAATGAAAAATTGGAATTTATAAAGGTGGTAAGGTGTAAGTTTAGGGACATATACGTCTGGCACACTATGAATCTGTTGATACATTATGTGACAAATCTGATACGCAACTGACACATACGGATTTTATTTCATAATTTACACTCATTCATGTCTCTTGTGCATTTCTATGAAATTGGATGTCTCATAAATCGAGAATAAGTTGGTTCAAAATGACTATAGGAAGACTCTTTTATTTTCAGATATTTACAGTGGCTACCTAAATCCCCAAACGTGATTATTAACGAGAATGTTTCTGACTATTTGCTGCTTGGAATTCAAGGAAAATATCCACAATGTTGAGATTATCTTAAGTAATTTGTTGATTTTTCAGTAGGATTTATATTATGAATTGTCTCAGAAAGGATATCTTCAGCGATTCTTCGCATCAGCGAAATTCAAGATACTAAAAACTTCCAGCATGGAACAGAATTAGAAATATTCAATAATATATTTAAAAAAATATCAAAATATATACAAAGAGAATTTGAATATAAAACTTAATAGAAAGCATAATGAACATATGTATAGGATTAAGTGTCAACATGGTTAGCTTCATCAAGAAGTGTTGAACACATTGACCAAAAATTACGATTTTACAGCCGATGGCACAGCATAATCTTCAATAAATTTTGTTCCGACTCTTTAAATCGATACAAAAGCAACAGAATATATAATTCAAAATATATAAAATAGCATATAATCAATGTATAAATACAAAGAGGTTAAGAAAATATCATCAAAGAAAATAAAGCAAGTATTCAAACAGCAAATATAAAAATGAATTCCGAATCAAGTAAATCCGCAACATATATATCTATATCTATCTATCTATCTATCTATCTATCTATCTATCTATATATATATATATATATATATATATATATATATATATATATATATATATATATATATATATATATATATATATATATATATATACATGTGTGTTTGTGTGTGTGTATGAAAAATGTAGAAGGACATTAGGTATTTTTCAAATAAAGAAAAACTTAGAATTTTTTTACAAAATAATTTTACTATAGCACTTTTCAAAACTTATTTACAATCAGATAACTATACCTTCAACATGGAATAAAATATTTGCATATTACTATAAAAATTAGCATCATTCACATCATATTGTGTGAAAAATGTAGAAGTATAGCTCTGAATATTGAAAATAAAAGTCTTGTTAATAAGGAATTTTTCTGCTGTTTACTTTAATTACTTCAAAGACTCTATTTGCCATTGAACCATATGTCTTGAATTTTTGTTTGATAAAAATTGTCCGAAACTCAATTTAAAATATCTCGAAGTTCGATCAAAAACTCATATTGCTTGCCTCTGCCGCAAACACGTCGAAGAGTTACTGACTATATATTTTTGTCAATATTGATGTCTATGCTTTTGTGATCTGAAATTGCTTCTGAGTATTTTGTTTCGTGAAGTTCCGTTTGCATACACAACTTTATGTCCGTAGTATGTCAAAGGAGAAATGAATAATTAATGATTGATTGGGTAAGATCTTCCTTGTTTTAATTCTGAACTAATAATATTTGAAATTATTTAAATGTTTTTTTGCCTAAATTTTTAGTTTCCTAAACACTTGTTCATTAAGAAACCAAATACGTTATGATTTTACAATGTTTTAGAAAGTAAATTTTACAAGGCAAATGTCATTATCTGGTATTGTGGTTTTTTTGAGCAGTAAATTATTACTTTCATTCCAGAACTCCTGATTGTGTACTTTAACTTTTCGACTTATTATGCTATATGAGAGTTTTAAATATTGTTAGATTGATCAAATAATTGGATTTTCATGTAAGTGATTAATAAATGCATGCAAATTTAATTTACTGTCAATCTAATCAGTAGTATTTTTCAAATGAGTTCATAACCGATTTGCGTGGTAAAGTTTCATGGCTGTAAGCCTACTACAGCTGTCAGAAGATTTTAACAAACAAGCAAATAAAATGCTGAATGTTTGATTATAAAATAAGAAACGTTAATAAGTAACCTTGTGGAAATTATGAATCAGAATAAATGATAAAAAATACAGAAAATTAAGTAATACTGTTATAAATAATTACAAATATTACGTATTTTAATATTTTCTAGTTCTTGTGGGTTGAGTAAATTAACTGTGTGAATCACATGTATAGACCAATAGATAGTTTACTTACAAAATGTCGTATATTTAAATAAAAAGGTTTTTATTTTTAAATAAAATGAAGGTTTTTCTACCTATCGAGATGCTAGAATAAAAATATATCAATAATAGTTTACTTTTAGAAAAACAAGAAATAACAATAAAAGCAAATTATATTATTTAAATTTACTGATACATGTTTATGTTATTTGCATTCCTTTTCTAATTCTGTAGGCTGCCTCATCGTGGCTAGGTTGTGTCAATGGGTGGAATATGTAGAGAGTGCATACTTCTGGTAGAGCTATCCCACAATACCCTGTTAAAGCCTACAGGTATTTGAGCTAAGTCTGTCCTTTACCATTGGTGCTCGGGTCTTAAGACTTTCAGGGGCTGCCCTTTACCTCCACCTAAGAGTCATAAAGCTTTCAATTCTATCAGAATACATGTGAAAGGCAAAATTGTTACTATGTTATATCATACATGATTTGATAATGTTGCTATAAGTCATGAAAATTAGGAACTCGATACTAAATTAGTTATTTCTAGAAAAATTATGAATTGAGGTGTAAAGCTTCAGAGAGCTTTTTAGCATCACTTTTAACGAAAATGCAGCACTTTCTGTTATTATATAAGAAAATGTCTGTCGAAATTCTGAAGCGTCTCTGGGCGCAAAATGAATAACATACACTATGGAAAGCTTGAATCTATTTTTCTTTTTTATTTCTTACACTTTAATTATCCATAATGTATATATAATGCAAGAAAAGATGTTGGTCTTAAAACTGTTTTATAATGTAGCTGATAATCTTGTGACACTTATGAGGATGGTAATCCAACATTGCTTATTGTAAAACGATTTATATTTTTTCCATGACTTCAATTCCGTTTTCAAGAGGGAACTTATAGCCACTGGAGAAGGACTGAGAGCTATTTTGCCTTATACAGATATTACGGCAGAGTGGTTTTTGTCCAATAGTCATGTCGCCATCCAATATCTTTCTAATAGGCAAAGAGTTGGTGATAGGGCAATTCTTAGCAAACGTAAAATGGTCTCCTCCCTTTGTGAAATGTACTTCCAATGGATTCCTTCGCATGTTGAGATATGGGGGATGAAATGGCAAACGTTTTGAGGAACCTTTACCTGTTACTAATTCACTGACATCTATTGAATTATCTACTATTATATTGTATATACTTATTTATTACTGACATACCTTCCATTAAAAGACATGCTGACAGACAAATTTGGTTCATTCCCTCGAGTCATCCCTGGTATCACGATGATTGTCCTGGAAGATCCCTTGCAATTGGTTGGGATAGATATGTTCAGACTACACTTTCCCGTTTCTTCAGTGGCCACCTGAAGGGACTTACTTTCGAGAGAGGCCTCAAAATGTATCCAAACTGTCCTAAATGCCAAAATGAACCAACATCACTGGCACATATTCTTGAGGTTGTCTCTTGAGGACTTATACAAGACTCCTACTCTTGTTTTTGATTTTCTGAAAGTGAATGGACGTCTTCTAATATGCACCTAGACAAGGAGAGAGAGATTAGTAACACCAACAGCAGCACAGTTTAATAATTATCTTTAGTACTTTCACGTGCAGCACATTATTAGTTGAAATAACTGTTAACCGTTAAAAATAACTGTCGGATTTTCTTAAGGGTATTATTGATTTGATTTTGAATCTTCAAGAAGCTGTATGATTCCTCAAAATCAAGTTACATTTCAAAAAGTCTTAATAGTTAAACGATTCCATCGTTATATAACTGATTGTTAATTGATATTACATAAATGTTTATGAGTATTTCCCTTATTTAAATATAATGAGACGCCCAACTTGTCTAAAGGTCATTGTGCCTGACTGCTGATAAGGAGGTCCTTGGTTCGAATCCCCGGTTCGGGCATGGATGTACTTTCTCTCTCTATTTATCCTGTCTTTGTCCTTTCCTTGTGTGAATAAGGCCTACCCTATAAACGGGTACCAATGGCATGTGTGTACATCAAAGTCGTACTTTTAATTTCATGGTGCTGTGATTAAGCGAAAGACTATTGACTAAAATTCGCATAGCCAAAGTATAGCGAGCTTGGCTTGTCCAAGTGCCATTAGTAACAACAAAAAATATAATGAATTCATTAATAAAGAGGAAAAAATGTAAGTTAATATGATGGTGGCCGTATTTAGAATTGTTTTCAAAGATTAATATAAGCATTTGAGTTTCTTGTGAATTTAAAGCATTTGCACATTTTTTTTTATGAAAAGGCAATTTTGTCTTCAGATTTCAGAAATTTTGTATAGCATCTGTGTTCATTTCAAAAAAAAAATGTGTTTCTGAGTTTAACATGCTTGTGTTAAAAATATGATTTTTCTTATCATAAAGGTTTTTGTAATGTGTTTTCAATAAAATAAATAAATTCCTTTTTTCTTATTAATAGAAACTTCATTTTTATTATTAACATCTTCTTAAAACCATTTTTGTAAAGATATTTTAAATTATGTTTTTATAAAATTTTATAAATACACTCTAAATTAAATGCAACAAATCCATTTTCATTTCATAAAAAGTACCTCTTAAAGAAGCATTAATTAAACATTTCACTGTTTTATTTTTCTACGCTTATATACAGTAAGAATCATAATTTCTAAAGAAGGTTTTTATTTCATGAATACTGAAGAATAGAAATCAAACATTTGAAGGAATTTCATTAGACATGTGGTCTATTAAAAATTCCTTTTGTTAGTGAAAATCTTAACTATTTATATTTATGAATGGCGTGGGTTTTCTTAACATTAATTGATATTATATGAAAAAAACATTTAAAATGTTTGCGAAAGGAAATAGCAATTATTGTTATATGAAAACATTTTTTAAATTTTGTCGCATTATCAAAACAAATTCATTATTAAAACAAAAACTATTTTAGCGTCAGAAAATTCCATGTATTTTCAATTCCTTTTCATGTAAGTAATTACTTATATATTTAAAAAGAAATATTTATCAAAGCTGATGTATATACCAGAATTTACTCATGAATATAAATTAGATATTTCTTTTTACAATAAAAGTTATTTATTTGTTCAATACAACTAAATTAGTTTTATTGAATAGAAAGAATTTTCATCATTTTTCTATAAAATCAGGTGTCAAATGGTATATTTTTCTTATTGAATCACTAAATTAATTGATATATAAATTTTTGATAAGTGTTATAAAATAATTTATTTAATAAATTTATCCAAAAGAATTTTTCTTAAATTCTGAAAATCAAATTGTTTTAAATAGTAATTAGTTTTATGTTTCCGATAATAAAATTATATTCATTTAAATTTAATTAGTATTTTTCTTTTTATTTGAATTTTTCTTTACTAATAGCTTTAATGATACAAAAATTATTGCTAATTGAAATTTGCTCTTTATACCACAAAAAATTTCGAAATGTTTTACACCAATATCAAGGAAAATGAATAAAAAACTGCATACACTTAAGCATTATTTACAAAATGAGACACAGCGGCTAAAGCAAATTTAATATTTATCATTTTTATTACATTACCAGTTATTGAAACAAATTTTAATTAAATCTAAGAAATGTTTTTACTATTTTATGTTTCTTATAATAACCTAAAATATCTAAGTTTATCAAATGACTTTATAAATTCCAGCGCCGCCAAGTCATAAACTACGACTCTAACAAAATTCTACTAAGTTGATACCATTCTCATTTATTATCATCATAGAGTGGAGCTTTTCTTTATGCAACATCAAATTAATATTAGAAATTTCGAAATTCTATTGAAGATAATTAAAATAGTCTGCCTGGTCAAACAATGTTTTTAATAAAATGTTTTGGTAAAAGTGTACTTGAAGGTGCCCCTTGGCGAGATTGGCGATTTTTGTTTGTCACCAATCCTGTTCGCGCGGAACGCTGTGCAAACAGTAATGGCGGTCAAAATACAATGACATTTCAAAAATAATGCCGTAAGCACATAAAAAAAGAAAAAATGTATCCACTTTATTTTGCTTGAATATTCTCACTTTGAGGTACACAGAATTCTCTAATAGCACCTACAGATATTACCTAAATTTATCCTGAGAAGAAAACCAATCAGAATCTAAACCAATCAGAACCGTGAATGGATTTCAGAATAACGTTTAGGGTTATCATAAGTGGAACAACATCGCCCAGTTTGGCGATAAACTTGGCGAGAATTCAAGGGGCACCTTCAAGTATAGTCTAATCAAAGTTTTGAATTTGAATAAAAAGTTTTCCAATAATGCTTATACTTTACTTGATTTTTATAATGGATTGTTTTTGAAAGAGTTATATAGAAATTGTTTTATTTTTATTGAAGTATAGGAGTCCCTTGACTTTCACACATTCTATATTCGCACAATTCGATATTTAACGCATTTAAAAATTCAACTTTTCAATTCTCTGTGGTCGGATGTCCCCTATCAAGGGATTAGAGGCGCAGTGACGCGAGTTGAAGGGTGCAATCATGCACCGGCCACAGCTCGCAGAGGAGCGCAAAATCATTTCGAAGACAAACAAATTTTTCCAGAAAATTTCAGTATTTGTTTGATCACATCAATTTAACTCGGAGAAATAAGTTTTGGATTTTATAATTATTCTTTCATGTCAAAAATGGGATCGGGAAAGAATCAGATTTGGAAAGAGAACACGTTCTGGTGAAAAATGAAGGGAGAAAAGCTGCTGGAGCTTGCCATAAATGAAACTCTTATATTTCCTTATTAATAACGCATATATATATATATATATATATATATATATATATATATATATATATATATATATATATATATATATATATATATATATATATATATATATATATATATATAATTTTGCTTAACTTAGTTCCTTTTAAAAATTGTGTTCTCTTAAACATGCTTTCGATTTTCGAATTTTATCAGTTAGATTATTATTTTTCATACGATTAAACCTTTCCTTTTTAAATTTCTTACTTTGCTCAAACTTAGTAATATTATTGTTTCGCATTGCAAATCTAGTAAATGTGAAAATAACGAAAATATCTTAATTTTTAGTTACAAAATTTATGGAATATTAGATTGGTCAATATTTCCTTTATTCCTAAATATCACTTCGTTGGCAACAAAAATTTAAACTTCTGAATAAATTTGTTACTTAAAATATTATTGCCATAAATTATATTTTCGGTTTAATATAATACTTTCGATTTCAATATTTATTTCATATTTTGCTAACATGAATATTTACCAACATATGCTTGTATAGTTTTGAAAAATCAGTTAAGTTTTACTTAAAAATATTCATTTTAAATTAGTTAACTTAGGATTTAAATATCTTTATTCGGGGGAATAAGTTTAACTTGAAATTTATAACGGAAACACCCGAATACGCTTAACACGTCTCTTCAACTCTATTATGTGTATACATATTGATAAATAAAGACTTTAAAACAAGGTTTTTGGAGTACATTTCTTACGTCCCTCTACTTTTGAACATTTAATATTCGCATATGTTTTCCGAAAACAATTAATGAGCAAAAGTCGGGAGCCTATTGTGTGTGTGTGTTAATTCATATATTTGCTAATATATATATATTTACTAACATATGCTTGTAGAGTTTTGAAATTTAAATATTGAATTACATTTTACTTAAAACTAGTGTTTTAAAATTAATTTATTTAATGCTTAAATGTTTTTATTCGGGGATATAATTTTTATTTGACTTGAAATTTATAAAGGAAACACCCGAAAGCATTTAACAAGTACCTAGATCTTCATTGTGTATACATATTGATAAATAAATACTTTAAAACACGGTTTTTGGAGCACATATTTTTACATCCTTCTACTTTTGAGCATTTAACATTCGTGCACACTTTCAGAAACCAATTAATGAGCGAAAGGCGAAATCCAAATGTATACGTTTATCTATGAAACCTTATTTTTCTAATTTTTTAAAACGTTTAATATTGTTATAAAATTTTTTTTGGCATCATTGCTTTTTGTTTGAAATAGTTTATGTGAAAATTTACAAATTTTAGATCATGGAAATTATTTTGTTTGATTTTTTTATTGAATAAATTTTTTTTTTCAAAGAAAGATAAAAGAAAATTTTTTATATAATATGTTATGTATTCTTCAATTTACAATAATTAACAAAGAAAATAGGAAGAATTTCTTTACATATTAAAGGATAAAATTACTATCCTTTATTAGTATCAACTTTATTAGTATAATTATTTGATAAATTGCTGAACATGTAATGCTTATGTCATTCATTAAAAAATGTATTTTACATTAAGAAATGTCTTATTTCCTTATTATATGAAGTTAATTTTAACAAGCAATATAAAAAAATTATATAATCAAATTCTATTCCTTTTTTTACCATTTCTTTAATGTTTAAATTTTTTGAAAATAATCAATGATTTATTAATAAAAGTTTCTTAAATGTTGAATTTTTCAGTATATACTTGAACTTGATATTTGTTTGACCTTTCATTAAATTTGGAATCTAATCTAACCTTGTTGCGAACAGTTTTTTCTTAAAATATGAAGCAGTTTTTTATTGGTTTAAATTATTTTAATTTTGCTGAATCTTGTTCTTATCATTTTTATAAGTCTTAAGAAGATGAAAGGTCAGACAAAAAAATTGTATGTTTATATATCATCTAATCAAAGCTTTCTGTAAAAATACGAGACCAAAAACATACAATTTAGTGACTGCGCTCGCATTTTACGTAACTTTTGTGCTGCCAACTTTTAAATTTATGGTTAAAAAGTTGAGTTGAAGTCAACAAATCGTTTTTCGCTCTTATTGTTAAAAAATATTTAAAATTTGCAATATTTAGCGACAAATGTTTTACCGAAAATAGTAAATGAAATAATGTATAGAATTTTGTTATTTTACAAATAATAATTGTCTATAGCTTTCGTTAAAGCATATTTATTTAGGCAGTACTTATAAATAATTTTTTCCTAAATTTATATCCTGCTAAATATCTTATGCAATGGAAATTTTTCTCTCATAAAAAAACCAAAGTTAATTAATTAAATTTAATTAATGAATTAAGTTTTGAAAAACTGTGTTAACTTCAAGTGTCCTCCACTGCAAGTTTTAAAAATGTATTTGAGATTAAGTTGATGAAAAAAAAGTATTTTCTTAATGATTGAAAATTTGATCAAGATGTATACAAGGAGGATGTGAACTAATAGTAAAAATCGAAACATTATATCCAAAATGCGTTTGGATTTTGAGAGTAATATTGTAAATAAATAAAGGAAATAATTATACGTATATTTCATATAAATATATTATTTACAGTATAATTATGATTATGTCAGAAACTGGATTACACATTTTTCAATGAAATTATTTTATATTTCTATGGAAATGTAAAGTACTTTATCTGTCATTGATTTTTATGCAGTTATATTTTGAATAATAATTATAAAATTTTATTTTATAAGGTTTTATTATGAATGTTATAACTTTAAATGAATAAAAATATTTGAGCTTAAGATTTTGCTTATGAGAACATTTAAAAAAATTAAAATATTCACTTAAAAAAGTAAACACTTTTTTTTCATTTCGAAATTAAATAATTTAAACACAAATTAATTTAGTATTTTGGTAAGATAAAATTAAATTATTTCTTGTGCCAAATTTGAAAACTGTCCTTCTCACTAATGCTTTCTTTACATTAAATTAAATACAAACTTTTTACCATTTTCTTGACATGTTTGCACAATGGTTAAAAAAAACTTTATAGAGTATATTGTTTCCTTACAGGAGAAAGCTGCCGCCTACCCTGTGTATTGGTCAGAGTGCCTGACTGTCAGGTCCTGGGTTCGAATCCCAGTTTGGGCGTGGATGTATTTCCTCTCTCTGTCTATCCTGCCTTTGTCCTTTCTTTGTATGAATGGTTGCCTACCCTATTAACGGGTCCCTATGGCATGTGTGTACTGAGGAATTTGGACTCCTCACCACAATATGGTTCAGTTGGAAAAGTGGAGCAGCGCACCCCAAATTGTCAGCCTAGCAGGCACAAGACAACAACAACAACAACAACGGAGAAAATTTAAAAAGGTTGTTAAAGTTAGAAAATCAATTATATAGTTGACATTGCTTTGCCTCGTCTTTAGGCTTCCCTCCCCCCTTAGTTTTCAGTAGATAATTTTATAAATTGTAATCTAGCTTAGTTTGAAATGTTCAGGCCTAAAAGATCATTTGATTGTGGTTTTTACTTTGCAGTTCATTGGAATTAATACCAATAAAATGCTATTTAATATTTTCATAGTATAAAGTTCATTAATAATTTAGCAAAAAGTATTTTGGTGGTATACAATTTCAGGATAAATGTTTGAAATCTTCGAGATGTTTATGATTATAATACAGCTTGCTGAAACTGATTCTTATGTTACATAAATGGAGACTTTTGTATAAATAAAATTTTTTCCTTCAAAATATCTTGATATCAAATAATTTCATATAAGAAATGATGAAGAAGTTTAAATGGTTTAAATGAATAAACACATTTTTATATTATGAATAATATTGTATAAACAATAGAACTAAAAAAAGCAAAACTATTGCAAAGTAATTCTTCTTTCGAAAATTTGGTGCAGTTATGTCAAATAGCTTAACACATTGGGAAAGAGTTTTGTTTTAAAGAAATTATGGAATTACTTAGATTGATAACAAACTTCAAAGGAATCTTTTAAATTTGAAGCTTATTAAAAATTCGAAGATGTTAGTTTTACATGCAAATAAATATTCATTGAGGAAAAAATCAAAAAATGGTTAAATGCGCAAACATAATTATTTGATAGAAATTTATTTTATCAACTATTCACATCACAATAGTGAAATATAATTTTTCACCTCTAGTGCTGACAAAGTAGGGTGTAAAAATATCCCAACAGTTTCTTAAGCAGAATTGAGAAACTAATGATATGGACATGAAATAACGCAAATAAGTAAAATAGGTTTCATTAAACTGGATATCAGTATCATTTAGAGAAACTGTCGAATCATGTCAAAGATAAATGGAATATTTGACGCCAAATTGATAAGGGTCATTTACGGTTTGCAGCAACAAATATTGTTTAATAAACAATAGCAAAAAAATATTTGATCGAGTCTAGGTAGACAACTCTGTTCACTTACAGAGATATTTTTCTTCTACAGCCCAAAGGTACTTAAGCTATACGATATGAAACAAAGGACATCAGGAAAATTTCTATGGATGCATTAATGGAATGTACTTCGTAAATTTCAAAATATGCTACAAGCGAAGGAGCTGTTGCATAAAGATAACTTATGGACAGCGGTTTATGCTAATTGATGCCAAATAATGTGGCATTGGACATGTTTTGATACATAGCTCTCAAAATAATATCACATTGAAAAAAATCACATCACAAACGATGTAAGAATCAAATTAGCATAGTTGAATGCATTCTTCAGCATAAAATTCTGAATGACAACCCGATAGTTCACACACATGCAGAGGAGATTCTAAATTCTTATAACATACCTTCGCTAAATTCGTTGCATTGTTTTTTTACAATTTTAAAGCATTACAATTCATTAAAATTATAGTTTGTCTTCTTCAAAATATGCTTAGAGCTGAAACATTATAACCTATGCAGCTGCGGGCCATCTTTTATTTATAGTTCTAATTTATTTGTGCTAGTTTTTGAGAATGTACTTCAAGAGGAATGATTATCAAGATTCTCAAATGTTCAAAAGGACCAGATGCCTTATTTAATAAATTGTATTATTTCAATGTAATATGTTTCTGTCATTTACATGTCACTGAATTCTTCAAGCATAATTCATGTTCTTCTTATAATTTTACTTATCAAAATTCAGCTGCAATTCTTCTTGTTTCCTTTTTTATTATTCATTAACTTCACACTCTTTGAGTGCGAATAATGATTTTACGCTTTTGTTTCCTTTCTTAATATTTTTAAAGAGTAATTTCTTAATGTTAAAAAATAAAATGGTGAAATTAATGTAATTAAGAAAAATAGTGTAATAAATCTAAGATGTCAAAAGAAGCCATCATAGCTGATCAGTTCTTCTTCTTATTCTTAGAGTTGGGTTTTATGTCATTGGGCGCTTCTGCTTTTATCGGCATTTTATACTATTAACTCCAAACCCAATGTTTCCTAGTTCCAGTTGCTCGAGTTACCCACTTTATTTATAAAGGCAATAACCCTTTAATGGAGTCTAGGTGTAACTCTCTAGTATGGATGATTCCTAAAGAAGTTAATCTAGGGAGGGCAAGAGCCTCGCATACGTAAATGAAATGCTTGGCCGTTTCCTCTTGCGTATGACATTTCCTGCAAATAGGGTCTTGCTGAAACAGTCCCATTTTATGGATTTGTTTTCTGAAACAGTAGTGCCCAGTTATGAAGCTTACGATTAAATGTATCTTCTGCCTAGAACATCTTAGAATTTCAGAGGCAGTCCTTGCTGATGATCCACACATCATACTTTTAGCGATAGTTTGACTAGGAGTGTTGAGCCAAGCTTCATGCATCTTCTGTTTTTCCCAGCTAAGAACATTGGTTTTTGCGGTCTTCAAATTGATCCCACAAAAAGGTTCTGCACCGATGGGAGCAAAAGACGATCCTTGTTTAGCAAGTTCATCAGCCCTTTCATTACCTGACCAGTTACTTTTATCTCAATCGCATTGCTTTATAAAGCCATTTTTATGGATGCGACCACTTTATATATGTTGCTTATAAATGTCAAGGTTTCCCATGACTACTATATTAAGAAAAGGATACTTTTCTAAAGAGAGAACATCAGACTTTATAATAAAATGCGTCGATTATGTCAGAATTTCCGCTAAAATTCATTATTTTGTCAATATATATTTATAAACACTGCTCTTGGTTTATAATTGATAATGAAAGGAAAAAAGAAATCATCTCCATTTTCGAAAGAAAAACTTTAGGTAGCATCTTTGGTGGAATAAAATGTGAGAATACATGGCGAATAAGAACTAATTCTTAGCTCTATAAGCTACATAAATAAACAGATATTGTTAAATTTATCTCAATACAGAGATTAAAATGGGCAGAACATTTGAGCCGGATGAGCGACAATCGGGTGACGAAAAACATTTTCTTGGCTCCCCCATTCGCATCAGAAGAAGAGGAAGACCGAAACTCCGATGGCATGACTGCCTTGAAAACGAACTAAAAACACCAAAAGTGACAAACTGGATGACCTTAATCCAAAAATAGGGGTCCTGGTATGCACTTCTGAGGAAGGCAAACGTCCATTCTGGGCTATTAGGCCAATGAAGAAGAAGAAGAAGAATGGAAGGAAATTTAACAGAAGTTGAAATATTGAACTGAAGAAGTTTTCGAATTAAACAAACATTTGAAATCTTCCATAAATGGAAATAAAATTTAAAGTATACTGAAAACCCAATGAAAAATTTACATTTAATTTGCAGCAAAATACAGAAATTCAGAAATGTAACTGCAAAATTAGAGAGATATAAATTTTACTGTATATGTAAAAATACCCAATTTGGATGGGAAATCTTAACATGTGAGTATCAAGTGCAAATAGTTCATAGCTAATATAAACTCAAATAAATATGAAAATGAGAACACAAATTTTCATCAAAATGAGAATCTACTTTCATAAAATTACATAAATAAATGTGTATGTATAATAAATTGCCTACTTTAGCATTATATTTTTAACTTCTTATTAATTATACTTTCTTAAAGATTTTCGGTACGATCATAAGCTAAATTCCCCTTTCATTCTCTGTTTATTATTAATTATTAAAAATGAGCAAGAACTTCAATAGATTAAAATATTAAATACTCATTTGTAATTATTTCATTGAATATATTGATTAAAACTTTCTCAAATTTTTAGGAAAAATAAAAACCTTTTTTGAATGCTATAATAGTTACATAAAGCTAAGACGCCATATATTTTATTCAATTGTTTAGTATTTTACAATTTCTAAATGAAATTTTATTTTTTAAAGGAACTGAGATAAATTTTAATACATAAAATTATCTTTAATCAGAAACTTAATTGGCTCTACGTTTATAACCCAAAATTACTGCCATTTTGTCGAAAATTGTAATTAAATCTTTTAATTTGTTAAGAATTTCACCAACAAATTTAAGCAAATGTTTGAAATAAAAAATATTCATTGATTAATTTAATAAAATATATCAGTGAAATTTTTTAAATTTTTAAATCCCGTATTACAAAAATTATTATAGAAATAAAATATATTTTAAAATAATGTATTTTACGTAAGACATTTTTAAACAAGTATAAAATATTCAAAAATTTAATAGAAATTTTTTAAATATAATTGGTTTAAATTTTCAGAGGAATATTTATTCGTATTCTCTTTTCATTGCGTAACATGAGGTTTTCTTTGTAAACGATGTTTTTACTAATGAAATTGATACATAATAAACTATATAAAATTCAAAAGAATTCTATGGTTTGAAAAAACAAAGAGAATCAGAAAGAAATTTTATAAGTCAACGCATTGTCATGATAACTGAAAGACTAAAGAAGGGACAGGTTAAATTAAAGGAGATCTTGTTGTTGTTGTTCCTTATGACACTTGGACAAGCCAAGCTCGCTATGCCTTGGCTATGCGAATTTAAGTCAATTGGGAGCGTCTTTCGTTTGAATCAAAGCACCACGAAGGTGAAAGTACGACTTTGTTCTACACATATACTCTAGGTACCCGTTTATGGGGTAAGCAACCCTTCACACCTCATTCATACAAGGAAAGGACAAAGACAGGATAGATAGAGAGAGAAAGTACATCCATGCTCGAACCGGGATTCGAACTCAGGACCTCTTTATCCGCAGTCAGGCAAGTTGAATGGATAATAATTAGCAACATGGAATTTGTTAGAATTTTGATAATTTATAAACAGTAATGGTAAAAATGATAAATTACGTTTCTAAAACCTAGGCTGACCCTCCAACTCATCCTTGGTACTTCCAAAGACATCCTGGAGCCGCCACAACATTTAAGGGCTCCAAAGTACATCAGACGACACTGTCTCGACTTTCTACTGGTCACTTGAAGTGTATGATCTTTGAGGACGGTGAAAGATAATACCCATCATGCCCCAAGTGCGACAATGCTCCGTTTTGCCCGCAATACATCTTGAAGTACTTGGGGTTTTCTCGTGAAGAGGCTGTGAAAAGTCCACATCTGCTTTTGGACTTTTTGGCTGTCTTTGATCTCATGGATCTGGTCTTGTTCCACTAGACCAGATAGGGATTAGTCCCACCACCATCACCACAATGTGACGTTGTTTTTTAATTTTATTGACAAAGGTAGTAAAAGATAGAAACTTTTCAATTGAAAATACAATAAGTAATCATTCAAAATCTAATTTCTTACACTTGTAAAACTACTTATATTATGAATATATTTGTATTTACAGTGGATTTATTTCTATAAACATTTATTGTTAAACATTCATTGTTTTGCTATGAATAATTTCCTTAACTTAATTCTGGGCTCATTTTTATGATATTCGGAACAACTTCAAATGCATATTCATTAATAAATGCATAAATGGAATGTCTCTTATTGTCGCTCTTGAGTAGTTATGAAATCTATGGATAATTATGCATGATGAACTAAATGTTATGTAAACAATTATTACTTTCTATGAATGGAGGATCTCTGTTATTAAAATTCATCAGTGTCTTTTCAATGGCATTAATTGTACCACAATTGATATTTTCATTTTGGGATCTTGAACCAGTTCTATTTCTCGTTCATATTAAAGAAAAGATAAAAGTAGAAAAAATAAGTTAAAGAAAAGTAATTGAAATATTTTCTTAAAATAGTAATTGCTTGTAAGTTATAGTATATAAGTTGCAGATGTACACGAAAGTTAGTGACAAATAATTTATTTAATATATGATGGATTACGTTTAAAAATTTGTAAGGGTCAAAAACAACCAAACAATTCTTATATGGTCTTTTGCATGGTGCACTAAAATGATTTTGGTAGAAAGTGTATTGAAAATGTACTGATGTTACAGAAAAAAATATTGTTTTGGAGTTTAAAAAATTGCGTTGGTTAACAGAGTTTTTGAATAGTAATTTTCTATAATACAGTGCTGGACAATTGCTAAGGACGGATAACACTATTATCCATAGCGACCACAAAACAAAAGGAAGCAAAAAGTGGAAAATTAGAATAAGTGCGGGATATAGTAAGAAGAAGTATGCGTATGCAAGTTTTTTTTCCACGTCTGTTCATCACGTGATAGCGTTCATAAGAGCTTTAAAGGTTTTGATGTGTGTGGACAGTTGTTGTTTCAAGTCGAAGTTTTACAGGAAAGATTTAATAGACAAACTTGAAATTTTTGGCATGTTTTCCCGACATCACGTAGATGATTTGATGCGTGGCCAAATTATTGGAAAGATCGAAGAAGGGCGAAAAATGACGAATGTTGCCAGGGAGTTCAACATCGCTCACAGCATTGTTTCACTGCTGTGGAAGTCATTTAAAACTACTGGAATGTGTAGTAGTCGGCACGGGGGAGGTGGGGTTAGTAATACGACGCCTGCAGAAGACAGATATATCGTCCTATCAGCAAAAAGGAACAGGTGCACCACAGCTTAGCACGTGGCAAATCAGTTTCTTGCTGCCTCAGGAAAGCAGATCTCCCGAAAAACTGTTGCAAAACGTTTGAGGGGACGAGGACTATATGCCCACAGACTTGTTGTGTGCGTCCCATTTACCAGACAGCACCGTACTGCCCGTTTGCAATGGTGTCGTGAGCATCGCAATTGGACTGAACAGGACTGGGCATGCGTACTATTCTCAGATGAGAGTAGGTTCAGTCTGTCATCGGATCGTAGACGCCAACTGATCTGGCGCGAGAGTGGTACTGCTTATCGTCCAGAAAATATCCAGGAAAGGGACCGATATCCAACATGCAGGTCATGGTGTGGGCCGGTATCACGATTAATGGCTGCACGCCCTTACATGTGGTTGCGAATGGGACTATGACGGGCCAACGATACAATGATGAAGTTCTACTTCCTTATGTTCGTCTTTTCCGTGGTGCTGTCGGTGATAAGTTTGTTTTTATGAACGACAACGCAACATATCATCGAACACTTGCTGTTCATGATTGTATAGACAGCGAGGGTATTCAACGCCTCGTATGGCCATCACGTTCTCCACATCTAAACACCATTGAAAATGTGTGGGTTGCTTTGGGGAGGCAAGTTGCTGGTCGAAACCATCCTCCAACAAACAAGAACACCCTCATCCGTGAACTCCCAGAAGAATGGGATAAATTGCCTCAACAGCTGCTGGATAATGTTGTGCAAAGTATGATACGACGTGTGGAATGTTGCATCACACTCCACGATGGACATATCCCGTACTGATACCTTTCTTCAGGGTGCCTGCTGACTTTTAGATGCATTAACTCCATTTTTCCGTACGCAGCATCAAATGAACATTTTTTTTCTTCAGATGCTTCACAGCTTTAGTACTTTCCAGAACAATAAATATTGTTTATTCTAATGTCTGAACAGTGTGGTAACTATATTTTATCCTACTAGGTCTTATGTCTCGCTTAATGTTATGCTACATTGCAATTTGTGATCCGTCCTTAGCAATTGTCCAGCAGTGTATAAGAAGAGCGTTATATTGTAAATAAACTTATAAGTGATTTTAATTTTACTTTTAATTTTTTTTGTTCATTTTGGCTCATTTCTTGCTCAGACCCCACCAATTACCATCGCATTTTCGTTTGCCATGACTAAAGTATATTTATAATTCAAAATCATTATAATAATTACTCATTTCCAAATAAATAAAGGTGAAGTAAATAAAATCAGTCATGATTTGTACAACTGAATACATTTTTAGTATGATATTTGACATTCGTGTAAGCCAGGCTGATTGTCCCTAGACAATAAAATAGGAATATTGCTGGCTTGTAATTATAAAACTCTCTAAAATTGCATAGATAAAGTATTTTTATTGTGTTGTGTTTTCCTTACTTTTGCTTTTATAGCCACTAATTTATCAAAAATTTGATGATCTAAATTAATTACTTAAAAGTAAAGTTAAACAAATTTAAGCATAGTACTTTTATAGGAAACTTTTTCTGAATTAGTTTTATGTCATGGGATATCTTTTTAAACTGATTTCTATACAAATATTCATTACTTCTCATAATGTTATTAAACGCTTTAGTTCCTATTTAAAATGTATAATATATTTACTATTTAATGTTGTTGTTGTTGTCGTGTGCCAGCTAGGCTGGTAATATGGGGTGCGCTGCTCCACTTTTCCAACTGAACCATATTCAGGTGTGGAGTCCGAATTCCTCGGTACACACATGCCATAGGGACCCGTTTATAGGGTAGGCAACCATTCACACCTCATTCATACAAGGAAAGGACAAAGACAGGATAGATAACGAGAAATAATACATCCATGCCCAAATCGGGATTCGAACCCAGGACCTCCTTATCCGTAGTCAGGCGCGCTAACAACTAGACAAGTTGGTCAGCATTTTTTATATAGTACTTAATACTTATAATATATTATCGTAGATATAAACTATAACTGCAAAATATTTCTTATAAAATATTATTTTTACTACTGATTCCAATATTTAAATAACAGAAAGAAGTTTATAAATTGATACATTTTACTAAAATATATCATTAAAAATATACTTATATATATATATATATATATATATATATATATATATATATATATATATATATATATATATATATATATATATATATATATATATATATATATATATATATATATATATATATATATATATATATATATATATATATATAATATATATATATATATATATATATATATATATATATATATATATATATATATATATATATATAGTGTCAAATATATTCTCTCTAAGAGAATAGTAAAATCTCCAATGACTTAATATATACATTTCTTATAGGTTATTATAATGATTTACATTTGTTTTCTCTATTTTATATTTTTTATAATGTTTTATAAAATTTCATATGATTTAATGAAAATTTGCATTTTGATTAGGAATTAATGCAAGTCATTTTGCTTATATTTTTAATTACCATATAAGCAAATACTTTTTAATCTTTCCATATTTTTTCCCTTAAATTAAATTTTAGTTTATAATGAATATAAGAGTTTTAATGTTTCTGAGTATCTATAGTTTAAGAAGTATTTTTCAGCGAGAAGGCAAAATTATCTACTTTCAAAATTCATTTAATTAAAATAATTTTCTTTTATACATTTATTTATAGGTTTTGGAATGTTAATAGAAAAATACTTTTTCCTTAAAATTAAAAGGTGTAGAGCTTTTATAAAATTAAATATATAATTAAATTAATATATTCTACAGATTCATGATGAATGTGTGAAATAAGTATTCCGAATTATGAAGAATTTATCAGTATTAAAACATCAAAATATATTAAAATTTATATTAAAATATACAATATTAAACTTTATTTAAACATTTTTTGTAAGTATTTCTATTTATATTCTTTTAAAAGCATTAAATTAAAATGTATTATTTTAGAATAATTAATTAAAATTAACTGAATAAATTTAAATACAATATAAATACTATTTAAATTAGAAATATTTTAAGAGATAACTTGATGAAAAAAATTATGTAATGTGTAAAATCCGTAAGAATTGTAGAAAAAAGTTTTTTGTTATTGGAAGACTTATAATTAGTTAGAAGGAAGTTGTATAAATTAATTACGAACAAATTCATTGAGTGAATAATTTAAACATGTTGACATCGTAGAATAAAAAATATAGTGTATGACTGCAAGTGAAATATAGTAATATATTACATCTATTGTGTGAAAACATTATATCCAACCATTCAATTAAATTTTGAATAAATATTTTTACTTAGCAAACATGAAATAGGATTAATAGCACGCATTGTGAATATAACTACAAGATTAATATGAAAATAAAATATTCAGCCAGTAAGATTAAAGAAAATATAAAAATAAGCAATTATAAAATAAGTATGCAATATCGAATAAAAAATTATACTATACAATTTAAATAAAAAAGACACATAAGGGATTTAAGAATTCACATTAGAAGTTAATTAAAATGTTTTGGAAAGTCAAAAGTAATAAAAAATTTTCCTTCCTTCTCTCCATGTTACTTATGACACTTGGACAAGCCAAACTCGCTTTGCCTTTGATATGCGAATTTAAGTCAATAGGGAGCGTCTTTCGTTTTAATCAGAGCACCACGAAGGTGAAAGTACGTCTTTTCTCTTTAAATCCTCCGATAGATGGAACCACCAGAGGATAAACTCCCTCAATTTTGACATTGATCTGAAGGGGGAGGAAATTTTCTCCAGACCATTGCACCCATGGTAACTGCTCAACGACCGACCAAAGGATTTTCGATTCCACAGATTTAACGAGCACGAATATCGCGTGTACTCAGTGGGTCTTTGGCATCATTGGGAATCGAGCCCCACCCTTCCACATGGAAGGCCGATGCCCTAACCACTAGGCTACCATGCCCCTTCTTTCTCTCCATAATAAGAGGATATAAAAAATGATTTGGAATATATTAGAGCCAAACATTTATGAAATGAGTGAAATATCACTCAAATATACATGTCAGACTCATTATCCTCTGAATTATTAGGAGTTTTTAAATAAATATAAAGTGAGAAATTATATTACTTTAAAGGCAAAAATGCTAACTTCTGTCTAATATTTTCATGCTCAAAGTAGTCATCCAATGGTATAGAAGAGTAAAAAATTATAAATAAAATTGTGTTATTCTTCTGGGGTTAATATAAAAACGTAGAGTCATAAGTGTTTTTATGGACAAAAAGCATTAACACGTGATCCACACACACACACATTTTTCCAGATAAAATAAAATTCTTCATATGACGCTATGAAACTCTATAAGTTTATTCAGTTACAAAGTCAAAGACTGCGCTGAATTATTTGTGCTCTTTTGAAACAAAGTTATATTTAGTAATATTTATTATAAAAATGTGCAGAAATATCTAGAAAACAAATAACTTTAATAATCTAAATTTAGTTTTGTTTATTTGTAGTTATCATCATCCCTTTAATGTTATAATAGCATAAAGGATTGCTTTGAGGTTTTGCCTCAAATATTTTAAATTATTAACTGTATTTTGATTACCATGATTTTAAATTAAAATATGTATAGATAGTTTAAATGTGTTGCCGTTTTAGAATAAAAATACAGTACATAACTGCAAGTCAAAGAGTACAGTGTTTGTGGTAAGCATTGATGTAATATTCCACTATGTAGCCAAATAGCCTAAGGCCGTATTAGAATATACACCGCATAGAATACTTTGCGGATGATATTTTCATAATAAAATGGGGTGTATTTTCATACCATATAAGAAAAAACACTAAAAACACAAATATGCACCTCGACAGACTTAGAAGACTAACATCAATATCTCATCGTTCAGGAGTGGCTGGAATTGAATTTAGAACATTTCGCTAGGAAAAGCGTTTTTGGACCATTTTTGGAGCCCTGCATTTAATGTTTTATTATAATAGTTTCATAGTAAATAGCAAACAGCAGAGATAATTTGCAAAGTATGTGAACATCCATCCTGTTTAGGAAGATGTTGCCATTAATTGAGGGAAATATATATGCGACACAAAGGAAAGAACTTTAAAATCTCTGCATCGTCCCCGACGGACATACACTTAGAAACAAAAAGTGTAATCAATATCTGTCTTCTATTTTCCAATAATTGGGATGAAATTCATCACTACACATTCTAAAAAACCCAATATCACTACTATACTTACTAATCACAGATTTCTTTTTTTAAATTAAATATATTTTTAAGTATCTTTTGTTGTTACTGATGACAATTCGACAAGCCAAGCTCGCTATGCCTTGGCAATGTGAATTTAAGTCAATAGAGAGCGTCTTTCATTTTAAGAAGTGCACCACAAAGGTGCAAGTACGTTTTTGCTCTTTTTTATATCCTCCGATAGATGGCACCACCAAAGGATCCCTTCCTCAATTTTGACATTGATCTGAAGGAGGAGGAAATTATCTCCTGATCTTTGCACCCATGGTAACTGCACCAGTCAATGACCGACCACAGTACTTTCGATTCCACAGATTTAACATATATCGCATGTACTCGGTGGGTCTTTGTGGCATTGGGAATCGAACCCTACCCTTTCGGATGGTAGGCCGATACCCTAATCACTAGGCTACCACGGCCCCATGCATCATTTGAGAACAATATCAATATTTATTGGTGATTGAGGAAATATTCAAGTGTGTTCGGCTTCCACTTATAACCCTAAGAAAGCTTTGAGCTGTTTAACAAGAAATCTTCGCGATTTTAAAAAAATTTACGCACACAATTTTCATTTTTTATATCTTTGAGTATTTAACTATAAGAAAAATTTGAGCATGTCAGACATTTTTTCTAGTTTATGACAAATATAATTTTGACGAAATTATTAATTCACTTTTTTAAGATATGATTCAGTTATAGTCATCTTAAAAGTAGAATTATTTATTAAATCCATTAATGTATTAATATTGCAGCGCCATTACTCATTTGATGTAAAGTATAAACTAATTATTTCTTTATAAAAGAAATAAAACTACTAATTATCGCTAGTTAAACTGAATCCACTTCATTAGCAAATGTTTTAAAACATTCTTAAAGCATAAGTTGAAATAAGATCGGATGTTTGCTAGGGTTGAGAAATTTCGTATATAATTAAATATTACTCAAATGAGAAAACTAAATAGAAACATTTGATGCACATTTGGAAAATATATTTAAATTTAGTAAAACCAAATCGAAACATAAGGATGGTCATAGTGAAATATTTGAAATACATTTCATTTTGTATTTACGAATTATGAAATTTATTATACTTACGAATAAGTTATTAAAGTAAATTTTTATACTTGTGAAATTTTGGGGTAAATTTCGCAAGTATATATTTTGGGGTATATTTCGTAAGCTATAAGGGGGAGTTCAAAAAAGGCTTTCTCTATGTCAAAGCAGTTCTGTAGAGAATTGTTTCATTCTTTGGATTCAATGATAAAATATATTTATAGCTTTATTAATCTCATCTTCAAAAGGAAAATGATTTCCATTGAATTTTTGAAAGAAAATAGATTTGTATATCTTGATTAGATGAACAAAGGAAATAATTTCGATTCAAGAAACGTAACTGTCTATTTTGAAAAATGAGATGTTGTTTATGTTTTTTAATATTCATTTATTGAAAAACGTTTTATAGAGTACCATTTGTTTTCGACTATGATGCAATATTCATCTACATAGTACTATTTTGTGTATTTTTTCTAATTTTATCTATAGCAGTAAAAACAAAGTCAAATTATGTTTGCGTCATCTGTTAGATACATAGCATGTCAGCTATGCATAGCATAACATAGCATGTCAGCTATGTTATCCAGAATTAAATTTGACAATGTCCATCCAAATGTGCGTTTTTATAACTGTTGAAAATTTCTACTTCTATAAAATTTTGTGAGCCACCCAAATACATTATTGAGAGATTAATTTTCATTTAGTATGTTAATTGCAGACTTAAAATGCAATTTTTATTTAATTTCACTTTAAGATTTAAAAAACACCATACTACTATGAAATTCTAGAGCCAACATTTTCGTTACTTCTGTCTAAAATTCTTCTATTTTACAGTGCACACAGTTGGTATTGGAAGTACTGTCTGCTTGAATAAAGTAGGCAATGTTTTAAATTCAATATATCCGTTACATAATTTAGTTCATCTCTTCTCAGCATATAAAAAAAATTGGTGTAAACCTATTTTATCTAAAACTTTGTTTAAATTTGTTTAGTTTAGGGAAGTAAAATTTGCTAAAGACATGAATTTTTTTTAATTGATAAAAATCCTTATTTTGTTTGTATATGTATGTTGATGAAAGAAGATTAAATCAGTTATAAAAATTATAAACGCAATTTCAGTTGGGAGTCTTATCATTATCGAATTTCACATATTTTTTTTAGAAAATGATTTTTAATGGATTTTATAAATGCTTGAAAATATTTACACTTTAGTTTAATATTGTTTCCTGACATTTTTTCTGCTATTGAGTGATAACAGAAGCAGGCAGCTGAATTTTCAGAATTATGTTTCTTGGTAAATATTATTATGAAAATGATGCTTGAAATTTCTAGATATTTTGAAACAAGCATACATTTGTGTAATAAATGAATAAATTCAATACTATTTCCTATTTACAATCTATGAATCAAATGCATTTTTCTACATTCTGCAGTTCTATTTTCTGGAATTATTTTATTAAAAATAGGATAAAACATAATTCAAAGAATTGATTATAGAATGAATTTAAAATAAAGCAAAATCGATTTAAAATATCATGTTTACTTATTACTAATTTTTATAAATTTCAATCATTGTATATTTTAATTTTACCCCATGCAACATTAGATAGGGTAAACTGTAATGCAAATAAAGTATAGAAGAGAAATATTGGATCAATTTTCAAAGATAAATTAGTTAAGAATATGTGGTGGTATTATTAAAACGACTCATGGCAAATAGAGCATTATTATTTAATTATGCATAAGAATTAACTTATTTCATAAATGTTTGTATTTTAAGCCAAATTGAGGAAAAATGATTTTAAATTCATAAATTTTATAAAAAAATATGATAATTTATCATATATTATTTTTTAAAAAAAGGATTTCATGCTATCAATAAAATATTCGAAGCGTTAAGTATCCTTCCATGGTTAATCTGTGTTTTGGGTACGCCTTTCTCGCCAAATGGGCGATAGACGTGCCAAGCGTGATAACCTATTTCATACTAAATGCATTCCTTGTGGTAACCTTGTCTTTTTTTGCGCTTCTCCGGAGCGGAGTGAGTGGAGGCATTCATTTGCCCTGTTTTCGCGCCGAGCTGGCAGCCGAATGGTTAGCACTCTTGCCTTCGGTTCAACAGTTCGTGGGTTCGAATCCCACCTTGGACATGGATGTGGTTTGGAATCCACTTTAAACCGTGGCTCCCGGTCTAATTAGCCCTCGTGTGCAAAAAATGGCCATTGAGCGACAAACAAACAAAACAAAGCTCTGTTTTTGCACATGCTCATTAACAACTCTTTTGTTTCAGTATTCCTATTGGTCGCTAATTATTTTGATTTTGAAATAACCGTAGAATTTAAAATTTTATGAATTAATTTATATTATTTATTAATTTTAAGAAATATGATAATTTTTCTCCATATATTATAGTGTGTTTTTTGTTATAAAATTCGTAAAAAAAAGATTGTTTTTGTTTTGGTATACCATCGGTGAAATTCGTTAAAAACACGGATTTTGGTTTTGTCGACATAGAAACGACGTTTTTGCGTAGTGTCTCCCGGAGGATTCAAATCCGCAAGACAACACGCAAAAACGCGCCAGTTGGTGACTTTTTGAAAATGCGCCAAGCAGGGGACTTAAAGCACATTTTCACACCTTCCATATTTAATGCCAGAGATTTGTAGACAAAAATCCTTCCTTTTATGGTATGCGATAAATTTACATGAATTACAATATTATTCATACTATTAAATAAAATTAAGGTTTATTTTAAAATTTTGCATTCGTTCTGAATTGGAAGGCAGTAGAAGAAAAATTTTAACAATTCTAACAGTTGTAATATTGCTCTCCCTTTTTTGAAATTTTGTCTCTTCTCACTTCAAAAGCGACAGACTTTTTTCCTATTTCTTCACGTACATACTTCAGCTTTTTTTCTTTTTGAAAAAGATGTCGAAAAGTTTTATGTGATACATTCTGAACCCCGAGAGATAAATTTTCTTTTCTATATTTTTCTTTATTTTTTTCTTAATTTGAAGTTGCTTACAGATTTATTACGTCATTTTTTTGCATCTAAACAACAATTGTAGCATCATAAACTAATTAGAAATATTTAAATAAGGAATGAATTTACATTGGTTTATTTTCAGCATTGAAAATATATATCTAAATTCAAAAATAATATTAATTCTTATTTAAGGTTATAAATTGAATGAAAATATTACATAAATATTTAATAATATTGGTATTAATAAATCATACTTTATATCAAGAATTAATGAAATAATTTGCAACATAAACTTTTTAAAGATGAAATTAAAATAATATTTTAATAAAAGAAAAACAAATGGAATTTATGCGAAAAATACCATGCTTTTTTTAACATAAAATATAAGATAGTTTCAAAACATTATATTATGCAAAATAATATAACTTAACAGTTTTATTAATACAACACAATTAATTTAATCAAAACTTTCTTAAAAAATAAAACTTGAAAAATGCAATTATTTTTATATTTTAATATTATAATGACAATGGTATAGCACATCTTTTTCAACTGAATACATTACTTATAAACAAGCTCACAGAAATATACTTTATGAAAACAAAGAAAGTTAAGAAAATAGAAAGAAAGTAATTAAATATTTTCTTTGCAGATAAACTATGATACTTCCATCATATATCTTTCAATGAAAATTGTTTAAAAACATTTTGTTGGATAAATATACTCTCATTTTTGCTTTTTTTCTTATTTTTATTAACAAACATTTAAAAATTTCTTGTAAATTGAGCTTATAAAAAGTTCCATTAAATAATATTTTTTATATTCTATCATATACTTTTTTACATAAATTCATACCAATCAATTCTCTTCAAAATTGTGAATTGTTTCATGCTAAGAAAAATTCAGGTCTATTTTCTTTATATCATCCTTTTCTAATGCTTCACTATCCATGAAATTTGTGTTTTAAATAAAATTAAAAATAATGAAAATTCTTATTAAGAGATAAACAGATTGTAAACATCATACTTATGCATTTTCCTTGGTTATAGAGATGGGCTTTTAAGCCATAACTCATTATGATATGTTACAACTTTATTTTCATATTCTCCTTATATATATATATATATATATATATATATATATATATATATATATATATATATATATATATATATATATATATATATATATATATATATATATATATATATATATATATATATATATATATATATATATATATATATATATTACTAACACACACTTGTATACATTCAAATGCAAATACTATGTATATACATATACCTATGTTATGAAATGCAAAAATGAAAACACAATCAGGAAAAGTTAATAAAATTTTGTAGTAAAATTTCTAAACTTATTATAAAAAATAGCAAAATTAACTTTCAAAAAAAATTTTAATGTATACTATAATATAATTGTTATTCAGGAAATAAAATGTTATCACTATTTGAACATTTTCAGAGTAAAAAGTAAAAAGTTAATAAAATTTAGAAAATTACATGAAAAAAATTTTTTAACTATCAAATAATGTGATTAAATGTTTAAATTGTTATGTTATGGCAAGTTTTCAATTCAACTATAATGTTTCATAAGCGTTTCATTGCGAAACTTACCTTGATGCATGATAAGTATTTTATCAATACTTTTAAACCCATAGATTGTCGGTGAATCAATAGTAAATATGTATCAGTTGCATTGCACAATTTTAAATCGTATTGAATATCTGAAGGTATTCTATATAATTTGAGGAGAAATCTGCCCCAAAATATAGAATATTTTATTAAAAATTAATTTTGTCTAAGAAATCGTAATTCCAATTATCAGACAAAGTGAACTATTTGTAAATAGCATGCTCATTCTGCTTTTGTTCTTGCACAGAAAATTCATGTACCTGCAAAAAAATGTGCATCTAACATCTTTACATTGCATGAAATCCCCAGACAATTTCATTAAATAATGATCAAAGCAGTATGCACCTTATTGTGTATTTCATTATTAAGATAATCACACACCCACAATACACAAACCCAAAATATACTACATTACAACTTACTCAAATTATTACTACAATTGAAACCATCTTAAATGAGAGCAAATAAATGTAATAATCAGACGAAAAATGATACAAGAGTTTATGTAAAACTATACTTAAATAGAACTAGATTATTGACATTTTAATGGCATCATAATAGAAAATAAAATAAACTTATATTTCATGTGAGATAAATATATTAATTTACATGAAATTCCTAAGTTCCACTATTTTAACTTAACTGCTTATATTTGTGGTAGAGCTATTTTTCAAATAATTGATAACAATCTATTTGTTGCATTAATCTATATGTAAATTTTAATGGGTATTTGATACCGTAATAGATTTCATTCTATTTCATTTATATTGTTAGAAATGTCTATTGTGATAAAACTACAAAAATATATTTTGAAATGCCCAGTTTAAAAATACATAAAAGTTATTGCTGTAATTTTATTTATTGTTTTTTTTTTTGTAATCATTTAACCAAGTATATTCCATCTAAAAGTTTTTCAAAGACTAAATTTCACATCTTCAAAATTTTCATAAATAAAAATTTTTTTCTAATAAAAATATAACTTTATAAAAAATTAAAGCAGAAAAATTTTATAAAACAGTAGTAGCCCCTTGTATGCCTTATTACTCTTCAATCAAAAAATATTTAGTAAATAATCAGGCTTTAAAATGCTTTATCATTCATCGATATTTGTGTTAAAACACGTTGGGGCCTTGCCTTCTTTAGAAGTCTTTCCCATTCCACCTTATTCCCAGTAATGGACTTAAGCTTTCTTATTTTTAGCTTAGCAAAATCCTTACTCAAGCTGTATCTCCACCTTTTGCCCTTGCCCCTTCCCTCTTCTGAATCTTTCACAGATATAAGTTGCATTAACGGCATCAAAAGAGATTCTGCCAGCCTTCTTTCTCAGATGATATCATGTCCATTTTATAATCCTCATGTTTATCTTATCATGCTCAGTTTTATAGATTTAATAACGTCACTATCTTTATAATTTTTATAGATTTAAAATTTATATATTCTACTTCAGGTATTATTATTTTTTTAAAGCACATATGAAATTTAATGATCCACTGACGTTTCTAAACATCGTTTCGAAGATCATCAGAGGTTTTTCTTCCATATTCATTAAAGACCAAGTCTGTTAGGCATAAATTTAAACTCGTCTTATTAACATTTTTAAATTAATTGAATATTTGGTCTTCTCTTTATTAGATGAGATTCCAAGAAAAGAATTAAATAAAAAAAGAGTAATTTTCTGGAATAATCCTTTTTCTAAATATAGGATTAATATGACATTTTTATAGCTAACTTCAGAATTTTAATAGGTGAATTGTATTTCTAATTAAAATTTAAGAGGGCCAATACCAAATAAATAAATAAAAATGAGTGGTTTTTATTTTTCCTACATTACATACATTTTGTTTTTTACATTTATCTTGATCTTATAATTCCTAGCAACCTTCTTCATTGCTGTTAAAATGTTTCCTAGTCCAGATGCGGATTTTAATATTATATCTGCATCACCAGGGAACGCAAGAATTTGCACTGATTTATTAAATATAGTACTCGTTCTCTATTAATGTAAGCGTATCTCTTAACTTTCTCTAATGCAAAATTGTAAAGAAAGCAGTCAAACGCATCCATCAGCCTTACTCCATTGCAAATTTCAACTGTTAAGAAATCTCTTCTTGCACTTGTTATACCTAGAATGTCTCGATTAGAGTGAATTTCATAAATTTAATTAACTTTATAAGAATATTAAATTTCAGGTTTAGTAACCCACTTCTATCGATGCCATCATGAGCAGTCCTGAAGTATTCAAATATATGTTGAGGTTTAATTCCATAGACTTTTGTACTTCGGCAGAATTTTTCTCGAAGTTAAGATCTCATTAATTGTAGAATTAATTATAGATCTCTCTGGATACCGCACTGATAATCACCAACATAGAATTCAAGTGATTAAATAATATAATATAGTAAATTCTATGAGCAACATAAACTATAGACTTGTTCCTCTAAATTTCTCACAGTTCAATAAGTAATTTTTAATATTAATCTTATAATAATATTATCTTTTAATTTATAATTCATAGTATTGTGTTAAGAATTGCAGTATATTTAGAACTGCATAAACTAAGTAAGAAATAATATGTTTCCGTCTTTGTTAGAAAACATTACGTTTAAAACACTTCTAAGAAATATTTTGCTGTTGTTACTTATCTCATGTTGTCTAGCTAGGCTAAGTAACCCCCATAAAACCAAAAATATCTAAAATGTCCAAAAAATGTAATGGGTCCCGAAGGACATCTTCTTTTTTAAAATTTAGGCAGGTTAAGATGTGTCCAGTGGAGGCCATATGGACGGAACACCAAGGACAGTCTGGAAATGTCCTTTGCCCCTGCTGAAAGGTGATTCCTCTCGTGTGTCCACTCAGATAGCGGGAAAAATCAATTTGATAAGGTCTTGGTCTAAGATTGAAGGTCTCACTCGGTCTTTTGGCGAAGTACCATGGATGGTTGGGAGGAATTTTCATTAACTTATTGAATTCAGTTTTTGCCAGGGAAGAAATCTTACTAGATGTGAGCTCTCCTCCTGGGTTTACAACCTCCTCTGACGCCGATCTGGCCAAGAAATCCGCTTACTCTTTCCCCTCTACTCCCACGTGTGAAGGGATCCATTGAAAATGCGCTGTGTGTTCGGGTGACAGTCTCTCAAGAAGATTTAGTATGTCTAGGCAATTTTTTTTACCAATCACAAGCGTCCTGTTTTACCATCTCCACTAAAAGATACCTATGTAAATTTTTCTTGTGAATAACAAATTAGATGAGAATATCATGCTGTTTTTTCTAGTTTGATTGAGACATAATTTGAAGTGTTTCCATTAAATGGGAAAATTAAAAGCAAAATTTTACTTTGATCTGAACAAAAGTTTTTTTTATTTGAAATATAACAGCCATTTAAATCTTTGCATTTAATTTATTGTTAATCTTCGATTTAATTCTTGATGAGTGGATCTCTCCTATTGGAGCTTTATAACAATGCTATTAATTTCGTATAGTAACTCCACAATTCTCTCAGCTATTCTGTTTTGTTCATATTAATATAAATTTTGTATCTATGATACATCGCGATATCTTGTTGTTTATATAATTCTTTAAATATAAGATATCTTTAGCATTGATATGAGATATTTGTTATTTGATTAGGTCATACAACTTCTTTCAAATTTGTATTTTTTTATTATGACAAAATGTGGTTTCAATTTTATTATATGAGCTATTTTGGAATGTAATATTAGTGACATTTGAAGTATAGAAAACTTGATACTCAAAAGTAAACAAAATGTCAAGGTAATATTTATTAATATTTTCAATATATCATCTCATAGATAAATGAAATAAACCAATCTCATATGGAATAAAAGATTTTGAGTCACGTATTAAAAATTTGTTAGACATTATAGGTAAATAAATTAAGGAGAACTCTATTCAAAAAGATATGAAAATAAAAGCAGAAACTATTTCAAACTTATTTTTGAAAGAAGTCAAAATTAAATAACTTATAGTTAATAAAAATAAAATGCAAATTTAAGATTATATCTGTATATTTAACTGTTTGTAGAAAAATGAGACGTTGTTGTTATTAATGACACTTGGAAAAGCCAAGCTCGCTATACCTTGGCAATGCGAATTTAAGTCAATTGGGAGCGTCTTTCATTTTAATCACAGCACCATGTAGGTGAATGTACGACTTTGCTCTACACACATGCCATAGGGACCCGTTTATAGGGTAGGCAACCATTCACACCTCATTCATACAAGGATAGGACAAAGACAGGATATATGGAGAGAGAAAGTCTATCCATGCCCAAACCGGGATTCGAACATAGGACCTTCTTATCGACAGACCACTAGATAAGTGGGCGGTAAAATAAGACTGAAAAAGCATTCACCATTTGGTAATAAGATAGATATATGCCTTTATTTGAATACTTTTTATCAAACATTTGAATCAAGCGTTATTTATAGCTTATGTAAAACATAATTAAATATGAGTAAATTTTAATGTTTAGAGAAATATTTACTTTTTCCAACTATTTACTTTTTTTATATTTTAAGCATATCTAAGTCCTTATTAATTTTCAATTTCCAGAAAAATAGAAACTTTTAATCACATTAAATTACAAATTCGTAAACTTTTATTTTATGTTTTTGTTTTTAATTTTGCATTTTTTTCTAATATGATAAGTCGATAAATTAAATAAATCAATTTCTTTTAGTAAATGGAAAAGGAGTCCGACATATATTATTTTTACGAAAGTAAGGTGCGAATTGCAGCTGCCGATGAAGCAAAAACTTTCTTCAATAAGAAGAAGAGCCTTAATTCTTTGGAAACTGTCACTTCAAGGTGTTGTCCATGAAGAAGCAGAGGCATATTGGAAGAGCAAATTTAAAAGACCATGTTGCTGGGTCATCGGGGAAAATAATACACCAAAGTAATTGCGAATCATATATTAAGTTTCTCTCTCTTATTGTTCAGCTTTCTATTTATCAATATTACAAAATCTGCGCTTCATAAAGTATCCGCAAAGTATAATTAGAATATCTTTTTATATAAATTATTCTTTCCATTAATATTAAATATATTATTAATTAGATTAAATTTGTATATTATTTAGATTGATTTCATGAAATTGTATAATTGTATTAGACGAAAAATAATTAACCTTGCTTAGATTATACATAAAAGAATTAAATTGAAAAATTAATGTAGGTGATTTTAATGTACTAATACATTAAACATTGAAGTCAGCTAAGTAATACATTAAAATTTATTATAATAAGTAATAGCATTAAAGGCATTAATAATTATTAATGTATTATATGATTGAAAATAAATATTACTTAGATTATTTGTCATGTAAATAATATTTAAATAAATTTCGGTTGTTCGGAAAAAATTTTCGTTTTTTCTTATAGAGGGTTTAATTGTATTTTTTCGAACACAACTTCACACTTAAATCGCATAATCATTGTATATTTTGAGAGTTGATATAGCAAGGATTAAGTGTGAAAAAGTTCAATTAATCCTACGTAGTAATTTTTGGTTGGTGCCCTTTTAAATATGAAGAGCAATAAGCAGCATTTTCATCATATTTTACTTTTTCAATATAGAAAAGGTAAAAATGCTGTTGAAGCCAAAAAGAAATTGACCGATGCTTAAGGAGAAGATGTGTTGAAAGTACGACAGTGCCAGAACTGGTTAGCAAAATGCCAATCCGGCAATTTTGGTGTTGAGGATGCACCACGTTGCGGAAGGGAGGTTGAAGCTGATTAAGGCACGATAAAGGCATTTGTTGATGCAAATCGGGGAATAACAACACGTGAGATCAGTAAGAGTTTAAATTTATTGAATTCAACTATTTATGACCACTTGAAAGGCCTGGTTCAACCTCGAAGTTCGAAGTATGTGTTCCCCATGTTCTCACGGAGAGAAATTTGTGTCGTCACATTGACGTCTCTGATTCACTTCTCAAACGTCACGAAAATGATCCATTTTTGAAGCAAGTCATTGCTGGGAACGAAAAATGGGTTGTATATATTACAATGTAAAACGCAAGAGATAATTCAGCAAAAAAGATGAACCAGCTCAAATCATTTTGAAAGTCAATATCTATCAAAAAAGGTGATGCTGTCTGGTTAGTAGAATTTTAATAAAATCATTTTTATTATTTTTTCCAATTTTTACCAGATAACACAGCAATTAATTCAGAAGTCTAATGTCATAGCTGAACAAACTGAATGAAACAGAAAAGGCCGGAATTAATGTTCAGGAAAGGTGTATTGTTCCACCAAGATAACGCGAGACCTCATACAAGTTTGGAGAGTCTCCAAAAGCTTTCACAACTTGTATGGGATACACTACCATGTACACCATATTTTCCAAATCAGGCCACTTTGGATTATTATTTGTTCCTGTCTTTGCAAAATTTTTTAGACTGTGAAATCTTTACTTCAAATAAAAAGGTCAACAATCACTTGGAATCAGTGTTCGCCAGCAAAGATCAAATGTTTTATGAGCGGGAAATCATTCTATTAGCAGAAAGACGGATAAAAGTGTTGGACCAGAATGGTAGATACACAATCTATAAAATATTTATTCATTAAACAAAAATTGTTTTTCATTCCCCCACCCCAAAGAAAAGAAAATTACGTTCAAATCAACCTAGTAATTTCTTTGTTTATTTTTGCATTCACACAGCACAAAGTACGTATTTAAAAATATTCTTAATAATTTTAATTTATTGTAAGTTTTAGTACAGCATAGTAGAAAATTTAACTGCCTAAATCTATCGATAAATTGTTGTTTTTGTTGTCGTGTGCCAGCTTGGCTGGCAACATAGGATGTGCTACTCCACTTTTCCAACTGAACCATATTTGGTGTGGAGGCCGACGTCCTCAGTACACACATCCCATAGTGACCCGTTTATAGGGTAGGCAACCATTCACAACCCATTCCATTACAATGGGAATATTGCTGGCTTGTAATTATAAAACTCTCTAAAATTTCATAGATAAGGTATTATTATTATGTTGAGTTTTCCTTACTTTTGCTATTATAGCCTCTAATTCATCAAAAATTTAATAATCTAAATTAATTACTTAAAAGTAAAGTTAAATGTAAGTATAGTTTTTTATAGGACACATTTTCTGAATTAGTTTTATGTAATGGGATATCTTTTTAAACTGATTTCTATACAAATATTCATTACTTCTTATAATGTTACTAAACGCTTTAGCTCCTATTTAAAATGTATAATATATTTATTATATAATGTTGTTGTTGTCGTGTGCCAGCTGGGCTGGCAATATGGGGTGCGCTGCTCCACTTTTCCAACTGAACCATATTCAGGTGTGGAGTCCGACTTCCTCGGTACACGACCCGTATGCCATAGGGACCCGTTTATAGGGTAGGCAACCATTCACACCCCATTCATACAAGGAAAGGACAAAGACAGGATAGATAGAGAGAAAGTACTTCCATGCCCGATATGGGATTCGAACCCAGGACCTCCTTATCTATAGTCAGGCACACTGACCACTAGACAAGTTGGGCGGCTATCGATAAATTAAAAGAACATAAATTATTAGAAGAAATACGAAGATAAATTTAAGAAATTAGAAAATAAATTGAAAGAAGATTAAAGGACGATAAATTAATGATTTCTTTTAAATATATATCCACATACATTTAAATCAAATATGAATTATTGCCTTCTAAGATTATTTCCATAGAGAGACTATTCAGGAGTTGCAAGTAAGGAAACATTGTTAACTCCCACTCTTCCATTCAAACAAATATGCATGCAAAAGAAACCTTAGAATTCATAATCTACTGAGCGTAGTTCTATCATAGCTTCTGCGTAGTTCTATCATAGCTTGATGAGCCGGGAAAGCAATGATTTTTTTCTCCCATAACGTACGGCGATTTAAACACAGAATTTTCTTCTCAAAACTCTAAAAACTATCCTGCATTTCTATATTCTATGTAACAAAAGTATAAAAGAATTGAAAAATATAAACTATTTAAAGCACCTAATGCTTATAATTATTTCAACATAATTTATATTTAGTTGTTAACCAGGTTAATAACTATAAAAATATTTAATTTTGAGATAAAATAAAAAATGACAAATTGTGTTGTTGATTTATACTTTCTGTTTTCTTTTAGTTGAATTATACTTACTTTTTTACTTTGAACGGGTGTTTATTTGTCAAAAATTTTTGTATTGCATTTCGCTCTTATTGAATTTTTATATTGAAAATTATATTTTATTTTAAAAATTACGACTTCCTTTTTTATAATACAGTGGAACTTGGATAATTCGAAGCCCAAGGGACCACTGCAAAACTTCGAATTATCCAAGACTTCGAATTATCCAAGTTTTCGAAATTTCGATTTTTTTTTATTTACTGCATGTGACTAAATGCAATTAAATACTAGTATTAAAAGAGTAAAATTGGTATGCATTTAACTAATACAACCATCAGGTTGAAACGATGTTTATGACAATAAAATACAAATGCACTCTGAATTACAGTTTTGGAAAATATTGCGATAATTTAGATTGTTTTAAAGCGCTCAACTGATTTTTTTAACAAAGTCTTCAAGAATATTTATGGATTGAAAGATAGCTTGACTTACGTTACATAGTCCTTCTGCATAGCGACGATATTCTGCTAAATAAAAACTGCATCACATGAAGTTGGAATCGGCCTTTCTTCAACATCATTAGCTTCTTCGGGGTCATTATCGTCCTCTGTTGCATCGCTTTTGTTGTTTAGAGCTTCGGATAGAATTTCCTTGTCGGATAGTTCTCCACATATTTCTACACTTTCATCAATGTTAACGTAATCATGAAAAGGCATTTCGTTTTCTCATGCATCTGGTTGAGGTAGATCTTCAAAAATCTCGCAGGGGCTCGTGTTTTCCTTAATAAACCCTGCTTTTCTGAAACAATTCGCAATTGTTTCTTCGCTGACTTTCGACCATGCATTCAAGCACATTCTTGCTGCATTGAGAACAGAAATGTTGGGCTTTTTGGAAGAATCAGTTAGAAGATGTCGTACGACAAGGCATTGATAGAAATGTTTGAAGTTTTTGATAATGCCCTGATCCATTGGTTGCACTATTGAGGTCATGTTTGGTGGAAAAAAATAACCTTTACATTTTCCATTGCAGGGATCGACTTATGTGCCGTGCAGTTATCAATGAACAGGAGAATTTTTCTTTTTTCTTTTGGTACGTGTGGTCGAGCTCTAATAGCCAATCCTTGAAAAGGTCTGCAGTCATCCAAGCTTTTGTGTTTGCCCTGTATTCCACTGGCTTAGTTTTCACGTTCTTGAAACATCTTGGATTGGCAGATTTTCCAATCGTAAGTAAAGGAAGCTTTCCAGTCCCATTCATATTGGATCCCACTAGTAATGTTACACGTTCTTTGCTGTTTTGGCCACCACTGCATTTGTCTCCCTTAAATGCTAGAGTTTTGTCCGGCGTACACTTAAAGAATAGTCCAGTTTCATCGATATTGAAAATGTCACTTACCGGTGTATCTTTTATGATTTGCAAAAGTCTGTCCGCCCATTCATTGGCTGACTTCTCGTCTACACTTGCACTTTCACCACTCACAGTTTTGAATGAAATTCCATTTCTTTCCTTGAATCCACCCAGCCAACCTGAGCTAGCTTTGAAGTTGTTGTTTCCCATGATGGAAGAAAATTCTTCTGCCTTAGCGCGTAGAAGAGTTCCACTCAGAGGGATGTTTCTGTCTCTCGATTGTTTAAACCATTTTAATACACATTCATTGAGATCTAGATTGTCCGCATCTCTTGCTCTTTTCCTTTTTCCGTTTACACTAGAACAACTGCTTAGAATTTTTTCCTTATTTTTCAAAAAAGTTAAAAGAGTATTTGCCGCTATTCCGTATTCTTTTGCAATGTCGCATTTCTTTCTTAAACCTTTTTCAACTTCACGGATGGCGGAAATTTTTTGTTCCAAAGTTAAGGTCTTGTAGGGAACACGTGGTTTACTCAAAGACATGCTTGCTGTTCTGAAGTTTCAAGTGAAATGAAGACTAAAAGTTGCCACACACGAAAGAAAAAACATGTGACCACTACAGGTTTCTTGGAAAACAGGTGCATGCAACGTTAAATGCATGTCGTACAAAAGAGGGGTTAACAGTGCAGTCCAGTCACACTAATTTTCTCCCATTCTTTCCTCCCGCCCTCAACAATCTTCCTCCCCCTTAATCCTGTACTCTTAGCCTGTAGTGCGTATCCCCCTCCCTCTTGGAAAATAGGGAAAACCTGAAAAAGTTACTTCATTGACAGTGTATTTCTTCTGGAGTAAAACTTCGAATTAAGGAAGTTGGACTTCGAATTATCCACGATATTTTAACATTAGTTTAATAATAAGTTTCAAGGGACCGAGAGAAAACTTCGAATTATCCACGAATTCGAATTAAATAAGTTCGAATTATCCAAGTTCCACTGTATATAGAAATCCCACGCATATTATGTTTCATAAATTTTTATCAATTTCTGATTTATGGAATGCATATAAGTATTAATAAAATTTTAATCCCAATGCATAATAATAGATAACGAAAATTAATTTTCTTTTTCATGTATAAAACCATTTAGTCAATATATGATTCAGATATCTACAAAATATGCTATTCACTTTGCTTCCTCTTTTCAAAAGAAATCTATTTGGATGGTAATATACAACCATATTTTTAAAGGCTAACAAATTAACCACGTGATAAGAGATTTGGAGATTTTCATGATTTGACTTTTTGTCTAAGAGGACACAATATAATACATACCAGAGGCATTTTTGTCTTTAAAACTTGAACTGATGTTATTTAAAATAAATTATACCATGAATTAACAATTGAAATAGTGAGAAAAAACAAAAACATTGTTTTTCCTGAATTGCATCAGACTATATATAAGGAAATTTTTCATCAACATTTTCGTTCCTTCATAATTCTATGCTTATCTCAACACAAAAACAAAACAAATAAATGTATTATTGTTGTTCAAAGCATGTTACATTCTGAAAAAAAGAATTGTATCTTTAAGACTTTAAAAGACAACAAAAATAACTTTTGATTACATTTTTATGAATGGCACTGCAAACACTTTTAATACATAATTTAATATCACATCTGTACATAAAAAGTAATATAGTTGTCTCATCATTGTATTTTCATTGTTCTTAATACTCCAGTAATTAATACACACATATGAACTAATTTAAATCAAGTTTAAAAACATTACTTCGTTGAATAATTTCAATGAATCACTAAATATATCTGCAGTATATGACTGTATTTGTTAATAGAGAGATATTCTTCGAACAAAATAGGCAACTGGATTAATGAAAGATTACCTTGTCATTATGGTAAAACAATGTTCTTCATGGTGTTGCCAGCTTTAACAAACGGAATCTAGATATTACATATCTATCTTTTGCATGCATACTTGTCGAGTTTTCCTGGCTATTCCGCTTGTGGCATGTGAATACGATTCACTATTTATGAAAATTCCTTACGGAAAGATAATTTATGAGCTATTCCGCTTGTGGCATGTGAATACGATTCACTATTTATGAAAATTCCTTACGGAAGATAATTTATGAGCTATTCCGCTTGTGGCATGTGAATACGATTCACTATTTATGAAAATTCCTTACGGAAAGATAATTTATGAGCTATTCCGCTTGTGGCATGTGAATACGATTCACTATTTATGAAAATTCCTTACGGAAAGATAATTTATGAGCTATTCCGCTTGTGGCATGTGAATACGATTCACCATTTATGAAAATTCCTTACGGAATATAATTTATGAGCTATTCCGCTTGTGGCATGTGAATACGATTCACTATTTATGAAAATTCCTTACCGAATATAATTTATGAGCTATTCCGCTTGTGGCATGTGAATACGATTCACTATTTATGAAAATTCCTTACGGAAAGATAATTTATGAGCTATTCCGCTTGTGGCATGTGAATACGATTCACTATTTATGAAAATTCCTTACGGAAAGATAATTTATGAGCTATTCCGCTTGTGGCATGTGAATACGATTCACTATTTATGAAAATTCCTTACGAGAAGATAATTTATGAGCTATTCCGCTTGTGGCATGTGAATACGATTCACTATTTATGAAAATTCCTTACGGAATATAATTTATGAGCTATTCCGCTTGTGGCATGTGAATACGATTCACTATTTATGAAAATTCCTTACGGAAAGATAATTTATGAGCTATTCCGCTTGTGGCATGTGAATACGATTCACTATTTATGAAAATTCCTTACGGAATATAATTTATGAGCTATTCCGCTTGTGGCATGTGAATACGATTCACTATTTATGAAAATTCCTTACGGAATGATAATTTATGAGCTATTCCGCTTGTGGCATGTGAATACGATTCACTATTTATGAAAATTCCTTACGGAATGATAATTTATGAGCTATTCCGCTTGTGGCATGTGAATACGATTCACTATTTATGAAAATTCCTTACGGAATATAATTTATGAGCTATTCCGCTTGTGGCATGTGAATACGATTCACTATTTATGAAAATTCCTTACGGAATATAATTTATGAGCTATTCCGCTTGTGGCATGTGAATACGATTCACTATTTATGAAAATTCCTTACGGAAAGATAATTTATGAGCTATTCCGCTTGTGGCATGTGAATACGATTAACTATTTATGAAAATTCTTTACGGAAGATAATTTATGAGCTATTCCGCTTGTGGCATGTGAATACGATTCACTATTTATGAAAATTCCTTACGGAAGATAATTTATGAGGTGCAAGTTTTAAATATTTCACAACTGTCTTAGGACATTTGGACGTACACTATGCCGTATAAAAACAGAGTTACTGGGAATTACGAAAAACAATCAAAAGAAGAAGCAAGATCAAACTTTTTACGAGTCCATAAAGCAAGTTCGACTTGATGAGTATTAAAAGAAAAAGAGAAAAGGGCCGTGGTAGCCTAGTGGTTAGAGAATCGGCCTTCCATCCGAAAGGGTGGGGTTCGATTCCCAATGCCACTGAGTACATGCGATATACATGCTCGTTAAATCTGTGGAATTGAAAGTCCTGTGGTCGGTCGTTGAGCAGTTACCATGGGTGCAATGGACTGGAGAAATTTACTTCCCCTTCAGATCAATGCCAAAATTGAGGAAGTAGATCCTCTGGTGCTGCTATCTATCGGATGATTTGAAGAGCAAAAGTTGTACTTTCACCTTCATGGTGCTCTCATTAAACGAAAGACGCTCCCAATTGACTTAAATTCGCATAGCCAAGGCATAGCGAGCTTGGCTTGTCCAAGTGTCATTAGTAACAACAACACAAGAAAAATATATTGTTATTATCTTGTAAATAATAAAATCAGTTTCAAAACATCTCCAATAAATATACTTACAACTTGTACAAATACTTAAGTAAATTGAACTTGAATCAAATACATACAATATGTACTATTTTTCAGTGAAGAAACTTTTCAATTAAAAATCAAGTGATGAATAAGCAATTGTACCTACATTTATGTCACGATAAAGTAAAAGATAATACTTTAATTTTAGCTCATTTTGCTTAAATATTCTAGGGAATTCATAATTTAAATAAAATGTTACATTATATTTGTATGTAAAAAAATGGAAATTTTTATTATTTTCACTTTCATTTTTTGGATTTCAATTATAAATGTATAAACATACATAAAAATCTGTCTTTCATGTTTCATAATTTCTTACAAGATTAAGGAAATTATTACATCCATTTAGCTAAAAATGTAAAAACATGTTTAATATTGTTCTTAAATGATTTTAGCCCATTTAATACGAAACAAAGCGTGCGCATGTTCAAATCGGTTGCAGTAACGTGATTCAATTTTTAATTTGAATTTACTGATAAAATATGATCGAGCTATATGTGAACATTTAGGGTAAAATGTTAAACAAAATATGTATTGATTAAAAGGTTTCGTATGTTCATATAATTATTTAAAATTGTTCACCACTAAATTTTCCCTTCCTTGTTCCGAATCTTAGCCAAAAATTAAAATACAGAATAAGGTTAAATTTATAAAGATGGTTAAGAATATTTTTAAGTTATTATTTTATGAATACTAAAGTGTTTATGAATTTTAAATCTTCCACCAATATTTCTGCATGCTTTTTTTAAAGTTACGATTTTAACATTCTATAAAAAAATTAATTTCTTTCATTGCATTTTCAGTTTTTATTCATATAATTTAATGATAAAACATTCTTAATATTTTATGTCTTGTAAAAATTTGACTTTAAAACTCAATCTTTAAAATTTGTAACATTACAAAATATTAATTTTATTATCTTACATTACAAAACAAATTATTTTATGAGAATTTTAATGCAATCCTAAATTTTAAGCTAAAATAAAGAGGAATAAATGAAAGCATTTTTTATTTTTGGAAAAAAAGTAAAAATTTATAAAATGAATACAAGTTTTGACTTATAAATAAAATTGGTGTAACATTCCATATCGGATTTTTAAAAAAAGTAGCGATTTATTTTATAATAAATGTTTTTGCTTTCAAATCATTATTTTATAATATTCGTTTGATAAAGTACCAAAATCATTCAATCTTAATGTCTCATTTCTACAATAGTACAGAGAATATTGACAATTCTGGGAACCGCAATCCGTAAAATTGGAAACCATTTCGGAACAACACTGGAACCGTAACATTATTCCTCAAACCGCAATCACTGTCATTACAGCCTACGTTTCAGCTTACGCTTCCCTAATTACAAACAATTTGTCCTTAATGTTTTCTTTGCTTCTTCTGATTCATTTTCTGCATTGTCTTCTTCCCATTGCTCTCTCTTCTTCTTCTTCCCCTGGAAAATCGTTTCCTACGAACAGTCGCGGTATTTTACCTCCTTTTTAAAGCTCTGATTTCCGCGAGATGGCGCTCTACGAAAGTCAAGGAACGTAATTAAATCAATTTACGATCTTTTTGTGTGGAAAATGTAGATAATAAGGAATTTCACTTTGAGAAGATGGATATGTTCTGCATAAATTTATTCTGAGTTTATGCATTTTAATGAAAGGGTGAATTATAGCTTTATGGATTTAATATTTATTTTTGGGTTGGATTAGTGAATATTTTTATAGAGTGACTCAAATTGCTTTTCACAGAGATATTTACACAATTTTTCATGAACCTAAAATTGTAGTAATATATATAGTTTCGCAAATTGTATTAAATGCGATATCACTGAATTATAATCTTTCATATTACCCTTCAAATTTTTTAATTGGGGATTCAAATTGTTATGGTCGTATTTGTTTTGAATGGTATGGAAAAAATTACTCTATAGTAAATATTATTCCTATTCTGTAAAATATTCTATGAAAAATTCATTTAATTTTTCTTAAAAAATAAACGCTGAAATTACAAATAAATTCTAGAATAATTTCTATAATTCTAATGGCATTTAACTTACTGTTAAAATAATATCGAAATGAATTTTGGATATTATTAATAGTTGACCAGGCATAAATTTATATACTATACAATTTTATGCAATATAAATTTGAGTACCATCTTGAATTATACATAAGGAATCCTTTGCATCTCATTCGATTATTGCTTGGCTTGCTAGCTGCTGACATTTGAGGTTCAATAAGGGCCGTGGTAGCCTATGGTTAAGGCATCGGTCTTCTGTCCAGAAGAACGGAGTTCGATTCCCAATGCCGCCAAAGATCCACATGCGAGTACATGCGATTTACGTGATTGTTAAATATGTGGAACCGAAAGGCTTGTGGTCGGTCGTTGAGCAGTTGCAATGGAAGTAATGTGGTCTGGCGAAAATTTCCTTCCCTTTCAAATCAATAGTCAGAATTGAGGCAGTAAATCTTCTGGTGGTGCCATCTATCGGAGCAGTCTTCAGAGCAAAATCGTGCTATCACCTTCAGTGGTGTTCTGGTTAAAAGAAAGACGCATCCTACTGACTTAAATTCGCAAAGCCAATGACATAGTGACCCAATGCCAATGACATGGTACAATGACATAGTAAGCTTTGCTTGTCCAAATGTCATAAATAACAACAACAGATCCATCACCAGTAGAATTCGTCTTGTCATATACTAAAGAATATCTCTCATATAACTTCCACTGCAGATCAATATTGGCAGTGTATTCACTACCACTTCTTAACAATATATCCAAAGACCACATTTTACAGAATATCATTCCATGTGTAGTAGTTCTTTCTGGATTGATTTTTAAATTTATCGTTTCCCCCCCTCACAGAAATTTATGTTTTAAGATAATTGATATTAATATTGCCAGAAACGTCTAGAAGTGTTTTCGCAAAAATGTTTAATTCTTGGTATTTATCATATTTTTAACAATTTTAATTTTATATATGAAACACAGGATTAATTTCTTATTAGAAATTCTTAATAAATGTATTAAAATCATAATTACTCAGGTTATAAATATTTAATGCTTTTAATACACAATCTGAAGACAGATTTCAATCAGTTTTAAAGAGAATGCAATAAATATTAATAGGAAATAGTTTTCTTGTTCTGACATATGTATAGACACACCTACCAAAACAATTTCTCGTTTTCAAATATCAAAAATTAGACACATAGTTCTAATCATCTCATGCAAAATGGTTTTGTTAAACCATTCATTGTTTCAAGCAGCTAGGGAAGTATCTATATAGGTATGTATGTAGTATTGCTCGCTCACTCGCTCACTCACTCACTCTCTCTCTCTCTCTCTCTCTCATATATATATATATATATATATATATATATATATATATATATATATATATATATATATATATATATATATATATATATATATATATATATATATAATCATAACAATATGTATAAATTAATTCTTTCGATAAACTTTTATTCCAATCTTTTTCTTAAGACAATTTTGCTTGGACTTTTGTTTATTTCTTATCTTTTCCCTGAATGATCCATTTGTATTCTAAATTATTTGATTTATTCTTATTGAAAACTTCCTTAGTTTTTTAAATATTTTTTGTTTTCTACTTAATAAGTGGTTTAAACTTTTGCTTATTTTCTTTAAAATTTTTTACACGAAGTTAAATTCTTAATTATATGATTTATATTTTATTTTTATTTTAATACATATATTATAGTTAATATAAATTCATTAGAGTTGAATAGTTAGTTTTTCTTCTTTGGGTTTCTGGTAGAAGAATTAAAAATACTTTTATTCGAATCCGTTTATCAAGGAATTAGGGACTTTTCCATAAATTTGCTTTACTAATTTTTAGTAACATTATTCTTAAAATTTAAACTAGATAAAAGTACTTTTCAAAATTTTTCAACTCTTTCCCTTTCTAATTTTACAACCTGGATATTATGGAGGCAGCTAACTTAATTCTTTTAATTGAATATGAATTTGAAGTGGGTAAATAATTGAAAACAAATTAAAAATATCCTCTTTTGGATCACATGAGTACTTAATTTTTCATTTAAAAGTCTATTTGAAATAGCTATTAAAATAAAAATATGAACGTTGAGTTTAATTAATTAATATTTATTTTAGCTGCACCATGAATTCCATAATATGAGGTTCTAAGTTTCTTTTATCTGTTTGGGACTTTAACTAATTTTTAACTTCTCAAATGCCGCCCAACTTGTGTAGTGGTCAGCGGATAGGGAGGTCCTGGGTTCGAATCCCGGTTCGGGCATGGATGTACTTTCTCTCTCTATCTATCCTGTCTTTGTCCCTTCCTTGTATGAATGAGGTGTGAATGGTTGCCTACCCTATAAACGGGTCCCTATGGCATGTGTGTACCGAGGAAGTCGGACTCCACACCAAAATAGAGTTCAGTTGAAAAAGTGGATCAGAGCACCCCATATTGCCAGCCTGTCTGGCACACGACAACAATAACAACAACTTCTCAAATTTGGGAAGTTAAATGCCAGGAAAATGTGCTAAATATAATATTGTCTGTAACTTCTCCTTTTACATTAAAATTGTATGAATATTCTTCTGAACTATATTTATAGATTTTTTTATAACACTAAGTTTTTTTAAAATAATAATTTTCTGTTAATTGTATTTTGCATAAGAAAGATTCAAATTATATTCAATTTTTTGTCGTTCATTAAAAAGTAAGAAATCGCAAGTAATATAAAATAAATATTTTCTTGAATTTGTTTCATGGAAAAAAACATCAAAATGATTTGATACTAGCTTTCATTGATTAGTACACAAAATAATATTTGAAATTATAAATAACCAAAAACATTAAATTTGAAAACGTTAACACTACAATAAATAATATCTGAATCAAGTGAAAATGGTGAATTCGTATTAGCTGTATATATAAATCTTTTATTTGTTAAAATTAAAATAATTTTAAGTCCATCTCTATATTTTAAGTATATAATAGTTATTACATTTTAGAATAAATTGATAGTTTTGTATTACACTAAGCATTTATAGTTTAGGAATATGTAAATAGCTATTTTGTATTTATTTATATAGTAATATAAAAAAATAAATTTGAATTTATAATGATGTTTTAGTATTCTTAATTAGAAAAATTAGAATATAGTGCGTATTATATTTTACAATGAGAAAATATCACCATATTTAATTGTAATAATAGAAACTTAAACTCCTAAAACTATAAAGTAAAATTAATTAGTAATTGTAATTTGATTCTTTCAAGTCTCGTCAAATTGATGAAAAATAATTTTAAGGAATTTTTTGACATTTTTTCAGATGAAATTTTGCATATGATCACAAATAAATTCATTACTTATTTCAGCAAAGTTATAATTCCTTGGTAAAATTCCACGTTCTTTTAAAATTTTCAAAATTGTTAATCATACATTTTTTATAATTCAATTGTTTGTATTACAATTTAGATTTGCTAAAACACTTATTAGGATCTCAACAACTAATTTGTTGCTTAAGAGAAATAAATAAATAAAAATTTAACATAATATTAGTCAATCTAATATTTGATACGAGTAACTCCTTTTTAAAAGGACACACTGTAATATTTTTAAGAGGTGAGAATTTTGTAAATAATAAAATTAAAAAATTCAAGAGTTTTTTTATTCAATTTAAATGACAATTGTTTCTAAAAATTAAATTTTTCTTTCTTGTATCTCATCGTTACATAAACCAAACAACAAAATTTAATTATGTTCAATGATTTATAATTTAATTTCGTTTAGTAATAAATATATTTAGTTACTCCCAATAATAAATAAATAAATTATAAAAATTTAAAAAGAAATAAAAAAGTTAAATAAAAAGTATAGTTTTGTCACAATATATAATGAGAGATCATGCCTTTTTTAAACATACTTTTATTTGGAAATCATTAATTAAACTAGGTATTATTTTGATCGTATATATTGATACGTAATAAACAAATTGGTTTTGAAGCCCAAATTTATTTTTAAAATTATAAATTCTTATCATTAGGCTTCCTTAATCTACGATTAAATTAGTAGAAAATAACAATCAGTTCTCTTAAAATGAACTTATAAGTATTTTTTTATCAATTTATTCAAATCAAAGTAAATTAAGAATTATGGATTCTGAATAATAGTCGAAAATATAAAATACTTATATTTCAGAAATGATATATACTAATTATATAATATTATTTATTTCTGTATTTATTCTCATTTTTGTAGATAAAGTGCATAATCAATTGAATTTTGCAATAAATAATATATGTCATTAACTTCGAATTATTCTTATTGCTGTTCATTATTTTCAATCAGTATTGAAGAAGGTGAAAAAAAAATTATTTATCGCTCCGCAATTTACACTGATGTAATTATTTCACAAGTTATCATCCGAGGTGGAAAAATTGAAAGTGTTTTATGCATGATTAATGGATTCATGATAGCATTTTTATAAATAATGTGTTTTATTTTATTTCCTAGTAGCTTTCGAAGGAAAGTAATCGAGCATTTAAAAAATAGTTCGTTAGAAATCGATCTAAGACCGCATTTCCTGGTCATTTATTAATGAGACAGGTTATTTTTTAAATTTATATCTTGATAGATTATATAAATATTTGTTAATTTACTTACTTTTTATTATAATATTAAGAAATTAGGACTTAATATTTTTACGAAACCTTTGAAAATTATGAGATTAAGTACTTTTGCTTGAAGTTTTGTAGTTTGAAGATGACAAGGATTTGAAAAGCCCTATTAATCAATGTATTTAAAAATATTATTTGAAAATAGTCTACAAGAATGAAATGTAAGCGAGTAATTCATATTAAAAATATTAATTTGAATATAATAAAAAAATTTAAGTTTAAAGACATTATTATCAATTTTTCCTGATATTCATATCCAGAATTCATATAAGAAAAATTTCTGTTTCATCAGTTTTGTAGCCCAGACCAAATTTAGAAACTAACCTATTAACATAGTACATTTAAATTGTATATAAGCATAAAATGTTTAAGTGAAAAGCAATAAAAAAAGAATAATTTTTTTGACAAAAATGTTTTGTTATATCTATGATATTTGACTATAATCTATGTAAATGAATTATTTAAAGTATATAGGAATTTCATGCAATTGTTCAACTAAATTAAAACTAAATACAAATATTTTATTTATTTAGTTGGTATGAAGAATATGTCTTTAGATATTACTGAATAAAATGATTTATAATTAAGATTATTACCATTTTTCAAAAAAATTTTAAAATATTTATTGTATATGACAAATAATAGTCAAAATGATTAGGAAAACATAAAATAAATAATATAAATGTATTTATCAAACAAAAAAAATGTGCTTATGTTGTACATTTTCATTAGATTTAGTTTTCTAAATAAGAATTCTCGTTGACTGGGCTAGCTAGGCTTCAATGTATATCATTTCTTCAGTGCAATCGTTACATTATTTAATTTGGTATATTATAACCAATCCATGACATTGCCATATATGTTAAGATTATGTTAATATGTATCTCAAGTTGCTATAAAACATATAACTTTTTGGAACATCAAATTTTAAATTTTACATTTATTCAAATGCTGCATTCAGATATAGATGGCAAAATTTTATGATTGCATAATGAGAAATTAATTATTAACATATTCTCACAATATTATACATTAAAAGTTGTGTTTTTAACAAGCTACCAGTGTAATTTAATAAATTATTGCAACCTAGTTTTTTATAATATTTTGTAGATATTTTTTCAGTATTCCGTAAATCTTTAATGTACTTCATTTATTTCAACTCAAACTATATAACTGTTAAAAATATCTCTGCAAATAAATTATAAAATTAAACAAGTTTATGACGATGTTATGTGAAATGGTAAAAAATGGGATTAAAATATTCTTTATGAAAGCGTTCCTCATATATGTGATAATGGAAAATTATGATATCAAAAAAACTGTAAATAAAATTTAAAAAAATCCCATAAAAATTTTAATGTAATCTTTAAAGGTGATATCTTATGATCCTAAAGATACTTTTTCCTAGCTATATTGGGCCTTTAAATTACATTAATTTACAATATGAACTTTAACTAAGTACTAGATTTATTTTTAATCTTAAATACTATTAATAAATTAGAAAACAGTCAAATGCAAACGTTAACCTAGTTATAATTTGTTAACCTAGATGTATTAAGTAGCATTGGATGATGCAAGCATTGAAACTTTTCATAATTTTTATTTAAATATCAATGTAATCATAACATTTACCACTATATGTATAAATTTAAAAACTGACAAGAAATATCTGTCATTTGCACAATAATTGTGGTGTTGTCATGAATAAATATTCATTAAAAGGACACGATTCAATAACCAACAATCTTTATTTTCAAAACATTTTTCACACACCAGATATGTATATATAATATATTTATATAAAGATTTATTATTTTTTTTATAAAAACATTCTAAAAACCTTGGAAGTATGAATTCTGTTAAGGTAGCAGCTAAGGAAGATGCGGAATTGATAGTTTTCATTATGCCTTGAGTATGAAGTTCTAGAGCTTACATATCTAACCACCATTCACAATTCATTGTGAACAAGGCATTTCTATCCATTAAAATTTCTGCCCGTGACACGAAAAAAAATTGAAGGATTATTTATAGAAAGAAGGTCTTCTTCGCAAGCCTTTGTTAGGAATTTATGCACCGTAAATTTGGTAGACATTATAGTGGTACGATTGATTATATGCTAATTAAACTAAAAGTATAAACTACTTAATACATATATATGCAAGATAATTTTACATTAAAATTTTCTGTTACAGAAATGAGTGAATTAGTTCAAATTTTTATGGAAAAAAATTCTTTTTTCCATAAAAATTCCATAAAATAATTTTCCATAAAAATAATAATTTTTCATAAAATGAATCAGTTTTTATGAAAAATTATTATTTATAAATATTTAGAAACTAATACGTAAATTAATATAATTATCAATTTTCAAAAACTTAATTATTTTAAAATATTTATAAAATATTAATTCTTAATAATGGCAAAAAATGAGCAAAGTAGAATTTCCTAGAATTAACGGTAATGATATGTTTAATGACATATAAATCTGAGTAGGTTTAATCTTATTCTCAGATTCTCTACTTCATCAGAAAAAAATCAATTAAATCGATAGTCATTTCCTTATATTCATAGAGAATATAATAATGCGAAGCATAGAGATTTAATTTTTGCAAAATGAAATTTGTAAAAAGTGCATAGAAAAAAAGAAAAAATGAATTTAATTTCATTATTGTAAAACAGGTAATTTAATTTTATGCAATTTCAATTATTAGATCACAGGATTCCAGTATTTATTAATACAATAATTTATTTCATAAAAATTACAATAGAAATTTTCTTTATAACGTGTTTTTAAATAAACTCTAACAAGACTTTTAGAAAAATATTTTTTTTAAAACCAAATAAATTATAGAAAAAATGATATTTTTGCTTTATGGAATTAAACAAAATGATTTGGCTTCATGTTTATATAATTATTTAAAAAGTTTTGAACACATATTTTTAATGAAAATATTTATCTATTGAAAATGGAAACCCTTTTAAAAATCCTTCTCCATAATGCAAGATATACAAAATTATACATTAATATTAATAATTTTGACAAGAAGCAATATAATAATTTGTTAGACGTTTTTCTTGTAAAGTCGAACGTTATATATCATTATATATCAATAAACGATATTATTTAAATAATTCATTCATTTTTGACACGACAAAATTTAAAAAATTATATCCTTCACTATTACTATTATTGTAAAATTTATTTCCTCAACTTCTTTGTTCAAGAAGTTGGAACTTCCAAGGAGTGAAACAATTAATTTTTTTAAATTTACCACATTTTGGAATAAGTTTTGGGATGATAAAAGCAATCGTTAAGTATTTTTCTTTGAGGGGAGTACATTTGTGCGATCTAACAGATTTATGTGAGTAAAGCAGTATTCCTTTATTACGGAATATTAAAGATTTACACAAGAAGAGCTATAAGACATTAATTTTCACACTCACTCTTTACTCCTTATATTCATTACTAAAATAAATAAATACTTGAAAGTATATGCATTTTCGAACTTTGATGTGATTGGAGTTTTAGATTAATTCTACACCATTTTTACACACTGTAAGCTCTGCTTTTACCGTAAAAGACATCTAACAAATATCGGTACTTTCATCGCTTCAGTGTTTATATACTTAATAGGAGAAGAATATAAATATATATATCGAAACCAAATTTTATATTCCATTTACGAAATTCACTGAATCAATGAAACACATTCAGACATCGAAATATATAATTCATGATAAACTGTCCATTCATGATTGCTCATGAATTTTTCTGCTTGATATGGAGTATGCGATATAGTTTTATGACCTTGCAGAGTGGTTGTAGCTGCTCTAAATAGTGAACATGTTTATATTCAGGATTTCTTTCAAAAACCAGGTTTTTTATGTACATCATAGTATAAACTGCATATTTCATTTTTCTAGGGGCTTGGTTTTAATTTCGGCAGGCTTGACACACGAGGATGACTGATATGAAGATGAATGTAACTAAAAATGAAATAAATTTCATTACATAGAAGAATATAAGTATATAAATAGAATTCAATCACAGATTCAAGCACAGGTGACGTATAATCCCTGATTCCAAATTTTGAATTTTTTTGGCGATGACGAAATGTTGCCAAGATGATGAATCGTGACGTGCGCGATGACGTAACTACTAGGGTTACCAAACTAGAAATT